>JAGFMF010011606.1:8621575-8657471 GCA_019455555.1 Galemys pyrenaicus | reverse complement strand
GGGAATACATGGGGATTACAATTAATGGCAAGTATATGTAAATTTTAAAATATTTTAATAAAAAAAAGAAAAAAAATAAATCCTAAAATTATAATTATACTTTAATTTTAAAAAAAGTCCCGATGTACATGCTGAACAGTCACTGTACAAAGCATTTAGAATGCAGAGATTTGTCAGAATTTATAATGAACTATCTTTAAAGCATTTTATTCAAACACAATGACAATCTGGTATGTTGTGTGCTTTTGATTAGAACCACAGTATTTTATTTAGTGTTTACCCTAAAATGTTGCAAACTTCTATTTATGGGATATTATAATAGAGCATCAATAAACTTATAAGCCTCAGCTTTCTGGTCTGTTAAAAAGGTAAGACTTCACTATATAATCTTTTAGTTTAAACTCAAAATTTCTTTTATTTTTCTATTATTAGTGGTTACTAGTTTATCAATAATATTGAGCAGTGATTAAATTGTCAGTTATATAAACTGTTTACAAAGATAGACTATCAAATATATTTAGGATAACATTTTATGGATTTTGGTTAAATGAAGCAGTAACTAGTGGTTGCTTGGTTCAGAATCTAACATTTTGAGTGAAAGTCCTGCCTCCATCACTGGTCTGTGATTGGACAAGTTATTTATCTTCTCTAACCCCTCATTTCCATGCTTAAAAATGGGGACTATGGTATAACTTCTGAGAGTTATTGTGAGGGCTAAACCATAGAAACTATGGTTTCTATAAACCATAGAAACTATTAACTAATTTACAAGCCGTTCAAAACTTTTGTTTACATTTTACCTAAAACAATTAACAAACTCTTATAGAAACTTTGATTCATGACAGTCATTGAATGTCTTTAGAAATAATGACACGTCTTATGAAAGCACTGAAACAAGTTATTTGTCTTTTAATGACTTTTGCATTTTAAATAGAATCTTATAACTTTCAACGCAACCTTTAAACCATTATTTTATATCACATTTTCTTCTAAGAAATTAAAAGCTTCTGTTTCTGTTATCTTGAGGTAAACTGTAGAGTGCAGTCTAGCACTGCCTAAAACATTGGGCTTTAGCTCCTTTGCAAGCCACTGAGTCACTGAATCCTAAGAGACACCTTTATCTTCTTGAAGTTTTCATTAAATCTGTTGTTTCCAACAGTAGAAAAGGCTCTGTTACCAGATGACAAACTACTTTGGTTTGGAAGAATTAAGGTACCAACATATGTCTTTTATCCTCAGGGACCCTCTCAGACATTTCTTATTGCTATTTCACTTGCTGACTCTCACAAGCTCACCAGCTGACCTTGACTGGGCAGCTTCCCAGGGGCATTACAGGGGCAGCATGGCTCAATAGATCAATAGGCATTATAGTGACTGACATTATAAAAATAAAAATTGTTTATTAAGATTATACTCTTAATCTTGGCTTCCAAAGAAACTAGTTAAATTTTTGAACTTCTTACTCTACTTCATTAGCAAATCAGGATAAAAAAAATCCATAACTAAAAGTAGACACTTAAAAAAAAGGCTACCAATTACCTTGTTTCTTCATTACTAATACCCCTGAGATCATATCTCCTGTGGGCCCCTAAAAATACTGAACCTAAGTTTGAATGTTCTCTAAATTTAATAATCTAATAGTCATCCCTAAGCCACAGTATTTTTCTACTATAACATAAGGTCATTGGATGAAGTGATCACAAAGATCCTTCCAGATCTAAAGTTCTACAAGTTTGTATACTTATCTACCAAAGGTAGCACTTAATCTATGTTCTTAATAGTTGTAATTCTTTCTCGGTCTAAGTTTCTGGATTAAAAGGAATACTGACTACAAAAGTACAAAGCTGTATCTTTGGCTCTCTCTAAGAAAATGAACCTTAACAGAAATCAATTTATCATTATGTGATAGTCAAATATTTTTATAAAGTATGGCTGATTCTGGCATAACTGAATTCAGTAAGGTTCCTGAGACAATTAAATGCTATTTTAGACCACACTTACAAATTCCTTTAAAATAACACAAAATTAAAGTGCCAAATATTTTAATAGAGTAGAAAGAGAATGAATTAAGTGAACAAACTGCCTTTCATTGGGATTTCGCAAAAGGAAAAGAAAGGAACCAGGTTGTTAATGAAGGCTTAGTATGGGAGAAAAAAGATTCATAAACTCAAACTAAAGCATAAAATCAATTAAGTACAGAGGTCCATAAGTTTTAAATTTCCTGAATAAAAGTATTATCTAAAATTTCTTCAAGTAATACTCTGCATGCAACAATTTTTGCAACTCATACTATATTATACATAAGTAAAAAAAGGAACAGATATTGTCAAAGTTAAATTTTTTTCTTACTTATACTTAGTTTTCAAAACAAAATTACAGTAACTGACTTAGTGGTTCACTGTACTTTGTTGTGTAATTTTATGTCCATATAAACAAGGAATACATATGATCGGAATGGGACACCAGTCATGATTTGGATAATACAAACATATGTCTCTGCTCAGAAAGCGCAACAGTTCAGAACTGTCTGGTAAATGATACTAGTCTAACTAGAATGTGAATACTATGAAGATGGTAAAATTAAGTGACCAATTACCATTTAAAACATGTAAAGAGGATCTTACTTGGCTCTGACTTATTCTAGATGTCATTTGTTTAGTATTGTCTGATACTCACTGGTAAGTTCAATTTGAAATCCTGAAGGCTTGGATTGCAATCTTTTCACTGGTCCTTATGAACTGTGACTCCTCAAGGGTACTCAGTTTTCCTTATCAGTGTAATGACAGAAAAGATCTATTCATGGGCTAGCTTGTAAAGATAAAATTTAATATGTGAAAATATTTCTAAAATATAACTTGTCAAACTAATATCAGTAATAACATTTTATACCCCAAAAGTAATTTAGCACCTCTTGCAGGGAAATGACATACTTATCAGGAATTATGTTCATTATCTGTGATGAGACTAGTTAGTGTAAAAAGCATGAATTTGGAAAACAGACTTGAGTCCAAATACTGAATTTGTAACTTAATTTCCTGGGTGAGTTAATTTCTCACAGCCTAAGATTCTTATCTTGTAGAAATAGTAGTATGTTAGAGGCATGTAAAAATGCTATTTATTAAGCACAATTCCCAGCATTTATTCATAAACTAATTCTGCAGATATTTATTGTCTATTGTGTAGAGTCAATCTCCTAGGTAACAGAAATCAAGACAAATAAGACCCACAGTTTATTGGGGGTACTAGTGAAACAGACGACTGTCGTATATCACTGGAACAAGTGTCATGACAGCTACTCAGACATTCTCTCATTCCTTTTCCACCTCCAAATGTTCTTTCAGACTGTACAATGTCTTTAATATCTAGGCATTTAATTTGTTACTTCTAGTTTCCCCCTCAACTTAAGTGGTTCTTAAAATCCCTCCTCCTCCACGAATTTTCTCCTAATCAACAAAGAGAATTTCAATTAACCTTACTCTTGTTAACAAAACATGCTCCCTAAGATAGTGTTAAATTAAATGCAAGTCTGATTACTATAGACTTTTGCACCTTTGATCATTAGCAAGTATCACTGAAAATTAGGAGTTTACTTAGAGAAATTTTCACTTAAAAGGTTCATGTATTAACTACAAGATAGAAATACATGATTTTAGAGTGGGCAAACACTCTAGTCTTATTTGTCTTTCAGGTCAGGGCACTAAGTCTCGAAAAGTTAAGTATCTTATTAACAGCCACACAAGGAGATGCAGAATCGGGACTATAAGGTAGATCTTTTGAGTATCTTTCATCAGCACTAAATTTACTGAGTATCTCCAATGTACCACACACTGTTCTAGGCGCTAGGAATACAGTGATGAACTATTAGATATTCATTAGAGATTAAAAGATCAAGGCTTTCTAGAAAGAAAGTATATGTACAGGGCAGGTAAAATCAATAGTAAGCTGGGAATTTACAGGACTGAATAGAGAGATGACACAGAATACACATAAAATTCATAATGTTTTGGTACTTCCAACAACAGTCTGGTTAGTCTGGTTGGAAAGAAGGTTGAAGTACTTTGATTAAAATGAAATATCTGAACTACATATATATTTCAATTAATTATGTCACCAATACCTCAAAGGTTATATAAAATTGGTTAAAAATTATTATATATTGTAATTAGAATGGATAACTTTAGTAACCTAAATCAAATGGAGAATGAAAATATATTTCCCAAGTATTTAGAGAGAACCCTTCTTAAATTTCACGAAATTACTTGAACCAATAATCAGCACAGCCTATTTTTTTCCCCCAAGATTTATTTATTATGCATACCAGAGCTGGGGTACAGGCCAGAGTCACGGGAGGTGACAGGATTCACCAGAAACACAGTGGGGAGCAGAACAGATAAACTGACTGAAATACACTGCTGAAGGGAGCAGCAGGTGAGGTAGGAGAGTGCTGTGTCATGTGGGTTCCCCTCCCTGGCCGGGGATTGAACTCACTTTGCTGTGTCGCAGATGCTTCACAGTGCAGCTCTCAACCCGCTGCACCACCAGGGAGGCTCAGAATAGCCTATTTTTAATGAAAGCTTCACTATGGAAATTATAGGCTTATAGCCTCTCAAATTAAAATTCTCAAGTTCATACCCACTGAAATTTCAACAGCTTGCATCTGTACTATAAACATTCACCCAGCTGTGCCAAGTAGTTAAGCTTCAGCTTCTCCTAGAGCTAAGTTTACAATTCTTATCATTAAAAACAGCTTTAAGCAGAATGCCACACATGAAACCCATTCCACCACTGGACATTTCATCTTTGAGATGAAAAAAATATTTAGTATCTCGCTCTACATATTTCCTTTATGTGTGTGGACATTCTTCAGGTTGATGAAAAGATTTTTCTAGTCCGTAAATTTTATCTTGCTTCCATTATTTTAGAGTCTACATTCAGAACGTGGCCAAAGGTTTATACCAATTTGAGCACATAATCATCTTGATCATGACTCTCACTCTGAAAAACAACAGTACCCAAAAAGAATAAGGAATCTAGGTTGAGTTTCATATAAACTAAGAACATGTATTCTGGTCACGTATGGCACTGAGAGATGTATGCTACATCGCAAAGAACATGCCAAGAGTTTGGAGGAAGGCAAGAAGGCCTAGGTTTGGATCTAGGTCCCACCAGTGAGTGGTTACAAAGCAGCAGACAGGGTTCGCTACACAATTATGATATATACATATATACCATATATGTATAATGTAACATAATTATAATATATATAAAATACTTAACAGAGTACTTAAACAGTAGTAGGTACTTGATAAGAGACTGACATTAATACTGTTTCACAAAGACACCTATTAGTTTCTAGATCTAATCAAGATTTTTTGCTTTGCAGCAAACACTATTTTTGGTGTTTGGGAAAATTTATTCAGGATTTTCAATTTTTTTTTTTTTGCTTATACATAAAACCTAAGATAATGTTGGAATATGATGATACTTTTGTACATTTCAAGTTTAAATTAATTTGTAATCTTTACCCAATAAAGATTTTGTAATCTTTATCCAATAAATAAATGCAAAGATCGTATTTCATGGTTCTGAGCAAATACTGATGATTTAAAATGTTCTACTATTCTTTTGCTATTACAAATCTTATCCCAATAAGGGTTAAACTTGGAAATCTTTCAGATTACCCAAATATTCTCTCTAGTATAAATGTGTAAAATACAAGTTTATTACATATGATATGAAAGCTTTAAAGATGTTAAAATTTCTTTTGAATTAACAACTTTATTAGTAGTATAAAACTGACCAAAACATAAACATGTTAAAACACCTAATGCAAATTTATTGGGATGTATCGCTTACACAGAAAGCTGATCACAGCATCTTCTAAGACATTGCAAGGTTGTTTACAGTAATAAACATCATAGATTAAGTGATTTTCCCTAGCTTACCTCTGTTGTAGGTATTAACAGAATCAAATTCCAAAAGGAAAACAAAAGTAATCCCATCTAGAGAACATACTGCTGCTGTTTACTAGCCCTCCATTACAGTTACTTTCAAGGGATCTAACTAAAAAGGCAAAATGGTCTATTTACATAAGACAAGGCATGTTAAATTAGTTAATGCTGATCTTAAAAATTTGGAAATTCCTTTAATGTTTTCTGTTACATATTTAATTCTGTAGTATTATTACAAAAATAATCTTAACTTTCAAGATCTTCCATTTTCTAATGGGAGGACATTAAAAATCCCTTTAATATATGTTCTGTAAATTTCCTATTGAAAATTTCTTCAAATTGTATTTTCCAATCATTCTCTAGACACCTGAAACAAGATCACTAATTTTCTATTTCTAATGGAATCAGGCAAAGGGAGAGACTAACTCCTCTAAGGATATACAAATTTGATTTAAAAAATCTATACAAATATCAAATGACCTATGTCTTTATACAACCCTCAACAATACAAACACCTACCAACACTTACTTTATAGAAGCATATTAAGGATGCTTCCAGAAATGTACCCTCTGGCTAGAGTTTCTCAAAATGCAGTCCCAGATAAAACATTTACCATTATGGGTTCTGTTTAAGATCTACTAAGCCAGGACCTCTGAGGATATGTTTAAAATTACATTTCCAGCAACTGTTCTAGATGATTATGATGAACACTAAAATCTAAGACAGCACTGTTCTGAGAAAAGAAGCAATACAAGTTAAATGATCAGTGGAAAGATGTTGATTATTAGGGAGAATAAATGGCCAGTTGGGGATCGGCTAAGTGAAAAGTAAGGCAGGATCTGGTAGGAGTAGTAGGTGAGGGAGGAAAGAGAACAGGACTTTATTCGAGTTAGACTTTACTAGGTAGAGTTAGGCATCTAGGATTCAATACTCTGAGCAAATACCATGAAGAGGGACTTTGACTACTGGTAGGTGGGTATTAGTGAAAGATAGAGAGGTCAGGTGAGTCTCATTGAAGGCCTTTACATAGATAATGTAATTTCCTCTAAAATGCCATAGTAGGAAAAAGTATCATACTTCCTAAACTTTGCTGTAAATGATTTTGAATATTTCCTATTACATCTCTCTCATTTTACATATTGAGAACTGAAATCCCAAGATAGTTAAACAAAACACAACTAATCATTAAAAAAAATCGTCTAGCACAGGATCAGCAAACTATGGTCTGGAAGCCAATCCAATCCACTATAATTTATAAATAAAGTCTTGCTGGAACAGTCACATCTAATCGTTTATGTATCGCTTATAGCTGCATATGTGCTATGATGGCAGAGTTGGTAAGTGTATTTGTATATACAAAACCAAAAATATTTATTCTTTGGTCATTTACAGGAAAAGTTGTAAAGCCGAGCTTAAAAGTGGTATCAATACCTAGCACATAGTAGGCACATATATATTTAAGTGAATTAGTACACTACTTAAAAAAATAAAGACTGAATTCCTAATATGGGGAAGTCACTGAGTCAGCACATAAGGAAATATAAGAATGGAGATGCCTAAGGGAGTCACCATCTTCAAAGCGAGTTATCTATCATATGGGATAAAGTATAAAATAGATTGAAGGAAACAATGAGAAGTTCAAAACATTTTTGAGGCTCAAAAGATAAGGGGACTATAACTTGTAGGGAAAGAGGGATCGGTCCACTAATAAACAATAGACTCCTTAGAAGACTGTAAAAGAGAGAACATACAGACAATTCACTATAGAGGTCAATTATGTAACGTTAGGGTAGCAAGAAGTCAAACTCTCTTGCCAAACTCTCATGCCTTGCTTGAGGAGAATGACAATACCAACAACAGGGAAATGGTCAATCAGTTGATTTAATCCTCATTTAAAAGAACAACACACATATATAAGATATGGATGTGGTGTGATAAGATTTAGATATGTTGAGCTTCAGATTTAATGAAATGAGAAAGCAAAGAAAGCAAAGAATTTGCAGTTTGGAAGAAAGGGTGACGCGATATCTAGATTTGGAAGTCATTTGTACAGAAATACAAACATCTTGAACATTTGTACAGAAAGACAAACATCTTGAAACGAGTTCCTGAAACTTCACATTTTTCTAATAGCCAATTTATTGATATATCAAAAAATATAAACTAATATGTGGTTATTAACGAGTGGACTCATCAGAGTATAGCAAAAACTGAACTTATAGTACTTAACTAAAGTATAAGAAATCATTCTGCTGAAAGAAGTTTATTTTAAAAATGCAATGAATAATATAGCCAACTGTCAGCCATATGGGAATTTTTGTTTTAAACATTTCCTATTATTAAAGATCTCTAGGATGAAAACAACAATAAAAACTCAGATTCATGGAGTCAATTCAGCAAAATGTTGATCTGAATATTTTTGTGCTTGCAATTCATAATAAATGTATAATACATATTTATGGAGTGATTTGCTATGCGCCAGGTACTGTGTTAAGTAGCTAATATATGCATTATCTCAAAGTAATCTTGACAACAATGCAAAGTCATTTCTCTCTTGCTTCTCACTCTCAGGTGGGAAAATAAGTTTGAGAACTTTCCAAAGTCTGTATCAAAATTGTAAACTATTTTTTTGACAGATATAGAAAATCTATTTTGATGTAGGTTTTTGGATTAAAAACAAAAAGCTTATTTTGGAGCCTCTCGAATGTGGGTTAGGTTTGAAAAGCAGTGATATAATAAAATATATTTAAATGACTTATATAAAACAAACTTAGTATTTGCAATGGTGAACTTTTTAGTCTACAAAATCTGGAAGCTCTTAAAGTAAAACAGAACAGTCTATTTCTCCACAGATGATGTATTCTGGAAGGATATTACTATGGAATATGATACAAAATGTCACTCTGAAGGAATCCTGAAAATAAAGGATTAGTATAGATAGGTCATTATTTTGAAAATAATGTTCAGAAAATGGTAATACTTTTACTAGAAACTCAACTTTATTCTAAGTCTCTCCAGGCCTTATTTCCTTTTCTCAGAAAACAGATCTATGCCAGGAATCACAGTCACCTTTGCTTGTGTTCGTTTTCCCCACTACAACAGAACTGTACACTATTCATTCCTGTATTAAGTTCACTGTTTGTTTATATGCCTAAAATATTAAATTTACTTAATTTAGGATTTTAAAATACATTTAGAAAGATTCTTCCCAAAACAGCTTAAGTCACATCTTTATCAAAACCAGGCCATATATAAACATTAAATTAGCAAAGCAAATGTAAAGAACAGAAACTTCTTCAGGAAAATCGATAATTCTATTGATAGGTAAAAGTGAAAGTAAAATACAAAATTTAATAGATTTGGAAATTACAAGTGAATAGACAGTATCAAAGTTAGGAGTATTCTAAATTGTTCAGTCAGTAATCACTTCAGTGAGCAGCAATACAATAGTTGCCCTCTGACAGTGTCTGGCATTACAACTCTGGTTTCTCCTCCTCAAAACTGCTCATTTACATTCTGATGATAAACTTATAAGAAATAATGTGGCACAGGACAGGTGTGGTTTTGCCAAAACAAGCAAGCTTACATAAATTCTCCTCCATTAGGAATATAAGTTCCCCAGGTCAAGGAATGGTTTTACTTATTGCTCACTCTAATGTCTAGAACAGTACCTGAACAATAGTGGGTATTCATTAAGTATTTGCTGAATAAATAAACAGGTCTTCTGCAGACTAATTTAGCTTTTATAAGAAGACATAAATTTAAACCTGTGTATTCTATAAAAACCTCTCAAATAAAATCAGTAGCAAATTCCTTAGGGTTAGATATGCATTGTATGACCACTTAAATTTGATAATAAGTTGTATATAACAAAGCTAAAACCTGGGAAATATTTAAGTTTGCTCTAGTTAATCAAGCATTTCAAGAGACAATTGCCATATACTCTACAAAAATGGCAAACAAAACCAGTGGAAACTAGCAACATCAAGTATTCGGCAAAAAGACTATTCTGGAGTTACTGAAATGCCATAAATCGGAGGTTACATTTAAAATCAAGCAGCTACAGGAAATAACATGTTTCTGCCTTTAAACATTTTTCAGAAAATAATAAAACCCCCCTTTTTTAGCATGCTTACCTAAAATTATAAGCCTAACATCTTATAACCTAGAATGACCTTATACATTTTCTGAGTATACTTTCCTTTAATAACATAACTGCAATTAAATATACAAATATAAATTTGTTCATCTTCTCCTATCTTTGACTACATTATATATAAACACTATAGTTCAAAAATCTGTCAACTAAAAAAAGAATACAAAAAGTCTTTTTAAAAGTATCCCTATAGTGTCTAACTTCATTGTTCATGCTTAAAAAATACTTATGAAACTGAAGTTTTGAAGAAATTAGGATAACTATGTCCTAAGGATATGCTTTATACCAATTTAGGTCTATATTTAGGATAAAAGCTACCTCCATTAGAGATTCTGACAATACTGCCTTAAAATGATGCTATCACTAGTCAAAAATAGTGTGGCAACTTCTAAATCCAAAATTCCTGGACCTGGGTTGTAATCATCCACTATAATACATGCAATAGTCAACTGATGACCCCAATTTTTATATTTCTAGACAAAAACCTGAACCTAGAAATCAGCTGCAAAGCTTATTTCTTGAAATAATTTAAAACAGGATTTAGAAATCTTTTACATGCACATGATATAATTTTAAAATATTCAAACCAGGGTGATTTTTTTCAGTTAAATTTATCCTATATGAAAGTATGATTATTTTAGAATTTTAATTTGAAAACTATTTTTAAAATCCTGGGCTTTACTGATAGTCAGATAATTAGTACAATAACTAGTTACTTAAGGTAGTCAAGTTACTTAATTATATTACAAAAGTAGAAAACATTTAAAGAAATAAGGTTAGAAGCAATTTTACCTTACTAAATTTTGCTGCATATGTTCAACTTTCATTAAAATTTGGACTCCAGTCTGAGAGTGAACATAGGCTTTCAACCTGAAATAAAAATGACAATGTTGTTTTTTTAGTGTATTTCAAGATAGTTTCAATGGAATACTAAGCATTTAGGAGCAGTTTAATAATACTTAAAATTTTGTCCATCCAAACATCAAGGACTTGAATTTTTTTAAATCTATCTTTCTGTTCTCTATGTAATGAAATATCTTACATTTAAAAAAGCACTAATCCTCCTATTTTATTTAACATGTATCCAATTTAGTGACATGTATTTTGTCTTACTGCCAAATGTAACACAAATGATAACAACTAAATTATGAGAAGGGAAGAAATTCAGCTATTACAGTTGTCCCCAAGGCACTGCTTGATATATGACAGATCTGGTTAAGTTTGGGCACTAAACTTTATTCAAAAGCAGAAAATGAAATTTAAGTAGAATTGGATCAGACATTTTAAAATTCACTCAGTCTTAAATTGTTTCAACACCAGGTTCTTCTGGAACCAAATGAAGCATTCATATTCCAAACAGGTACCATCTAGAGAAGAGGAAGTCAGCTGGGTTCCTGCCCAGGATTACTAATAAATACTAAATGATAGTTTCCTTTTTTTGAGCATTGCCTCCTATATGCTAGGTCCTATACTAGAAACTTTATATGTTATTTCTTTTAAGCTTCATAACAACCCTACCTAGTAGATATCATCATTCTCATTCTCATTTTGCTAACGGAAAAAAATTAAAGCCTGGGAGTTAAGCAACTTGCTCCTGATCATACAGCTAATAAAGGACAGAGCTAGCTATTCTAACGCAAATATTCTGAATCTTTCCACTATGCTTTGTTAACCATTTTTGTTCATATTGTATTTTGGAACAGAAGGCACAATATAACTTATGTTTATTAAAAAAAATGGCTGATCAGGATTTTTCTGTCTTTAATACTTTATGGGTTAACACTTGGAGGAAGCAATTTTCAAATAATTTTCAGTTCCACTGAAAATTCAGTTCCTTAAAAGGCAGTTTAAGGGTTAAGACTGCAGAATCGGATTCCAGACTGTCTGGATTTATTTTATTTTAAAGACTTATTTATTTATGCATACAAGCACTGGGGTACATACAGGCCAGAGGTATGGGAGGTGACAGGATTCACCAGAGACAGAATGGGGAGCAGAACAGGCAGACTGACCGAAGTACACTGCTGAGGGGAGCAGCGGGAGAGGCAGGAGAGGCCTGCTGCACCATGTGGGTCACCTCCCTGGCCGGTGGCAGGGATCGAACTAGTGCTGCAGTAGCCATGGTTTGCTTCATAGTGTGTTGCTTAACCCATTGCGCCACCAGGGAAGGAGGCCCCCAGACTGCCTGGATTTAAATTCCAGCTTTCCTGCTAAATGCAGTCTTCTAACCACTTTAAGGCTCAGCTTTCCTACCTCAAAAATGGGTATAATAGCAGTAATCTATGTTAATGAGGTACTACTAGGATCAAATAAATCAATGCACTCATGTCTGTTTCAAAAAGTATCTGGAACACAGTAATGAATGAGTATTATCTAGGGTGTTATTACTATCCCAAATACCATTTTGGAAAAAGCCTTGATAAACACTGAGGAAATGCAATAGAAATAAAGAATACCAACATCGTATTTTAATAAAGTTAGGACTTTACAAAGTAAATATACACATTATAAATAACTTAAAATTTTAAGTAATTTCAAAAGTTATAAGATTTTTAAAATATACCTTTGACGAATTACAGGATCAGACTTTTCAGGATCAATGTATGGTCGTAAGAGTTCATTAATAGTTTTGTCATCTGGTACTCTTTCCAACAAAGAAAACAAATTTTAAAAAAATGAAACAAACTATTATTTTATAATTTCTGACTAAAAGTGTTACTTAAGCATTATTAAATCTTGTGGCTTTTTTATTTAAATAACTGAACACAGAACTTTTATTTTACTCTTGGAAAATATAACATCCTTGCAAGCAAAAATTACGCATGAAAAAAGTTCAGAAAACTTCTTGAACACACTTAACAAACTCTAAAAAACAATATTTTGAGAAGCTTCCTATAAATCAATTATAAAATGAAGTTGCTTTTAACACACACCTGTGCTCAAACATGAAAGTCAAGATGAAATATATTTGAAAGTTACAGAAAGAAAAAAAGTTAAAGAAAAGTTTCAGATACTACCTTCAGTGCATGTTCAAATTTATTCACTCTAAATCCTGAGACCAGGTTAAAAAATTAATAGTACTTTCTCTGAAAACAGAGCATTTTATGTTTTCCAATGTCTCTGTATGTATGTGTATAGAAAATAAGGCTGTAGAAATAAATTTAAGACAATGCTCTGAACTAGTAAGTCCTCTCAGTCACTTATGTATACTACTGTACTATATACCCTATTGTAAAATCCTTTCACTGTCCTTAATCTGGTATTTATCAAAAAGATAAACTCGCCATTTGCAGCAACACGGGTGAAACTCACAGGGGTAATGTTAAGTGAAATAAGTCAAAAGGACAAAGATAAATACTGGATGGTATCACTTAGATATGGAATATGGAAAAACTAAACTAAGGGTCAAAAGCAAACTTTAAAATTAACCCTTCAGAACTTTTCTACACTGCTGGTGGGAATGCAAACTGATCCTACTACTATGGAAAGCTGTGTGTGGGTTCCTCAACTAGTAAAAATGGAGCTACCATATGACCCAGCAATTCTACTCCTAGGTGTCTACCAAAGGACACAAAAACATTAATTCAAAAGGATACCTGCACCCTATATTTATTACAGCACTATTTATAGTAGGTAAGATATAGAAATAACCCAAATGTCCAAAAACAGATGATTGGATCAAGAAGATGTGGTATATCCATAAGATGGGATATTATTTAATAATCAAAAAAGGTAAACTAAAGTCATTCATACATTCATAGCAACATGGATGGATCTAGAAAGGATTATACTCTGTGAAATAAATCAGAGGAAAAAGAACAATATTGGATGGTCTCACTTATAGGAGGAATATAGGGGAACTAAATAAGGGATCAGGTGAAAAAAATAACAAATTAAAAAAATAACAAAATTAACATACTGCAGGGGATGGGGAGAGAGAAGGGTTAAAATGGGAGGGAAAAGCACAAGGGACTATGACAACGGTGCATGGGTGAATTGGCAGTGGAAGTTCTATGGGGGCTACATCTGAGGGCATAAAGCATACATTGTACAAAAATGAACAGTGATGTAAAATATATAAATATGTACATATATAATATATACATATAATCTATAACATATATATATTAATCCTTGAGAGCTGACCACAGGACTGAAGTATACCGATGGTGGGAGGGTGAGAGGAAAAGGTAAGAGAGGACAGTGGACTATGGTGATAAACTATGGGTGATATGGTGGCAGGCACACTATGGTAGTGGTACCTGAGGGGGAAATCCTATACTTCTAAACCACCAATTAATAATGTAAGCCCATGTTACCTCAATTAAGAAAAAAGTTCTTTATTAAGGGACAACTCAATCTAAAATCAGCAAGTCTTTCCACAATGCTGTAAAATAGACACTTTTCTAAAGAAAACAGTCTAAAGACAAATGAAAAATTGTTCGCCCATGTTAAAAAGAATCAAAACAAACATGAGTGAGGTGGTGAAAAAGGAACTCATCCACTATTGATGGGAATGCAAGTTGGTACAACCTCTATGGAAAATGGCATGGAGGTTTCTTAAGAAAATAAAAGTAGAAATTCTGTATGATCCAGCAATACCACCATTAATATTTATCCTAAAATTTTAATATTAAAGCATTTTAATATTAAAGATTTATATACACCTATATTCCAGCAGCACTGTCCACAAATGCCAACTAAGTGCCCTCCAACAGAAGAGTGGATACAGATATTGTGGAATATGTACTCAACAGAATACTACATAGCTGTTATAAAAAGATGAAATAGTGGTTTTGGGGATAAGATGGATGAACCTTGAGGTGCTTATGTTCAGTGAATTAAGTCAAAGTTATTCCAAAAAAACATACATAGGCAAAATATAGCAGGAATATATCTTGGACTTAGTGAAATAATTTAATGGTTACCAGAGAGAATGGGGGGGTAGAGAAGGGAAGGAGGAGGGAGACAGATGGAGTGTTGGCAAAGGTGGTTTGGTGGAGGGTAAGTGGAATATATGCACATATGGAGGAGCAGTAACGTAACTCTAAAACAAGGGAAAAAATTAGAAAGAGGGCATTTATACATAATGTAGACATATGCAAAATATATTATTTAAAAAGCAACTTTACAGTTTCCTAATCCAAGAATTAAATGGTACACAACCATTAAAATTTTTAAATGACAACTGAAAATGTTCAATATGAAAAAAAGCAGAATAAAAACCATTCATACACATTAACTTCAATTATGTATATACATGTCAGAAATGTTTTTTTTCCCTGTGGGGCACCCTATGTATGATGTTAATAATAATCACTGCAGAGAATAATTTTTGATCATATTTTTCATTTCTTGTATAACCATTTACCTAACACAGAAAGTTTTTAGCCCTCTTGAATTTCCTTGTATCTCTCTCCTTAATCCTACTATCCTCCTAAAGTAACCACCATTTTGATTTCTGAGCTAATCCCTTCCTAAATTCTACCTCTATACTTTCCCCTCTGTAGTATTTCTAAAACAATTTAGTTTTCCTGTTTTCTTTTCATATATACAAACAAAATAATACTCCATGTATTCTTCCTTAACTTGCTTTTTCACTCAACATTATTTCTAATATTCACCCATGTTGCTGTATATAGTTTATTCATTTTTAGTGGTAGTTAGCATTTCACTATATATTCCACATAATTTTGTTACTAGTTTTACTATTGACAGAACATTTAACAATTTATTATAAACACAGAGACATAAAAACAAATTAATTTTTAGTAGATAGTGGTGATGCTATTATACCTTTTTTCTATGTACACAGCTTGACTCTGAGGAAATTGAAGCTTCACGTGCCAACAAAATTGTTGTTTTCTAAGAGAGAAAATAATCATGTGAGGATCAAGGTAGATAAGTTTTAACACAAATGAAAATTCCTGAATTTTCATTTTAAGATAATAATTCTAAAGTATTCTTATAACTTAACATATCTTTTCTACTAAGAGCTCTTTTCTCTTATAACTTTAGAGGCTAAATTTTGAAAATAGTATACTTAAGGGTTTTTAAGAGGAAGAAAATTTAAGTAAAGCAGTTCTAAACTCCCAAGGGTTTCACATTTCCAAACTGGAAGGCAAGTTCTCATAGTTCAGGGACTTTTGAGATCCATGTGCTACTACTTGAAGTTTACAAATATATTTCCTCATGACTAACAAACAATGAGCTGATGTCTTTGCCTGACTAGTCTGGAAATTAGGTGAATGAAGTATTGTCCATTTGAGACCAGCTGGCTACAAATACACTGAGCCATGAGTATGTGTATTCAGTAGCAAAACAGTAGACAACAAATTGGTTGCTAAGCAAAATGCACTCTCAGAGAATCCCTTTACTTTCAGGTTTAAACTTTGTTTTGATACAATTTTCAATAGTAATAATTCACTAGAAGTCTCAGCTATACAAAAATGACCACATTCTATTTAAAACTTCTAAAACTTGATGACACTAAATATCCCTTTTAAAAATATTTAATACATTACAGAAGTTTAAATATCTTCAAACATGATGGTTTTACACATGCTTTCCTTACTTAGAAAAAATATCTAATAATTCTTAGGCAAGTTAATGCCCAGCAGCATCTCCAAGCAATGGCTAGCATCCGCTAATGATTTTAACAGTCTATCAGAGTACCTTCCACTAAAAAGTTATAGGATTTAGTCAATTTTTTGTTGGAAGATAGTAAACATAAATCAAGTAAAAATTCTTACTAGGGTAAATTATTGTAGCTCTGTAGAGGGATTTTTTTGTAAAAAGACAAAAACAAAAGCAGCCATTTTGGGCACAAGCTAGAGAAAAATATGCTTCATTGTCCTCATGTTGATAGTGACACTCATATAAAAAACAACCATGTTAATGAGTTTAATTTTATCTTGATGGAATAAAGTTGAAAGCACCCTTTGTTAATTTAAAGGCAAGTTTTCTAAATTTTCAGAAGAAAAAACATGGTTTACAGATATTAATTTTTAAAGATGTACACCTGAAACCAGTGATGTTATAACGCAATGTCACTTCAATTGAAACATAACAAAAATAAAGAGAAGGACAAATCAGGGACACCTTGTGGGGAGTGGGAGAGGGAGTGGGTTCAGAGCACAGGGGATGGAGGTGACGGTGCACTGGTAAAATGGTGATGGGAAATCCATGGGGGCCATAATTGATGTCAAGTATATACAAATAAAGAAAAAAATCAAACAAAAACAGACAAAGACAAATCAGAGGCACTTTATTGAGTGGGGGAGGGAGAGTGACTGGGATGAAGGCAGAAAGAGCACAAGGGACTGAGGTGATGGTGCACTGGTGAACTGGTGGTGGGAATTCCATGTGGACCACAAATGATGTCAAATATACACGAATAAAGAAAAAATAAAAATAAAAAGGTTCCTTGTCAAAAAAAAAAAAACAACTTGAATATAAATGCAAGTTATTGACTTTAAATATTTTTTTCAAAATGAAACCCCTGGCAATATTTGTTATCTGTGAAGCAGGCACAGCATACATAATACCACCATCAAAAGTTTAAGAGATACCACATTTCTTTCTTGGTAAGAAGTTAAACTGTATTTTTAATCTTATTGCATAAAATGACTTCTTTATAAAAATATTTGTTTTTCTATGTTAAGTTAGAGGGGGAAAAAAAGATTACAAACTTGTCATCTTGTAGAACTGTTAAATCATACTCAATCACCCTAATCATTGCTTGAGTAATTTCAAGAACCACTCACCTTTCTTAACATTCAGCAGACCCTGAATACCTTTAGAAAGTACTTAACATTCCAAAACCAAAGAGAAAAGTCCTCAGAAGTAATTTAATTTGCCACAGTTAACTAGTTATGCTTTTATTAAGGTATTCAGTACTGTTTTATTATGTGACTGACATCTGTTATACTGTTCCTTGATGTAATTTCCATCCACAAACCAACTATTATTCTGAGTCTGGGTATGTATCTTAACCACCCATGGTTTTATAATTTTAAAATATATACACAGACTTATAAACAACATAGTATTTTGAACGATACTAACATCTGTTCCAAGATCACCACATTCTAAATATCCTATGCCTTCCTTTCTCACTTAGGTATACTTCAGAGGCCTATTTATGATAATATATATTAATTTTAACTGTTGTACACTATTTTATTGTATGAAGACTGATCAAATCATTTATCCTTTCTCTACTTTTCAACATTAGCTGCAAGTGTTCATTCTGCTCTGCAAGTGTGAGGTACACTGTGACTGCCTCAAATTTTTTACCATTCATTCCTCTATTAAATCATAGTTAAGAAATAAAATACAGTATCCCCAAGGTGAGGCTATTATTTACCTCTACTCATATACAGAATTAAAAGCTAACTTCACCGAAGACCTGCCTGTACTTTTTTGCTCTATGGTAATATAAAGGCATTTGAGAACAGTAACTCAGAAAGAAAGATTTAAGTAAAAGAATGGACAAAGCGAGACTGAAGGGTAATAAAGAGTTCTTGAAATGTATGAGTTAATTATCTCAAAAGTTGTTTCAATTATTTACTGTTAGTAAATATTCATGTAGTCATCGTATAGCAATCAAATATCTTCCTAAAACTCAAAGAATGAAGATTTTTCATAATTACATAGAATGATATATATCCCACCTTAAGAAATACACCAATAGCTAACAACATTGTTTGTGAGAATGCCTGAGTAATTTTATTTATAGGTCTTCTATATGCTTGCTATCAAACATATTATGGTGGGGGTAGGGGATAGATGTTTCAAAAGCTCCTTAAGAAGTGATAATGAAAAAAAGCACTTAGAAACAGATGGTAAACATAAATGAGGAAAATAGTAAATATTATCTTATACTTGTAAAAAATAATTACTGATAGTAGTATAAATTTATGCAAGCTTTTGGTTGTTCAATACATAAAAGTTATAAATAAAAACCCGTAATTGAAAAAAATCATGTATTTTTGCCTCAACAGTTTCATTCCCAGGAATTTATCCAAAGGATATAATCAGACAAATAATGACACAGGTACAAAACATGCATTATCCAATGCATGAAACATTATAACAACAAAAAATAGGAACAATTTAAATGATCACCATCAGAAAGGAGATTAAATAAATCATGCAAATACATATGATGAACTTAAAAATGATGTAAAATCATCTGCCCTGAAGTAGAAAATGTGCAACTGAATGATGACATTTATATTTAAAATATATTCATATGTGTATTTCCATGTATAAAGGATGCCAAATTTTAAACTATGATCATTTGACATTATAAAATGAATTAATTCTAACTTTATATGATTTAATAAAAAAATCTAACAGAACTTTGTTTTTTTTATAATCAACAGAGGCAAAATATTTTTCACGGGAAAGTGCAATATGGCAGTCACAACAGGACAGGAGTAATTTTAACCTTTTAAAACACTTCAACAGCTTCAAAAATATCTTCTTTAAGAAGTAAGCTACAATTAAGAATCACATACAGAGGATGGATTCTAAGAACTGTAACTTCTAATACAATGCACAAATGAGCTTGAATATTTTTCTTAAAAAAGAAAAACAATTCTGTGTTCTATGCCATCAGTGGTGAACCAACATTTACCTAAATAACACTTCTGGGGCTTGCTAGGCATGTGGGACACAACGAATATGAAGGGATGAGCACTTTTCTTTAAGGCCAACCCTGGGCACTGCATCTTTCCTCCTATCACTGTGATATCCTTTCATGTCACTTTACCTGAAAGTGTGACTGTTTTCTATGGACACTGTATATAGTAAAATATTCAATATACTGAAATCCAGGGCAGAGATTATGTAGACTCTGAGTCAGAATCTGACTCTAACAATTTATTAAAGACATAAATCTCCCCGAACCTCAGGTTTCTCGCAGTAAAACAGGGACAACAGTGGTATTTGTCAAAATATCATAGGATTCAATGAGTAAATACATGCCAAGAATTCAGAATATAAATTCAAAATGGTAGTTACTATTATTACCATCATTATAATTCTGTATTGAATTCAATGCCCTGAATTATGAGACTCAGAATGGAAACACTGACAGAGCCTTTTCGCTGAGAATATTTTGTCATGAGTTCATAACCGAGCTCTACTTATACTTCATTTAGTGGCTAGAGTTGAAATTGGACATGTGGGTTAATATCTGGCTATAAAAGAGCCTGAAAACTCTGAAAAACATTATGAATTTTATTCCATGATTAATGTACCAAAAAACAAAAGTTTTTAAAGATGAGTGAAATGAAAGTTTTAGAGGGAGATCCATTATGATCCTACTTAACTCCCTAATACATGTTTCTATAGAGTTAGTTAGGGCATTAACTTTTCAGCTTTTGAATACAGAGAGTGAGGGGAAGTACTTTTTACTACTTTTAAGAAGCACATTAAGGGGTCTCCCTGGTGGCGCAAGGGGTTAAGTACCACACTATGAAGCATCCACAGCCACTGCAGCACAAGTTTGATCTCCACCAGGGAGGTGACTCACACGGCACAGCAGACTTCTACTGCCTTGGCCACTGCTCCCCTCAGCAGTGCATTTCAGTACATCTGCCTTTTCCGTTCCACACTCTGTCTCTGGTGAATCCTCTCATCCCCCACATCTCTGTCCTGTACCCCAGTTCTTATATGCATAAATAAGTCTTTAAAAAAAGTACACTGAAACAGTTCAAATAAGCCTCACATTTCACATTTTTACTACTGCTTTTTAAATACAAGTGGTTCTATCAGTTAAGCTAATGCCAGACTTCCACATGTCTGATCTTCAGAACACACCACTAATGAAGTTAGGAAATTTTACAGGTTATGGAAACTACCAATGGATCGTTTACCAGAGGGCACTAGCAAGCAGCAGAATAATAGCTTATTAAGTGCTTTTTTTAAAAAATGTATTTATTTATGCATACAAGCACTAGGGTATAGGCCAGAGGTGGGGGGGTGGGGAGCGAGCGGATTCACCACGGAGAGCGGGGAGCAGAACAGGCAGATGGACAGAAACACTGCTGAGGGGTGCAGGGGGCACAGCAGGAGAGGTCTGCTAAGCCATGTGGGTCCCCTCCCTGGCCGGCAGCAGGGATCGAACTCGTGCTGCAGTGGCTGCGGTTTGCTTCATTCACAGTGCGTTGCTTAACCCACTGCGCCACCAGGGCAGGCCCTTAAGTGCTTTTTATATGCCAGACATTATTGTAATTTTTTAATACATATTAATTCAGTTCGATGAGACAGATGCCTTCATTTTATTTTACAGTTGAAGACACTGAGGTAAATATAAGAGAGTCTTTCCTACTCCAAGGTCATTATTCAGCTGGAAATTAGTTGAGATGTGATTTGAACCCAGAAAACATGCATTAACTCTATAGAGTCCAAGATCTAATTTTCTATACTTTCCAGAATTGGAAGCTATAATAAGCCATATATTTTTTCTGTTCTATTCAAGTATATCTTAATTATTTTTCATTTTAAATATTTGCTCCATGTTTCACAATCTCTCTTAAGAGGTATAGTAGGCATTATGATTGTCTTGCAATCTCTTACTACTTTGATGAATGGACCCCAAGAATATGCACTTACTTAAGGAATAAATATCCTATATTCTCCTAGACACAATGGCTCAGAATTGGGCAGGTGACCTACATAATCCAAATCATGGTAAATTGCTGTTTAGTATTGCTGAAAGAGAAGCACTTTTGAATGTTTACTGTAACCCAAACCATAACCTGAGTGGCCTATAACCATGAGGAGTCAGCTGACATCAAAGATACAATGTAAAATTGACAATAAAGTGATCCAAGATGATATAAATTGAATCATTGCTTCTACTAACCTGACTGGTCCATCCTATTTCTAGACACAGTTATACATTCATTATAAGAGCCAGTATACCCTCTATATTAAACCTCAAACCAGTCTAAATTGGGTACTTTATTTCAAGTAACATAAAGCATCTTTATTCAAGGGATTAAATTTTCTTCTTTCTAGGTTTCATCTTTCATTTATAAGCAACTGGGGGAAAAAATAGGCAGACTAAACTACAAATTATTAGCTGTTATAACATTTGGAAGCAGCAATAATTACCTGATGAAATTTCAGGAAAAAGCATTTTGTTCTATCATCAGTTATAAAATCCAATACCAAGTATTGAAAGCTTTCCAGGAAAAATCAAATGTACAGGATTCTACGTAATCATTTAGTTATAGGCATTTTATCTTTTAAAATGTATTTTAAGACCAAAATTTTGAATCTTAAAAATATAATGTTTGTCATAAAATTAGTCCACCTATTTCATTAAGATTAGTACCATTTAAGTATTTTTGCAAAGAATATGAAGGACCAGATCTTTGTAATTACTTAGCATAGGTTAAAATATCTGGGACTAAGAAAAATGAAAATCTAACTTTATACGCCAGTTATATTATTACATTTGTTTTAAAAAGTTAATGTTAATTAGCACTATATAATACACAAGTTAAGTATGTGGTATTGACTTTAGCAGACAGTACATTAAGAAATGGATGATGTAGGTAAGGATTAAAATGAAAATACACCTTATTTCAAAGAACTGCACTTAAAGCAGTTCTCAACTAGAAGTACCAACCTGGGGAAGTGAGGGCATATGGAAACGGCTGGGCAATTTTTGCTCCAAGATTGGCAAGCAGTCTAGGTATTCAGTGGAGAGGTATTAGAAATGCTAACTTTCTCATAATGCTTGGCAAAGTCCCACAAAACAAAAATTTGTCCTGCTTAAAACGTCAATAGAGTCCCTACTAAGAAACACTAGAATGCAGAAGAACAGTTATATGCATACCAAAAAATGAATACCAGCACTAAATGCCACCATCTGTTTTATATTAACTGTGGAAGAAAATATGTACTATAGGAAGTCAGTCAAAGGAGAATTGCAGAAGATGAGTTACCATGTGTATTTTTACAGAAGCTAGGAAATTTGCAATGGGAAGACATTCTTGGATGAAAAATGGTGACCAGTTTGAGCACATTTAGTTGAATATATTAAGAAATACAGTGGGAAAGACTATGAAGACCCAGATTTGGTATGAATCCCTCATAGGAAGAGAAATTTCCAGCTCAAAGTCTGACTCTATCTAAACTCCCTGGCAGACATATTGCATGCCTTGCCTCAATGGGGCTGTCTCCAGCCTCATCCATATTACTCACCAAGTCCCACCCTAGTTTGAAGACATACCAAAATGCTTACATTAGCTTAAGTTTGCTATTTTGTTCTTTTGCAACTGATAGTCTTACCACCAGACTATCCTTTCCCTCTGTCCAGATAAAAACTCACACTTAAAAAGCCTTTGTCCTTCAAAAATTCATTTAAACTCTATTTTCTCTGAGAGATCCTGCTTACCTCCAACTCCCTGCTCTCCACCAGGGTTGGGGCAGTGAGTCCTTCTGCTCCCATAGCATATTCCATGTCAGAGCATTAGCTACTCTATGTTGTATATTTGATAAAATTTCTTCCACTGGTTGAAATACATGAGAACAGGGCAGTGAGTTATTGGCATATAGTTCAGCGGTCTTCAGGCAGAGGTAAACGTAAGAATCAACTGGTGTATCTTTTTTTTTCCCCCCAATTTAAAATGTCACTATTTTAAGAGCAGATTTAGGTCCACAGCAAAATGTAAAAGCGATACAGAAATTTCTCATATAGCATAAGCTTCTAAACATGAATGAAGCCTTATCTGGTGCTTTTTAATACAGGTACCTAACTTTTACCCCCAATGAATCAACAATTCTGTTGGTAAGGCCCAGGTATCTATATTTTGAAATTGCAAGTGAAATTTCACTACTGGCAATCCTGCCTATTGTCAATGAAGCTATCTTGAGGCACTAATGACTTCTGTGGGCACAGAAGCATTAAAGAACTCTGAACAGGGTACCATCAAAGTAAAAACTTGTTTTAGAAAGATGATCCTTAATAAAAGAGGTGGCAACCTATAAATGTCACTAAGATAGAGATAATGAAGTTAGTGAGAGCACTTAGACGTTCCCCAATAATAGGGTGTGACAAAAAGGGCTTGCACAAGAGAATACAAATGATAACTACTAAAGTCAAGGAAATGGCAAGAGACACACTCCAGAAACATATAATGAAGCAGCAGACTTGGTCATAGGGAAAAGACTTCCTCAACTAAACCAGTCTGAGGATGCCAAGATGATCAATAATATTTGGTTTTCCATTTCCGTGAATCTTTGCTGACTGTCGCTGTGAAAGTCTTTATCTTCTGTGATTTTATGTCAGAGAAACTTTCTTATCTCTCTCTACATGGCTATAACTAGGAAATGCCTGATTGGGAAATCATTAAGCTTCTATTTTTTCACACTGTTTTTCTAAGCCTCTGTTATTACTCTGAAATTCTTCCATTAAACTACTAAAATTGTTATGGTAGAGACACTGTCCAGCTAAACATTTGCAATTAGTGAACAAGTTTCTACTGAGCATCTATTATCTAATCCCCAAAGTTCATTCCAAAATCTATTTGTTCCTATCATGACCACAGCTGCTATTACCACAATTTCATATTCCTTTGCTAAAATCAGTTTGCAGCAAATTATAAGCCAATAATTATTTATGATACTATACAGAAAAAAAAAACCTGTACTTTAAGGAATATATCATTATACATTGTTTAAGAAAAAATGTGCCACTGACATTAATACAGAGGTAGATAAATATGCCACTGCAAGATAATCAGAAGGCAGTAATTTTAACCCAAAACAAAAAGTAATTTTTGAATCTGTGAAATATGTTATTTCTTTACAAGAGGGACATCTAGTGGCTAGCTTCTAAAGCAAGGCTGTAGTCATATATTATTCATACTGTTATTAGTAACAGGCACACTTCTAATACTGGAAGTCTGAGAGACCCACACACAGAGATCTAAGATTAAGTTTTTTCTTAACAAAATAGTTAAGAACTCAAAGGTCTAAGTTGACAGTGGCTAAGGAATGGTAAGAAAGTCTGGGCTGCTTAGAACTGGAAGTGAGGTCATGTAGAGACAAATTGGGGAAGAGGAGCATCACAGTTGGGTCTATGTTGTAGACTGGCACCAAGCAGTATTTGGCATAAGCAAATGCATACTGCCTTCTACATAAAGTTCAGATGAACTTGAGATGACAATTACCTTTTTGGGAGCAACAACAAGAAGGAAACAAGCCATCATAATCAAGTTAGTGGAAACAGCAAACAGTAGTAGTAGACTTTCAGGAAGTGGAGATACTAATTATTTATACAGATTATAAATGTTCTAAATTACTGAATAAAAAAAGTTTAAAACACGAGAAAGGAATACAATTCTATCTAAAAAACCAGAGAGACTTAGGAAATAAATAGAACTTAATAGAAATGAAAAATATTACTGGCACAAATAGAGAAATCCTCAGGTGATGGACTGAAGATCAGATTAATTAGACACAACTGAGGAGAGAAAAGTGATGAAACAGTTGAATAAATTACCCAGAAAATCAAAAAGACAGGAAAATAAATAAACAATAGAAAAAGAACTCTACCTAATAAAACAATAGTGTTCTCAACAGTTGCAAAGTAAGTAGAGAGGGAGTGGAATAATTGACTGGAAGTAAAAATAAATATCAGCTTAAGATATTTCAGATAAATTATCATTCAAAAGTAAGGTTAGGTTACATGATTCCACATGTGTGAGTTTTAAAACAGGCAAATCTCATCCTTAGGAGAAAAAAATTAGAATAGGTTGGAACTCAGGGTGATATTAACATGGGAGGGAGAAGATAGTAGGTACTCCTATGGGAAGCAGTAGAGATTTCTGGAGTGCTCGCAGTGTCCCTTTCTTGACCATGGTCAGTAGCTCCTGCAGGAACCTATGCCTCTACAGCTCCTATTGCTCAGTTGTTACATAACCTGTGAATAGCTCAACGCAGTAATTTAGGCACAATGGTCCATTAGTCACACTTAAAAGAGGGTATTAAATTTTTTTTTCAAATTTTTTATTTTCAAACGATTTCAGATTTTATAGAAAAACACCACAATTTTTCACTCAGATTGCTCAAAAGTTATACCTAGAATTTAAACATCTTCAATTTGAGTTTTGTAGACTGAACCCATTTTGTCATTATTTATTCATTATAATGTAATATTTGTAGGCTTCATCAAAAAAATTGTATTTAAAATTTTTTTTAAATTTCCCTCTCTCTCTCTCTCTCTTTTTTTTCCGCACAATGTCTGCTTTCTTTTCTAGGTGTAGTCTCCATAGAGTTTCCACCACAATTCACCCATGCACCATCACCATAGTCCTTTGTGCTCTTCCTGTCCTGGCCTTGATTCCAATACCCCCTTTTCCCTACAGATGACCCTGATTTGTAGCTGTCCTTTTTTGTTTTGTTTTGATGTGGGTTTGTTGTTGTTTTGTTATTTCTCCCCCTTGCTTCCCTATAATCCTCCTATAGTGAGACCATCTGGTATTTTCCTTTTTATTTCACTGAGCATAACCCTTCAAGCTCCATCCATGTTTCTGTGAATGGCTCTTTTTTGATTGCTGAATAATGTTCTATTGGGTATACACACCACATTACTTTGATCCAGTCGTTACTGCCCTGGGCTTACTACGGGTGAATATAATAAACATAATAAATATACCATATCCCCAAAGATTTAGGTAAGCACAGCAGACCTATAATTATCATTGTGTATTATTTACTTATTAGTAGGTAGTACCTCAGGTATTATTTAATTCTTTCAACAACCCAATAAATTAGATCTTGCCCAAGAATATATGATGTTAGTAATGGCAGAGGAAATATCAAAAACTGTCAAAAACAATGGAAAATTCCAGTCACATAAATCTGAATTGCTTTTTTCACTGAAACAATTTCCAAAATGGTTCTATGAATGAAACATCACCTTACACAACAAATTGAATTAAGTCAAACTTTATACTTCAATTTTAAGATATCACTCCAAAATACATAGCAAATAACTATTACATGAAAGAAAATTAAAATATCTAAGCTTGCAAGTTAGTAGCAATTTTTTTCAAAGAGAAAATTCAGTGTTAGTGAAATGTTTAAATAGGTATTCTCGTATACTACAAATTAAAATAAAAAACTGGGTGAACACTGGCTTATTACTACTTGCCCACTTTGTTGTGAAGAAAACTGAGGTCCCAAGATTCTAGGTAGCTTATCTTAGTCACATAGCTAAGAAGCAATCAGAAAGTTTGAAAAGCTGATCAGAAAGTGGAAGCCAGGCAGACTGGCTCCAGTTTGTGCTCTTAACCTCCATTTTACTATTCTGTGTTATGTAAACGTTTTTGTTTTTACAATATTAAAAATACAAAACGTTTAGAGGAAAAAAATAATAGCACCTGGAGTTCCATGCAGAAATTACTGCTGATAACATTTCATGTTTCCTTCAAAGTTAATGTTCTTTTTCTCAATTAATAAGATATATTAATTTCATAAAAGTATAAAAAGTTATGGCTGGTCTCAAATTAAACATTATTAATTTTTTTAATGAATATAGGCAAACTTTCTGTGAGTAGCTATTTTTCTATTGAACAATATATTATGGACCTCTTAATACAGATCTTATTATTTTTATTAGTATAGTCTAACTATGACATATCCTAAATTAATGAATACTTATTTTTTCCTCTAAACTTTTTGTTGAGGAAGTATCATTTTTATGATTGCTGTTATATACTGATTCTTTCTACGCATCGGTTACTCCCTAAGTGAATTAATACATTCTCACAACTCTACAAGGTAACATCAACAGCTTTCTTTTACAGATGTCCAAGAAGTTAAGAAATTCACTCTAAAGCCCATCACGTACTGTTATTAATTTACCAATCTCACAGAAGAACACTAAAGATATTAAGTATGTCAAGTATAAATCATAAATCCATGAGCACAAGGTATAATGCAAAAAGAGTTGAAAATGCTATTTGAAAGAAGTATTCCAAAATAATAGCATGCAAACTTGGATTCTAAACTAGAAAATATACTCAATGAAATAGTTTCATAAAAAACTTCCCATATCCACCACCTATCCAGAGATGCAAAAATTCTTTCTCTGAGGCTATATGCCTTTTAGTACTGAGAACTAAGTGAATTAATAAGTAAATTAAGTTCTGAAGACAGTTCTGTATTTCTTCTTTAAACACAAAACATTTTATATTTGAGAAAGCACAAAACAGTTACACCGAATTTCAAAGAAACTGTGTGTCAATTTCTAGATATATCAGGAGAAAAAGTACAAAGGAATCACCTATTTCATAAATATAAAGCATTAGCTTTCTCTTAAAAGTCAACCAGGAGAAAACCACCTTTAAAATACTTGTCTGGAAACATAAAATAAGTTGATAATACCATCTTCTATTAACATTTTCTGAAAAGTGCTAGGATTTATGAGAAAAACATAATATTGGTGAGTCTTTTCAACTTTGGGAGTGGTAAAACTGGAAGGGAACATTTGAGTTTTCCCAATCCAACCTAACATCCTACAGATAAGCCCAGAGAAACAAACTGATTTCTTCAATACCTCAACAGGCTGCAATTCACTCAGAATTTTTTATTTTAAATTCACAATCTTGATTTTTGAAAAATTTTATTCAATAACTTAGTTGGCTAGTTAGGGTACTCTGAGATTCCCATTCTTCTCTGTAATAATGGGGCTCATGGCCCTCCCTGGTGGCACAGGGTTTAACATCTCAGTGTTATCAAGCTATCTGCACCATGAGTTCAATCCCTTGTCAGAGAGCTAACCCACATGGCACAGTAGACCTCTCCTATCTCACCTACTACTCCCCTCAACAGTGTATTCAAGTAGATCCACCTGTTCTGCTCCTCACTCTGTCTCCGGTGGATCCTCTCACCCCTGCACCTCTGTCTGACCTAAACTCCAGTTCTTGTATTATATGCATAAATAAAAATAAATCTTTAGAAAAAAAATATTGGGGCCTATTTCAATCAACACTTTTCAGAAAGTGGCAAAATCTCTGCAGTACCTACAAAGATTCACAAAGTAAATGTTTTCAAAGTCCCCTTTCCCCCCGGTGCTGGCTTAAATGAAATCTATTTTGGAATTCCAAGTAGAAAGCATTATAAAAAAGCCAAGCTGCTACGGTTAAAACAGTATAGGGGTCTTGCTTGGACTTATCCCTCAGCCTGAAGCCTCTGAATTATTTCTATGGTATCTTAGATCTCAGAGACAGACAGACAGACACACACACACAAACACATGTGCGGGTGTGCACAACATTTTTATGACTCATGTGACACAAAGTTACTGTAAGTTTCTAAATACTTACTTCCAATTTGTGTGTATGAACCAATAATAACAAACAGCTCACAGACCACACTTTGGAGAGCAATGCTCTTGAGTAAAACAAAAACTTAAAGGATATTTCTGATCAAATCAGAATACCTGATATATTAATAAGGAGACACAAACTTACTTTTTATCAAAAAATGTTGAATTCTCTTTTCTTTTAGTGAATCCATTAGGTAAAAGTTTTAAGTTAATACCTTGCCTTCGGGCACGATTTTTCATAAAGTACATCTAATAATCAAGAACAAATAGACAAATCAATTTTAAATGTCAAAAGTGAAAGAAAAGTTTCAGTAACATAAAGTTAATGTTTACTGAGTATTATGTTTCACAAATTGTGCTAAATTACAGTATCTCAGTCCCTACAATACTATAAGATAGGTACTATCAACACCCCACACCCCCGCCCGCTATTTTAGCAAGAGAACTAATGAGATACCAACATTATATTTCAGAGCAGTAGAACCTGTATTAAACCCAGGTTTGTCTAATTCCAGTCTCTACTCAACCTTATGCTCTAGACACCAAAAGAACTGCATAGGGATCAGAAAAAACACAAGTCATTGGCAACTACATGGTTCTCTCTTTACTGATGGTTTTAAACCACAGCTAGCTATACACATATCTAATTTCATTACTATGCAGGTAGCTCACTCAATAGTTTTAACAGCATTATCCAAACCTATCATTTCTCACTTGAATCATAGTAATAGCTTTATAACTGGCCTCCCTGCTTCCAATCTTTTGCTCTTGCCCAATAAAGTCCATTTTCTACATAGCAGCAACTCTGATCTTTCACAAAGCAAAATTGCTCAAAACCCCTTCATGGTTTCCATTTTCACCATTATATTAAATAGTATACCCTCACAACCCCCACCCCCCAACAAACACCATTTTCAATCTCTTAAATCTACTGAGTTTTCTTTATTTTCTACATGCACTTAACAACCTGAAGTTAGATTTGTTCCTCTACTCATCTCCTGTCTCTCCCCATATAATACAAGACCCAGGAGGGGAAGGACTTTGTTTTATCACTACCATATCCTTAGTGACTGGCATAGCACTGGATTATCATGGCCATAATATTGAATGAAAAAAATAATCTAAGTCATTTGAAAGAATTCTAACTAAAAAGGATTAGAAGAAATACTTACGTGCTTATTGCTTATTGGTCTTTTCAAGAAAGTATCTCTAGAAATATGGTCTGCTGTTCTTGCCACATCTTCCAAAAATCGATAATCTAAAGATAGGAAAGTAAACAAATGATGTTTGCCTGTGGCCCAGAGGTATCAATCAGCTGTGAATAAGATGGCTTACCACTTAGGAGATTCATTTCAGTAAACTGTTGTATTGAAACATATGCAGTCTTATCCCGAACTCCATTACATGTCAGCTCTGCTTTGTGTTTCTTTACACAGGGCAAACTAAAGGAACAAAAGGTGCTTTTTACACTTTGAAATAAGAAAGATATATAGATAGAGGTAATAAGGTAGGAAATTACATATATACCTGCAGGAATAACGCATACAACGTGGACATCGGTACTTTGCTTCTTCTGTACCACAAGTTTCACACCTACAAAAGCCCAAATGAAACTTAGTAAATTATCAAATATTAATTCTTCTTATTTATAAACTTTGAATGCTAAATCAATTACTCATTACAATGCATTTACAGATGTGTAGTTTTGGAGAATGAAAGTAACTGAAAAAATATTTGATAGTTGTCAAACACTGTTGGAATTTCTCCTCTAGGAAACCATCTCAAAATGACAAATGACATCTACATTGACAATGCTGTAAGTGCTAAATAATTCAAGAAAATACACATTGAACTTAAAAACCATCTTGCTTTAACTTCTTTTTACAATATAATTACCAAATGAGCTTATTCACTCATATTTTAACTTGTAATTCCTGGCACAATGTGTCAACAATTATGCATGAAAGCATATATGCAGTAGTTCAATCCATTATCTTCAAGGTACCAGAAAAGAATATAAGGTTCAGTCAAACTTTACAGTGTGGCAGTTGCCATCTTTTCTCCTCATTTTCACACCCATTTGATGCCCACCCAGAATGGGCATCAAAATTATCTAGAAGGGCATCCCTGGTGGCCTAGGGGTTAAGTCTCAGTGCTCTCATTGCTATGGACTGAGTTTGATCCTTGGCCAGGGAGCTAAGCCACATGGTGCAGCAGACCTCTCCTGGCTTGCCCACTGCTCCCCTCAGCACTGTATTTCAGTAGATCTGCTTGTTCTGCTCCTTACTCTGTCTCTAGTGAATCTTCTCACTCCCCCTCCTTCCACCCTGCACCTCTGGCCTTACACCCCAACTCTGCTATGCAAAAATAAATAAACTCTTAAATCAAAAGCAATATATATTTGTGGTACCCAGAGATAAACTACACAACTGAATGGGTTTAAGTGCATTTGTGTCTAATTTTAAGTAAACCCACTGTGTCACTGGTTTTATTAGAATTTTCCTCATCTTTATCCTTTCTCAAAGGAATATTGAGTCAAAAGCATAAGTCAAGTGAGAGTCCCCAGAATTTTCATTCCTAATGTGGTAGAGTCCACAGGACACTACAAACCTCTTATGTTCATTACACAACATCTACATTCTCAATTTCCCACTCTTACCACTCAGGAGACCCAAAAGTTGGGCTTAATTTTCATTATCCCACACCCTGTTCACAGTGTAGTTTCCTTCAATCTAGCAACAGAAGAGTTCACCGTTTCACTTCCCCCATGATTTTTTTCTTTTCCTACCTCGACATAGCCAGTTTCCGCTTGGAGCCCAAAGGCAGATTTATCTGAAGCTCTTCTTTCACCTTTGTATCATCCATCACTTCATTCTTTGGGATATACTTTTCTTCTTTTACACACACTTCATCCATCACCTCCTCCTTTTTTATGTTCTGACCATCAAACATCTCCTCCTGTTTTATATCCAAGTTATCCTTCTCTTCCTTAAGTTCCAGCCAGTCCACTATCTCTTCTTTTACCTTCACTTTCTCTTCCTTTACTTCTAGTTCATTTGCCTTCTCTTCTTTTACCACCAAACCACTATCCACCTCCTGCTTCACTTCCGATGTGCCTGGTTTCTCCTCCTTCACGTCAGGACCATCCTCCACCTCCTGCTTCACCCACTGGCCATCCAACATACCTTCTTCCATCTCCGACCAGTCCATAACTTCTTGCTTCACAACCGTTAGGTCCACTCGCATTTCCTCTGCTCTTTGTCCACTACCTTTCTTCCCATCATCTGTATTCTCTATTCCTGACAGTTTATCCCCCCTCTCTGCACAGATGGCCTCCTCCATCCTCGATACGACCCTGACTCGCTCCGTACCGGACTCGGACGCCGGAATTAGCCGCGCCCCCTCGGCTGCACGTTGGAGATCTTCTCCCGACGTCTCTTCATTTTCCTCAGCAAAATTCATCGTGTCACCACCCTTGGCTTCCGGGGCCACTCTGTCTTTCAAACTGGCTGTTTCACGTTAAGAGGAATGAATTACCGGCCGGAACACAAACCACGTGTGGGTCCAAACACTCGCTGCAATGAATCACGACCAGGCTTGATCTCCCAAATTGTCGTAAACCAACGCTTCCGCACGTCGTGACTTTACGACTCTTAGCTTTCTTTACGGCTCTGCGTCCGCCCGGAGCGGATCCTCTGGGAGGGTGTGAGTGAGGCCACGCCCACTGCTGCTTCCGCCTTCGAGACGGGCTTGGGCTTACCCGACCACCGAGGAGAGCGCCACGCCCCCGTCCTCCCGGTCCCCCTCCCTTCTCTGGGAAGGAAGCCAGGCGGAGAGCAGAGAAGCAAAGCTTATTGTCTTTGAATGGGAAAGCTCACCCTAATCTGTATTAATGATTAAATGTAATGAAGTATGAAAATGAGACAAAACTGTTACACATCTCCAAGCTTCTATATACTAGAGGCAATTACACTACATCCCATGGTGTAATTGTGAAGATTAAATGGAATAGTGCACGGAAATCAGCTAGCAGTTAACTGAAAGAAAGTACTATATTGCCTGTTAGTACTGGAAGGCCTGATAGGTTTCAGATAGGAAAGAACACTAATTTTTATTCTCTCAGTTTTTTGTCATTAACAGCCTGTCATTAGCCATTTCCCCTTTTCCAGCATCCTATAGGATTTTCTAAGAGAGGACAGAGAGGGGGAGGGGAAGGCGGGGGGGGGAGGGGAGAAAGAAAATATTTTAAAAGGTAAATTTTCAGAGCTAGAAGATCTAAAAGACCGCACACAATCACTCCACAACTATTTTACAGACTATTTTACAAATTATTGTTATATACTACTCATTAGACACTTTAATAGTCATGTATCAAATTCATGTTTTGCTTGATGTCTGAGGATGTGGCTTCTTAGCTCTGGCCTGCTTTGTGCTCGTCCCTCAAACTCTTGTGGTAACTTGCACAGTACTTAGCTGTTACCACTCTGTCCTGCGTTGGTCAGGAAATGGGAATTTGGAATGCGTGAGCAGAGTGAGGAAGAAAGGTAGTCACTAAAACTTAGTTGGGGGTACTACTGATTGAGCAGGGAGTAGTACTGTAAAAAGCATTAAAGTAAACTGGGTGAGTTTGTTAGGGGGGAAGGTAGTCTTGAAGGGATTACACGAATAGGTTTATAGACTCAAACCCCCACTCCAGACCAATAATATCCAAGAACCACCAATCCTTTAAGATCATCATCGAAGAGTGGATCACTGGGACCTGAGGGTAGAGTTAAACAGCCAGGCTGGGTATAAAACCAGACATATGGGCTTGGGGACTCTCTTCATTTGGAGCCAGCTCTCAGAATGCCAGTTGGGGTCCAGCTCAGAGAAACTGGTAGGACATTTACAGATTTCTCTCCCTCTCTTCTTGTGTTATTCATTACTTTATTTCCCCTTTGTAGCACCAGGAAGGGAGCACAGGACAAGTTCGGGATGGTTCTTAGCACATGGTTCAAGAAAAGGAGTCTTGGAGCCCTTGGTGGCTTTTCATGCTTTTATTGTTCTCTACATCAGAAGTGGCATCAGGTACATGGCAGGCATGGGTGCCGGCCCCCGGCGCGTCTCACCCTCTTGGCTGCTTCTTCTTCTCTCTCTCTCTCTCTCTCTCTCTCTCTCTCTGCTGCTGCTCACGTTGGTCAGTACTGTTGGTCCTGTTGGTCCTGGCGTCCTCATGACGCTGCCCATTTATGCCCGTGTCAAATTCAAAATACCCACCCTGGAATGCTCTCAGCACCACAGGTGTCCATCATCACAGTGGTGGGAGGGTGGAAAGACCTGATTTCTCTAACCCTACACCCTTCTGTTGTAAATAAAATCCTTCATTAACCTTTGTCGTGTGTGTCTGCAGTTGGGGCTTATTATAAGTGCCTTTTGATGGTGCAAGTAAGGACCCAGTCAGGCAAACCCTTTTTACATTAGGGTTGCCCTTTAACAAGTTCAGTAAAATATTATGGGTTGTGAGGAAGAAGCTCCAGAGGAATCAAATGGACAATCTCTTTTGCAGATCACAGCTCTCCATGGAGACAAAAAGGGCCTAACTGGATCTTCAGGCTAGGTTACATCTTTGCAGTAAGATAAGGAAAAGATTTCAACTGGCCTGGATAAAGACAAGCCTTGGGAGGTAGGACCAACAAGAGAGAGTGTTGATTTTAGAGAACATAAAACCATCTGGATTGCCATTTAAAATCATAGAGGAAGAACAGTAACTATAAACTAGGCACATAAAGACTTTGTGAGATTTTCTAACATTTGTTATTTCCTCACAGTTGTTACAATTTTGGTGTTTTCAGTTATGGGAGGGAAAATATCTTTAAACCAGTAAGGATCCTTGATAGCAGCACAGGTACTTAATTTCAGCAATCAACACTCAGACTGTAGTTACCGTAGACTGTAGTTACCGTAGTGTTATTGTAACAATACTGGTGGTTGTGATGGTATTATTGAATGATAGTTTTGAAGGAAAAGGGAGACTTAAATAGTCCTGGAAGAGAGAACTCTGGGTTGTTGGAAAATAGAGCAAGGGTACTGCCAGAGTTGGGACAAGGGCAGAGAAAAGGAGGCAGTAGTTATGTAGGGCTGTCACTGAACTATTTTTTTTAATACAAATTTCTTTTTAATTTACATATATTTGACATCAGTTGTATCCCCATGTATTCCCCATCACTGTAACACCAGTGCACCATCACCTCAGTACCTCGTGCTCCCGTCTGCCCTCCACCCTTTCCTTCTTCCCTCCCCACCAAGTGTCCCCAATGTGTCCTTTTCTTTTCATTTTTCGTTTTTGTTTTTTTCTTGTTGTTATTATTATTATTGTTCTTATTCCTTTCCTTGATCCTTATTTGGTTCCCTTATATTCCTCCTAGGGGAGGAACCATCTGGTATTTTTC
>JAGFMF010011606.1:8575119-8621525 GCA_019455555.1 Galemys pyrenaicus | reverse complement strand
CACTCATCTGTTTTTGGGCATTTAGGTTGTTTCCAGGTCTTCCCTATTGTAAAGAGTGCTGCTATAAACATAGGGGTGCAGGTATTCTTTTGAATCAGCTGTCACTGAACTATTATTCAGTTCCTCAAACCCCTTTCCCTCCCTTTTCCACTTCAGTGTAGTAGAAGGGTCAAGCCCAACACTTTCAATGTAGGATTGAAGCTTCTTTTATTTTATGCTTTTTTTTAAATGATACTTAATTTTTTTAGATTTTTTTTAAAACTTATTTATGCATACAAGAACTGGAGTGTAGGCTAGATATGCAGGGGTTGAGAGGTTTCGCCCATGACAGTGAGGAGCAGAACATGCAAATCTTTTTTTTTTTTGAGCATGTGCAGTAGGGTTTATTTTATTTAGTTATTTTTTTATTCTATTTTTTCCCTTTAATTTATATATATTTGACATCAATTGTAATCGCCATGTATTCCCCATCACCATATCACCAGTGCATCATCACCTCAGTCCCCCGTGCTCCCATCTGCCCTCAACCCGCCCCCTCCCACCTCCCCACCAAGTGTCCCCAATTTGTCCTTGTCTTTTCATTTTGTTTTTTGTGTCTTTATTATTATTGTTATTATTATTGTTCTTATTCCTTTCCTTGATCCTTATTTGATAACATGCAAATCTACTGATATACACTGCTGAGGGATGCAGTGGGCAAGACAGGTGGGCCAGCCCCCTGGCAGGAATCAAACTCATGCCACAGTGGCTGGTGATAGCATGAAAGCCATGAGATCCCAACCCCTGCACCACAGGGAAGCCCTGAATTGAAGCTTCTTGTGGCAACTCCACCATCTCTTCTGACCCCATATTGGGCATGATGATGCAGCTTTCCTAACCACTTTGGAAGCTGACTCCTTGCTAAAATGTCTAGTTTAATAACTAAAAACCTGGGATTCTTTTCTGGGGAAATATCTTAGATGAGAATTAAATATCTGAGACAATCTATATTAGGTATAGTTAAAAGAAATAAGAGGAATTCTGGTGGTAGTAGTGACACCACCACATCCCCAGGGACACGCCAAGAGACAAATCAGGTTTGCAGGGCAAGACTGCTGCTCAGTGAGCAGCCTGTTTTCTTATCATTAGCAATAATACATAAACATGATTAATTATATGACAATGGTTAGAGAAGCAGGGTCCAGGGAAGTAAAGGGCATTCATCTTAAGGGGAAACAGGATGTCAAAGGGATCAAAGGGTAATCAATTTTATGGGGAATGGGAGGACTTCTCGCCCATGTAATCAGGGAGCGCTTTCTGTACAGATGCTTGGTATAATTTTGAGCTACTGCCAGACCATTTTGGGCTCTGACCACACAGTCAAAGGCTACCTGGGTATCCATAGTCACCTGGGATGTGGGCCATTGTCCTGAGGCAGTCATGCAGGGGTGCCTTAGCTAATTCTTTCACACACACATAGGTGCACAGAGGGGCCTAGAGCACACAGAGGCCCCACATAGGAGAGAGACCATAGGAAATCATATTTATTAGGGATGGTTAAAATATTTTGGTGGTTATAGGGGCAGGAAGACAAATGTTTCTCTCCACGATTCAGGCAGACAGGTAAAGGAGGAGTCCTGGAGCCCGCAATGGCCTTTTCAGGCTTTTAGTAATCTTTCTGCATCAGAGGTGACTAGCAACATGACAGGCAGGGGGTCTGGGGAATCTTCACTCTGGCTGCTGCTGCTTCTGCTTCTGCTCTGCTTGTGTTCTGCCTCTGCTTTTCTGCTGCTCTGCTTCTGGTGTCCCCATTATAGCCACCCTTATAGATCCAGTCTCAGCCCAGGTAAGCCCACTTGCACATGCCTACACCGTACTTGAGGTGCCCGTCATTAGGCATGCGTGCAGAACCACAGGTGTCTATCATTGAACTAATAATGGGAGGGCAGAAAAGCCTGATCATTTTCATTTACCCTACAGTGGCTCAGCAGTCACCTGTGTGACTGACTACACAGTCAATGAGAGTGAGGATTAGAGGACCTTTCCCTGACCCATCAGTGAATGGATAAGAAAAGGAAGATGCAGAGGAAGAAGAGCTCCAGGTACTATGGTGATAGTTCGCAGGTGAATTGGTGGTGGGAATTTTTGACTACACAATGATCTAAAAGATATAAAAATAATAAAAAAATATGGAAGAAGTGAAATGATTTACTTGGGATTAGATAGATGGCTATCGTGGCAATGATGATGATGTTTTGGTGAAAGCCTCCTGTTTGCACTTAAGTAGGCTTAAGATAAAGGTCAGGAAGTAGAAGTGCCGCTATGTCCCTCTTTAGAGCAAGAAAATAGAAACCAGAGCCTGGAAGCCTGAATTTTATTTTGTGTGGATGTGTTGGGTTGAGCTGTAGTGTAGTGCCAGCTAGGTCACAGGGCAGGTTCTCAGTGATTCTGGCAGACAGGTCAAGGAGTTGTCCTGGAGTCCTTGGTGGCTTTTTTAGGGTTTTATTACTCTTTATATCAGAGACAGGTACATGGCAGGTAGGGGTGCTGGAGGGTCAGGGGGCTGGCAAGCCCCCTACCCCCCAGTGTATATTCACTCTCTGGGCTCTCTATGTTCTCCTTTTGCTGTCTTCTCGCTTCCCTTCTGCTGGCGTCCTCGTGACACTGTCCTTGTATGCCCCGTGTCTCAGTCCAGGTGCACCCACCCACTTGCGCATGCCTACACCCTACTTGAGGTGCCTACCATCAGGCATGCACGTGCAGGACCGCAGGTGTCCATCATCGACACCAATGGCAGGAGGGTGGAAAAGCCTGACCCTTTTCCATTTACCCTACGTGTAGGTTGGGTTATTCAAAAGCAGATTCTGATAGGAACTGGAAGGAACCCATACTTGTGAAAGGAAGGGGGAGGAAGCAGGTTTGGTCAGAGAGAAAATTTAATTTGTGCTATAGATATGAAAAGTCTTGGTCAACCTAGATGACTGGAGATAGCATTTTTCCTTTAGAGTGTCCCACATCAGGCAGCACTGTCCCATACTTTATACCTGGTCCCACTCAGTCACCTGGCACAGACTGCCCCAGAAGGGCATCACCTTGGCATAAGGCCTCCTTATCCAACTGGAACTGACAGCTGAAGTGCTGACTGTACCCCTGTGGAGGGAAGCAAGTGCTTCTTTCAAGGGGACTCTGGTGGCATGTCTTTGTGTTCAACACTGTGTAAACATACATGTAATCTGATTCATTCTGAAGGTTAGTTGTCTCCTCTAGATATCTGGTTAAAAATGAAAATACAGTCACTCCACAATCCCCAAATTTAAATATCCTTACTTCATATAGTTAAAGAGACCAATCATTGTCTCTGGCTTCTGTTCTGCAACCATTCCAGGCCTGGTAGGTTCACTGTCAGTTTGCAGCTTAAAAGAGAAACTTGGCGCCCTTGGCATCATCCCCAGATTTTTTTTTAACAGTATGCAGGGGAAACAAGCCAGTAGGGAGACAGCAACTTAACTCCCTGTGAATCTCTATGGACTCTTTCCTCTGGACTTCCTCTCACAGTCATCCTCTCATAGCCTCTCTCTGGCCCCCTCCATTAAGGTTGTTTTCTATGTGATGCTGCACTTACAGTCTCAGCCTTCTCGCTCAGGTATGTCCACTTATGCATGCCCACACTGTACTCAGGTGTCCACTATCAGGCACATTCTGAACTCACACTCCCAAGCATTCCCTGCATTCCAGGCTGCAGGTGATAGCCACGGAAGCCAATGGTACAAAAAGCTTGACTGCACCATCACTTACCCTATAGTTCCTACACCAGATGTCTAGAGAAAAGACTAGCAAGGTGAGGTAGGATCACTTCATATAAACATGGTTGTAGAGTTATCAGAGAAAGAGTGGTTTGAGCTGGACACTATTCCTTTATGACATCCGGAAAAGCACTAGGTTTAAATCTCCTTTGCCACTCACTGGCTATGCGACCACTCAGAATCTCAGTTAATTTCTTCATCTCTAAATTAGAGATACTTACACCTATATCACAAGCCTATTTTGAGAATGAGGAAAATGTATGTGAAAGACTTTTGTAAACAGTAAATTATTCTAGAAAGATAAGTATTCTTTTTCTCATTTTACTATTACTTTTGAAAATCTTGCTCACGATAGTGTAATTATCTTCTCTTTCTGATTGTGGAGAACAAATACTTCTTTCTTAACTCACAGTGTTTGAGCATGAGAAACTGAATGCAACTGTTGACCTGAGCTGCTGTGTTAAAACTGCTAAGTTTGGAGGCAATTGCTACATAGCAAGAGATAATTAATGAATACCAAGTCTTTGTATGGCTTGCAAATATTTTCTCCCAGTTTGTGACTTGTTTTTAATTTTCCTACTTGTGTCTTTTAAAGAGCAGAGTTTTACATTCCATTGAAGGCCAGCCTACCAGTTTTTAAAATGAATTGCGCTAAATTCCAAAGATTTTCTCCTGTTTTTTTTCTAGAAATGTTATTATTTTGATTTTTACATTTAGGCCTATGATTTGTTTCAAGTTGACTTTATGTAGTACAAAGTTATGACCAGAGTTCCTTTTTACACCTGAATACCTATTGTCCAGACATCACTTAATGAAAGGTGATCTTTTCCCCTTGACTTGCCTTCACATTTTGTCAAAATTTAAATGACCACAGATATGAACATTTATTTCTGCACTTCCAGTCTGTATGTATGTATACACACACACACAGAGCTATCTAAATTTATATCAATACCACATTCTCTTAATTATGGTAACTTTACAAGAAGTTGTAAAACTGGGTAATGTAGTCTTCTTTTGCTCTTTTTAAAAGTTGTATTGGCGATTCTAAGTCTTTTGACTCTGGTATACAAAAGAATTTGCTGGGATTTTCACAGGGATTGTGTGGAATATATAGATCGGTAAAGGATTGGCCTCTTAACAGTAGTGTTTTAAGATTTATTTTTATTTATTCGTGCATACAAGAACTGAGGTGCAAGCCAGAGGTATGGGGCAGTAGGAGGTGAGAGGATGCACCAGAGACAGAGTGGGGAGCAGAACAGGAATTTACTGAAATGCACTGCTAAGGGGAGCAACAGGCAAAACAGGAGAGGTCTGCTATGCCAAATGTGGGTTAGCCCCTGGGCTGGGGATCGAACTCAGACTGCAGCCATTATAGTGCTGAGACTTTTACACCGCTAGTGAGACCCAACAATAATACATGGAAGTGGAGAGTGGCCCATTTACTTAGTCTTTAATTTCACTTAATGTTTTATGATTTTCAGTGTGCAGGTTTTTTTTTTAAAATGTATTTAGCTAAATTTATTCCTAATATTCTTTTTCGATATGATTTTGAGAGGAATTATTTAATTTCATTTTTGGATTTGTCATTGCTCATATATAGGAGCACGGTAGATTTTTGTGTATCAATTTTGTATCCTATAGCATTACTAAATTCATTATATGTGTGTATATATATATATTAAACTTATTTATGTTAACATATACGCACACATCTGGGTTCCAGTAACCCCTTTTGTTTAGTTGGCCTGTATGTTTATGAGAAGTATTTGTCTAAAGATCTTTTCTTGTATTGTAGTCTGGTTTTATGGTTAGGGTTCTCCCCATATCATTCTACTTTTATGTATCCTATCTCTTTATTGCTTCCAGATACTTCCTGGGAAGATTTCCCAACTAATTTCTACCTTAATAATTTGTTTTTTGACGGTATCAAATCTGTTAGTCAACCTATCCACTGAGTTCATTTCATAAACAGTATCTCCAGCTTATTGTTTCTAATTGCTAATAATCTCTAATCTTATTGGCGATATCTCTTTTATTCATTTTGTTACAGGGCAGGGAGAGGAGCACCCCAGAACCCCTAAGCTTGCCTTCTCTGAATGGGTTCTGCCATCTGCTGCATTAAGACAAACACATAAAACCTTTAATAGAAAGGAACTTTAATACAACTAGGGTAATAAAGAAAGAACAAAGCATATAGTTACTAAGTTAAGCATTCAAAGTTACCTATCTCCTTGAGGGTAAAAGTCCAGCCAAATAGGATTAGCCCAAAGCAAGGCCCAAAAACCTGCCGCACATCTAAAGGACCTTTTAGTAGAGACTCATAAAAAAGGGTCAGAAAGAGTCAAACAAATCTGGGAGGAAAAGAGCAAAATCAAAATTAAGATAACTGCTATTGTTCACTTCCCCACAGGTTTTTCACTTACATTTGTTCCAACCAGTCCAAGACCAAAAAGCAAGCACAGTTTTTTCATATGTCCCTCTGTTCCACGTGCCTCCTCCAGGTTTCCTTGCTGTTCTCCATTTTCCTTTTTCTTCCTTCTCTCCTCTCTGCAAAAATCTTCTTTTCCTCCTCAGCTCCACTCACTTAGGGTGGAACCAGGATTTTTGGAACTTCCCTTTTTCCTGGAACCACCCTGTTACAATTTAATCTCAGTTTTATTGGCCATGCTCCTCTATTACAAATTATTGTTTTCTAAAAAAATAAAATGTCCTTTATGGAGTTAAACTTAGATTTTTTTTCCCCCTGTGAGCTCATATTCCTTTGGGAATATCATCAACCTCAGTTGTAAGTCATATTTAAAAAGAAGGATCAAAAGCTGGAGATGTGTGTCATGATTCTTCTGATTTTGGGGGTGGGGGTGGGTGGATGAAGACTGTGGGTGAAACATAGGGTAGGAAATCTCTGGTGTTACAATTTGGGCTCCCAATCATCTGGTCTTCCATGAGGAAAACCTGCCCCTCAAATTATCTCCTCTGCGTTTGCGATATTTTTCTCAAGAGCTACTATTTTCTGTGCTGTCTACCACCTAGACCTCCTAGGTGGAAGGATAAGGACATAATTGTCCAAACCAACCTTGGGTCATATGAATAATAATTTCTCTGATGTTACTCTGCCTCTTTGGGCAGGTGTTGGGCCAGCCAGAAGTTTCTATGGGTGCCTTGAGCTGGGGCAGGCCTTGATCCACATGGGTTAATGTGGGTAGAAAAGGACACAGAGATACAGTCCCAGCCCACCTCTTCTGTGTCCACGACTTCAGGCTTTCTTTTCTCTATTTTGCAATAGCTCCAACTGCATGCATGTCATCTCTTAGAACTTTCTCAGAGTTTTTGAGTTAAGCACCAAGATTCATCACCACCCTCTCACTTACAAGGCATCTTCAGGATTTGACCTGGGGACTCTAAGAGGAAATATGTTTGCTAGTTTGCTGTCTTTTCAGGAGCTGTAATTCTCCAGATTGAACTTTTCAGCAATAGTTATGGTAATGAATTTCTGAAAAAATTGAGTGGTATCCTAAATATACTTCCCATTGTGCTTTCCATGCCATTGCTCACATTTTCTCAGAATGCCTAAAACTTGCATAATATTCACAACTATGAGGCAATGCATCAATTCCCTTATCCATTCTGTTATCCCTTAGCCCTTATCCAAGTCACTAAGTATAGGATCTTAATCTAAGTCCCTTATCTAAGTATAGACTTAACATCAGCCTCATTTTGGTATATTTAATCAAAACAGATTTCTGGGCATCTCCCTTGAGATCCAAATTAAAATAGCTGCTGGGAAACTTTTTTTTTTAAACAAGTGTCTCTATGTGTACTCCTGATCTGCAGTACAGTTTGGGAACCCCTGACTGTCTGATACAGTAGCTACTACCCATGGTGGTTACTGAGTACTTGAAATGTGGTTATCTAAATGAAGAAGTCCTGTAAATGTAAAATACATATTGAATTTCATAGACTTAATGTGAAAGAAAGATTTTAAAGTCTATCACAATAACATTTTATATATTTTTTTATTAATTTATTTATACATATTTGACATCATTTGTAGTCCCCATGGAATTCTCACCACCGTTTCACCAGTGCACTGTCACCTCAGTCCCCTGTGCTCTTTCTGCCTTCATCCTAGTCCCTCCCCCCACCCACTCAAGGTGCCTTTGAATTGCCTTTGTCTTTTTGTTCTTGTGGGTTTTTTTTATTGTTGTTCTTTTCCTTGAGTCCCATTTTTTTGTTTGTTTCTTTCTTTCTTTATATTCCTCCTACTAGTGAAACCATCTGATATTTTTCTCTTGCCTTTGACTTATTTCATTGAGCATAATTCCTTCTAGTTCTGTCCAGGTTTCTACAAATGACTCTAGTTTATCTTTTTAAATTGCTGAATAGTATTCCGTTGTGTATATGTACCACATTTTCCTGATCCAGTCATCTATTTTTGGACATTTGGGTTGTTTCCAGGTCTTACCAATTACAAATAGTGCTGCAATAAACATAGGGGTACAGGTCTTCTTTTGAAACAGTGTTTTTGTGTCTTTTTAGTAGATCCCTAGGTGTGAAATTGCTGGGTCTATTTTTAGTAGACTGAGGAACCTCCATACAGCTTTCCATAGTAGCTGGATTAACTTGCATTCCAGCAATGTAGTAGAGTTCCTTTTTCTCCACATCCCTGCCAAAATTTGTTGTTGTTGGTTTGTTTGATATGTGCCATTCTTTTTTTTTTTAAGATTTATTTTTATTTATGCATACAAGCACTGGGGTACAGGCCAGAGGTGAGGGGCGGGGGTTGAGAGAATCCACCAGACAGAGTGGGGAGCAGAACAGGCAAATCAATGAAACACACTGCTGAGGGGAGCAGCGGGCAAGGCAGGAGAGGTCTGCTGCGCCATGTGGGTCTCCTCCCTAGCCGGAGGCAGGGATTGAACACCTGCTGCAGTGGCTGCTGTTTGCTTCATAGTGCATTGCTTAACCCACTGTGCCACCAGGGAGGGCCTGATATGTGCCATTCTTACCGTGTAAGGTGGTATCTCATTGTGGTTTTAATTTGCGTTTCCCTGATTATGAGGGATGTTGAGCATTTTCTCATGTGCCTGTTGACCATTTATTTGTATGTCTTCTTTGGAGAAGTATCTTTCAAGGTCTTCTGCCCATTTTTTGACTGGGTTGTTTACTTTGTTTTTCTTGAGTCTTGTGAGTTCTTTGTATATCTTTGTCATCAGTCCCTTGTCAGTTGTGTGTAGTGCAAAGATTTTTTTCCAATTGGTGAGGTGTCTCTTTGTTTCCGTTAATGTTTCTTTTGTTGTACAGGAAGCTTTTTAACTTGATGTAGTCCCAGCTGTTTATCTTCTTTCTCATTTTCATTTCTTTGAGGGATGCCTCTTTAAAGGCGTTACTGAGATGTATGTCTTATAGCGTTTTACCTATATTATCATCTATATATTTTATTCTTTTGGGTCTTATATTCAGATCTTTTATCCATTTTGAGCTGATTTTTTGGACATGGTGTTACGTACTGGTCTAGTTTCATTTTCTTGCAGTGGCAGACTAGTTTTGCCAGCACCATTTATTGAGTAAACTGCCCGTGTTCCAATGCATATTCTTTGATCCTATGTCAAAGATCAGGTGTCCATAAATGTTTGGTTTTACCTCTGGGCTTTCTATATGGTTCCATTGGTCCATGTGTCTGTCTTTGTTCCAGTACCAAGCTGTTTTAATTACGATAGCTTTGTAGTAAAGTTTGAAGTCTGAGAGTATGATGCCTCCTTCCCCTTCTTTTTAGTCAGGAGAGTTTTGGTAAATCAAGGTTTTTTGTGTCCCCATGTGAATTTCATCAATATTTGTTCTATTTCCTTGAAGAATGTCATTGAGATTTTTATTGGTAAAGCATTGAATCTGTAAATTGCTTTTGGTAGGATGAAAGAGAACTAACAGGTCAATGTCTCTAATGATCACTGATGCAAAAATCCTCATTAAAATCAAAATATAACATTTTGAAATGTTGATTCTTCCTATGCATGAGCAGGGGTATATTTCCATTTCTTTGTGTCTTGTTTCTTTTAACAATGTTTTATAATTTTCTCTATGTAGGTCTTTTGCTTCTTTTGTTAGGTTTATTCTCAATTATTTGATTTTTTGGGGGGGGCTTCAATTGTAAAATGTAGATTTTTCTTGATTTCTTCTTCAGATTGGTTGTTTGTATATAGGAAGGCTATTGATTTTTGTTCATTGATCTTGTATCCTGCTACTTTACTAAACTGGTTGATTGTTTTAATTAGATTTTCTGTAGAGTTTTAGGGCTTTCCAAGTATATTATCATATTATCTGCAAATAGTGATAGTTGTACTTTTTCCTTCCCTATTTGGATTCTTTGTATGTCTTTTTCCTGTCTATTGCTCTGGCTAGGACTTCCAGTATTATATTGAGTAACAGTGGAGAGGGTTGGTATCCTTGTCTTATTCCTGATCTTAAAGGGAATGTTTTCAAATTTTCACCATTGAGGATAATATTGGCTGTGGGTTTGTCATACATAGCTTTTATCATGTTGAGATATGGTCCTTCTATTCCAAGGGTTTTGAGAGTCTTCATCATGAATGGATGTTGAACTTTGTCAAATGCCTTCTCTGCATCAACTGATATGATCATATGGTTTTTATCCTTCCTTTTGTTAATGTGTTGGATTACACAGAGTGATTTTCGGATATTGAATGATCCTTGTGCCCCTGGGACAAATCCCACTTGGTCGTGGTGTATTATCCCTTTGATGCATTGTTGGAGTCTGTTGGCTAGCATTTTATTGAGGATTTTTACATCAGTGTTCATTAGAGAGATTGGCCTGGAGTACTCTTTGTGTTGTCTGTTTGGTTTTGGTATTAGTGTAAAGTTGACTTCATATAATGTATTTGGTAGTATTCCTTCTTCCTCACGTTTTTGAAGGAGTTTGTGTAGGATAGGTGCTAGTTCAGTTATGAATGTTTGATAGCATTAATTTGCCAAACCATCTGGTCCTGGGCTTTTGTTTTTGGGGAGTGTTTTGATTACTCCTTTGTAATTACCTGTTTAAGTGCTCTATTTCTTTGTTTAGCTTTAGATGGTTATATCCTTCTAGAAACCTGTCCATCTCTTGTAAATTGTTGAGCTTGTTAGCATATAACTGTTAAGAGTATTGTCTGATGATTCTTTTAATCTCTTCTGAGTCTGTTGTGATTTTTCCTCTTTCGTTCATGATCTTATTTATTTGTGATTTCTCCCATAACATTTTATATTAACTACATTTTAAACAACAGTATTTTAGATAGGTTATGTATAAAAATTATTAAAATTAATTTCACTCTGTTGACTGCTAGAATTACATATGTGGTTCATATTGTATTTCTATTGCTACACTAGAAGATGTTAATAAAATTCAGGTTCCAGTTAGATGGGGCTAAAATAACATGAATATGCAGGACTTAGCTAAGCATATTAGTTAATGTATTAATTTGTTAATGTATTCAGTAAACACTTCTCTCTTCCATTTATTCTCCAAACTGGAACAGTTTTGCAAATCACAAGTCTGAAAATGTCAGTGAACGCTTCAAAACCCTTCAAAGCCATTTGTTGCTGTTAGGATAAAGAACGAATTCTTACTATGACCTTCCAAGATACCACATTTCTGACCCAAATCTCTTCAGCCTCATTCTGAGTTGTTCATCTTTCAGCTGGCAAGTAAGCACTACTTCCCAAGGGAAGCTTTCTTTAGCCACTCTTCCTTACCCCTGCTCCAGCCTGTCAGTTTGTGTGTGTGTGTTTCAGAGGCCTCATTGTAAGTTGTAATTACATATTCATGAACATCATTTGATTAAGTTTTTCTCCTAGATAGTAAGTTCATTAATTACAGGGACCTTGCAGATTTTTGCCCAATTTGAATCACAAACTCAGTTACAACATACAATGAATGAAACATGAAGACAGGAAGTCTTGAGCACGTATTTGCATCAAACATTGTACTTTCTATGTGATTATAAACATTAATATTTATGCTCTGTCTTCAGGAAGGTTACAGTTTAGTGATGGGAGACAAATGAGTGAAGTACAATAACATATTGAAGGAAGCATAAAATATAGAACATGACTTAAAGAGGAAGTAGTGTGCATTCCTTTGTGGGAATCTTAGGAAAGGTTTCCTAAGAAAGTTACTTGAAGAATGAGTAGAAGTTGGCCAAGAGGACAGGCAGGTGAACCTTCCAGACAGAGGAATGAAAAAGTGTAGTATGTTCAGGGAATATTAGATAAGTTAGGTATGACTGAAGTATATCGATGCGGATGAGAGAGAGAAGGTTGATGGGTATTCAGAGCCCAGGTAACCAAGGTCTTACAGGCCTTGCTTAAAAGCTTGCATTTTTTCTTCCTATAGGAGATCAAGGCAAGATTAATTCCTAAGTTTAGATTCCAAGCTTGGGACATAGAAACAAGCAGTGAGAGAAGAAAACAGATCGATGCTGGGTATGATTATTTAACAGGAACACATGACATACTGTGATTGGATGGGCCAATTATTACAATACAAGTAACTAGTCCCAAAGAATTGGTTAAATCTATTATTGGCATCAGCATGACTTGGATTAAACAAATCGTGAGTCAGGAGCTTCAGTCTTTAGAAGATCCAACAATTGAGTCATTACTATTAGAGGAATCCAGCAAGGATCTCCTACAGGAGGCATACTGTTTTCTACAGGAAGAATGGGAATAAATTTCTAAAAAGATTTTAGAAAAAATTCTGAAAAACATTAGTTTTTATTACCATAGGCCTAAAAGCTGCAAGTTTTACTAGCTGGAATATTTGTGGTTATAAAAGCAAATGAAATAAATTCCTATTTTAATTTCTTTCAACTATTAAACCAAGAATGAGTTGTTGGTTTATACTAATTAACATTTATACAAAGTTTTCTTTTTTTGATCATTGTAGAAAGATAGAAAATATTTGGGAATAAGAGTTAATGTAACTATGAATATTTGATATAGTATATTGGCATTTGCATTGGTAATTAAATGGCTGAATCGCTTAGACAAAAACTTTCAAGCAAGAAAAATTGAATATCAAGTTAAAATAAAAGTTTTCTTTTCTAATAGTTGAGGGAGAGCTTCATGAAAAGCATTCTTTCCAGGAAACTGGGTTTCTTATGGTTTACTTCAAGAAATAAGACATTTTCTTAAATCTCCAAGTCTGCTGAAACTAGATACTAGGTAAGATCAAATTACTTTAATTAATTAATTAATTTTAAAAGATTCATTTATGCATACAAAAACTAGGGTAAAGGCCAGAGGTAGAGGGGTGGGGGAGGGTGAGAAGACTCACCAGAAAGAGAGCAGGGAACAGAACAGGCAGATTGACTGAAATACACTGCTGAGGAGAGCAGCAGGTGAGGCAGGAGAGGTCTCTGCCATCTGGGTCACTTCCCTGGCTGGGGATCGAACTCATGCTGCAGTGGCTGTGATACCTCATAGTGCAGTGCTTGACCCCTTGTGCCAACAGGGAGACCCCTAAAATCAAATTATTTTTAATGGGTTGTTAATGATATTAATTTTTGTACTGTGTGCAGTGCTAAAATTCCCGTACTTAAGTACAGCCAAGGTGATAGCTTAGGTTTTCTACCAGTTGCTCTTCTTTATGGAGGTGCCGTTTTTCTAATTTGGCGTTGATTAAATAAGGACTCCAAATCCAAAGCACACAGACTGCATAATTGTGTGGCCAGGCTGAGGTGACAATGATTTCATCATACTTATGATAGCCAATTACTATGTGGGTCATGGTGAAAAGCTTATTAAAGTTATGCTTTAATAGGGTATTGCACTATACATTGAGGCTTAGTTTACACTTGTTTTCTGTGAAAGTGTTTAGTCTTGTGTGAGAGGTTCAATCTAACGTATTTTGGTCAGAAAATAAGGTTTGCAAGCTGCCTCTACTAAATGTGTCCTACTGCTCATCTCATCTCTGTGGTACTAGCAGCATCCACTGTTCACTGCAAAGTAATCAAATAAGCAAATAAACTTCTTGCTTCCCACAGAAAGAACTATATTTATGTTTCATTCCACATAAAAGGCAGCAATAGATGTAGGATTTGTGAGGCTTGACATTATGGTCCTCTTTATGAAGAACTAAAATTATTTTATTTTTACAAACTTTACAAACAAAAATGCCCATGTGAAGTTTTTTCAAAGGCCACTTAAAGACCCTAATGTTAAATTTGTTAGTTTCGTGCTAACTCTGCCTCTATAGAAAGCATATTTTAGGTAAACTTGAGAGTGTTTTCTTAACTAATTTATTGTACCTGTTAGACTTTATGTGCTAAACTATTTTGCCAGTGGCAAAATATTTTTACAGTGCTATTTGTGAATTTGATTTCATTTTTGACTTATGGTTGCCTCTATGTGTATATCAGTACTTAGTTTTGGAGAGTCATGTTACCGTGTGAGAATTAATAATAACATAAGGGATTATAGGTGAAAGATTTTGCACTGTGATGATATGGAGTCTTTTAGATTTGAATTCAACTGCAAGTAGGAAAAAAAATAAATACCGAGGGATGGCATTGATAAATTGCTAAAAGTTAAAGAAAGATGAGAGAAATCTTGAAAGAAATAACAAATCACAAACTATATACAGGGAATAGCAACAGCAAGAGGGAGTGTCCAACTTCTCATCACAAATAATAGATGTTAGAGACATTAGAATGACATATCCAAACTGCTGGGAATAAAAGGCAATTAAGAACTTAAAATTAGAGAAAAAAAATCTTTCAAAAGAAGTGCGAGAAAAGAACCAGAATCCTAACCAGCTAACTAGCACTACAAGAAATGGTAAACATTTCTTGATGAAGAAGGAAAATTCTGAGGATAAAAACAGTGAGAACTTTTAGTAGTCTTCAGAATGGATGGACTAGGAGAATAGGGAGTAGAATGAGAAGAAAGTTAGAGTTAAGAGCTGACAAAGGAGACTTAGGGTCCCTATAACCACCAAGGTCTTCAGTTGGGACACTTTAAGAACTCAGTGATGGGCTCAACAACAGATTAGACACCGCAAACAGAGTTGGTAAACTATAAGATAACTGGAAAATAAACTGAAGCATAACAAGATAAAGAACAAAAATGTGGAAGAGCATAAGAGTAATATGTGATACAGTAACATTCTGAAATTTTGGAACTGAAGTCCCAAAAGGAGAGAGAGTAGAACGGGCAGTAGTAATATTTGAAGAGACCCTGTCCAAAGTTTACCAAAAAGATCAGGTTATAGATTCAAGGAGCTTTCATCTTTTTGTAGGAATGTAAATAATTTTCTAGTACTTTAAATATACATTATACAGAATTGTTATGCCAGAAGGGGTATCAAACATAATGGAATGATTATGGTAGTAAAAGAAGATAGAACAAATACAACCAAAATAGATTTAGAACACATTTTTATTATTGATAGGTAAGTGTGGTTTGCTGTGGCTAAAGGTATGTTTATAATGGATGTACAAGCTTTTATATATACCAAAAGGTATATACAATTTTTTCCTTTTAATTCTGAACAAACATTTCTTTGACAATAAGGTAAGTTTAAACTGACCCTATTTTAAATGGCAAAAATTCCTTTTTTTCCTGGATGTTGCTTTAAAGACTTGTGAATTGAATTCTTTTAGGTTCAAACACATTAAATTTCAGAACAGAAAAAGGAAATGAATGAATACTACAAAACATGTAATTTCTATGAAGCAGAAAGTTTTTATAATTTAAAACAGCAGCAATTTCAAAGGATTTGCTGAATTAAAACTTTACAAAATATAAATACAAAAAGTATCATTCCAGATGATCATGGATTTTTAAAAATAGAATATAACAATCCCAAAACTCAACCCAAACCTACTACTGGATGTAGCTGGCCTATAATATTTTTTACAACAATTTAAAAAATAAAACAAAAACAAAAGAAATCTCCCAATTCTCTTGTGCATAAGTACAGGTTACATTGTGCTGGTTTTGAGATCAACAAGAGAATTTTAAAATAGAACAAGGACTTCACATAAATAATTATGTTATTAATTATGTGACCAAAAAAAAATAAGTACTACCAACATATTCTGATGTAACCAGTACATACACTCTTAAAGTATGACAAAGACAAAAAAGAAATAGTTTATGAAAGCCACAAGCACCTTGTTTTAGAAAGAGCACCAAGCAACACAAAAAGGCAACACGTAAGAGGTAGTGTACCACTGGCTAAGATGTATATGCCCACTGGGGAACTGAATACAGCTTAGTGTTTGAGAAAATGACATATTGGATTGTGGCTTGTAGTTTTTAGACAGAAGCATTGCACATCTGGAAGCATTAACCAGTATTGCTCCACAGTGTTCTGCATCTCCAGCTGTCTCCAGGGTTCTCTGCTTTCAGACAGTGAAAAAATATATGGTGTCCTGAAGAATTCCATTGTTTATAAATTTTGAGTTCTAGGGAAATCAGATCAATATAATTTTTAAAAGAATTAAATACTTTATCAATCATAGTCCTTTAAAAATGCCTTTTCTCCCTCTTAGGAGGAAGTCTTTTCTTCCTGAGATTCTTTAAGAATTAGCCAATGTATTTCATAATGATGGTATCTTTCTCCATATAGCTTTCCTTTTGCCGCAATTACCTGGCCAACAGCATGAATTCTGAACTAATTCAGAGGCTTTAGAGAAAGCACACGGAACTGCTTTCAATGTAGTATTTCTGTTGAGGTTTGAGATGAGGGAGTTTTTGTACTTCAGTTACTGGAAGTTGATTAGGGTTCTGGGTGTGAAAAAGGAATTTTGCCTTATGCCAGCTGCCATCTTGAATCTGTAAAATAAGAACAAAGGGTTTTAATAGGTAATTGTTTCACTAGTCATCCTTCTCAGAAAATGTCCTTCATAGACAATGTAGATATATTTTAAGGATAAGATATAATGAACAGAAAGTACTTAGAACAATACCTGGCACAGAGAAAGTGCACAGTAAATGGTAACAATTACTAAGAATATTTGGAAGCTTATTCCTTTCCTATAATGGTAGGGTGTGTTCTGATTTTTTACTTTCAGGGACTAAGGTCAGATCTGCTTCTGTGGTCTGCAGATTATTGGATAAGATGAATTAAAAGACTGCACGACTCCTATTGTGAGTAATACCCTTCTGTTCTCTGTTCTTTATTTGAGATAGATTTTTTGGGATGGGTTTTATTTTGGGGGGAGGGGTGGGAGTGGATGAACAGTCAGGAAATAATAATTGCCTCAGAAGTAAATTATAATTATGTTGAATCATATTTAGGTTTGTTTTCCCATTGTGTAGTTACTTTTTAGTTTCTTCTTAGTTTCTAAGCCTCTCTATTGCTCTTATTATATGATGTTTTGGTATGATAAATTATTATGGAACAAAAAATTCACAAAATGTTTTATGATTAAGAATTAAGAAGACAAAATAGAGAAACACGACTGACAAGTTTGTGAAGCTTTTTATTCAGAAACTTTTTATTCACTTATTATCAGATCTATCATACTACAAATTTAAAAATTTTAAGGAACTTTAGCAATTATTTAAGCTACAAATACTACTGATGTAAGGCAATTAAAGTCCACTGAAAAGAAATTACTAATATCATATACTTGATGTGAAAACTGTAACTAGACTCCGGGGTGTAAGATGCCATTAGATTAATTCAAAAAGTCTTTCAAGCAATATTTATTAAACATTAAGCACACTTGGTACAATTTAATAAAATATAAATATCAGTGCTTGGAAAAATAAAGATGAACAAGTTAGTCCTGATTTCTGAATTTTTAATAGCTTATAAGTCTAGTCAGAGAGGAGAAAAAAAAAGCCATAATACAAGATTACATATGGTAAGGCATAATAAATAATATAGACAGTGAATACAAAATCCCTCAGTTCCAATTGGAATAATCAGGGAGCATCATGAATTCAGAATTTAAGGTGGACCTTAAAACAGGCTTAAACTTTCTACTTGGTTAGAGAGGCAGAGAAAAGTATTTCAGAAAAAGGGAATGAGATGAGTTAAATAAAGAACCTGGAAAAATAGGTGGTTGTGAAAATTAGATAGCATGGGGTTTAAGTGCACAGAGTTTGGCCTGGAACAGATTTTGATGGATATCCAGGTATGATTCATCTTTTCCCATATGAAATAGAAATAAATATCTATTTCGTGCAATTGCAAGGATTAAACGAAGTTTCAATGAAAAGTCCCTAGCAATAGAGTATGGCAAGGGCTTTGTAGGTATACCTTTGGGGGGTTGATTACTTGCTCCTCCACTAATTAGCTCCAGTAATTAGACCTTGAACAAGCTATATTAAACTTCTCTGTACTTTCACTTTCTTAACCTATAAAAATGAAACTAATGATAATGTCTTTCACAGGACTGTTTTGATTAGGTAAAACATAACACATGGTACCTCCCATCTAATGAAATTCCCAATAAATAGTAGGAATTGTTGATATGATGATGATGAACAGATCAGATTAGTGTGAACAACCAGTAAGAGCCCAAAGTAGAAAGGAAGGTTGGGATCTGACTGTTCTAAGCACTGAATAAAGACCTAGTAAATTTGGACCATGTCTCAGAGGGAGTGGTGAGCTACTACAAGTTTCACCTATACAACTCATGGATGACCAATTTATATGACAAAAGTTAAGGAGGTATGCTAGAAGCAAGTAATTGATTCTGAAAAATGTAATTATTGCAAATCAAGCTCAAAAAAGTCTTTCCTCTGTCTTCAGTTGACCAAGTCTTCCTCATTTTAAATTTTATGATTTTTATCCTATTTAAGTTAGTTATACCAACAATTCTGAAAGTGTCATTCTCTTACCTTGCAATCATCAGAAAGCACTTTAGGTTCAAGTAGAGGGCTTTCTTCAAAAATCTGGCCATTCCATCCCTTGAAACCAATAGGCCATCCTGGGCCACTTGCCTGAACACTTGTCCACAATGGAGTGTTGAGACAGTGAATGGTGAGGAGATGAGTGGCTTCTGAGCTCAGTAAATGAAGGAAGTTCATCTGGACTTTCCCAACTCCAAACTCCAACTAGTGATAGCGAAACAATACTCAGGTTATAAAAGATGGCAATTGAGGAAACATAGTTTGGGGAAAGTTGAGAAAAGTCCTTGAAAGGCAGTCTTGAGAAAGTCATTTTTCTTGGCAACTAAATGCCAGTTAGCTAATTGTGTAAACAGTCTACTAGGGGGAGGAGGGAAATCCCTGATTTTCAGCTTTTCAGATCTTGATGGTGTAAATAGTCCCTCCATCTTTGTTTTCAGGTTATCAAAGTGCTGTTGGGAAGAGATGTTAATAATAGGCTTTGGCTTCAGAGTACCATTAGGCTTCTACATATGACAAAAACAGTGAAGATAATTTTATAACATTATTAAGTAGCATAATAATTTGTTGTTCCTTAATGCATTAATTCCTTAGAACTTAAACGTATGTCTATACTTTCATTTGGAGCTTTTTTTTATGTTTTAAAAAAATGTTACAAGTTGTAATAACTTGGCTGAGTAATTTTCACTATAGAGCCTTTAAGAATGGAACAAATTCTTATTTTTTGTGTCCAGTTTTTCATGCAATTCCAATCTTTCAGTGAGTCAACAATAAATGTTCATTGAATGAATGCATAAATGTGTAAGATTGACTAATAAAGTGAGTAAATGGTAAATTTGGACAAGGAAGTAGATTTTTGTCAATGACAGATGAGTTCTTAGTAAGAAAAAGTTGTTTTAACTAGAAATAAAGAGAAATGCAGTTTTGGTTTCTTTCATGTATATATCCATATAGAATGAAAGTTTAGCTTGTATGAAAGTTAGCTTGCTACAACAACTGTCATTTATTCTAATCATTTAGTTTACAGAATTGCAATTAAAGGAAGTTTTAATGGACTAAGGATATATAAAGGAAGTCATTTTGTACCCAACCCCAAAAATAGCAAACTTTCAGGCAAAATTTTTTTAATAGTGATGTCATTTTCAGAAAACTATATGTAACTGATTGCTGATTACATACATTGCAGCTGTTTAGGATTTTATAAGCCTTCAAAGACATATGTTCCACATTTTCTGAAGGAATTTAAGAAGCATAATCAGTAGAGTAAGCCAAGTCAACCATAAAAAAAACAAAAGATCAAAATGTTAAGATTTACTACAATTATTTTTAAACAAAAAACTTCTTCCTATTTATGGAGGGCAATGATATCTTGCTTCTATTTATAAAATTCACAAATATTTAAAGTGACAGAATTTTAATTTAAAATTCTAGTATTAGGTAAGTACTGGCATATATTCTAAAATGTAAGACATACCTTTGTTACAGAAACAGGAGATAGACATGTCTGACCACCAGCAGTGAAATTGCAGAAAACCTCAATGGCATCTGAAGGGCACCCAAGATTTGGATCAATCCAGTATTTTCCTATTAATTTATTATGTAACATGAAGATATTTAAAGGTCATGTTAAAATCTATTTGAACCATGCTTATATATTATACTTTCATTGTCTATTTCAGTCTTAACTTTAAAGAACTTAGGTTATGAAGATATTTATTTAGCAAATGAATAAAAGCTGAAAACATCATGTAAAATTGATACTAAAGGCACTGTATTTTTAAAACATAATATCATTTAAAGAAATTTCATAATTTTAATAAAAATTATAGAATGGTGTTTATTGTTACAATCTACAAACTCTAACTTAAAGTGAATTATCAATAAAAAGTTGGAATTATTATTCTATTTTATTATAGAGCTGAAAAGTGAATTTTTTAAATCCTATTTTATCAATTCTACTATTTTTATTGAGACAACATTGGTTTCAACAGCTTTCTTTAAATATGCAATACCATTCCACTCCTACCATCCAAGCATGCAAATCCTTCACCATGGTCCACTGAATCTCCACCCCCTTTATTTTTCATCCCACCCTACCCCCCAATAGCCTAATTTCTGCATACATTTTTTCTTAAAATGATTTTTCTTTAAACTTCAGTTTTCCTGAAGAAATATATCTTTGTGTCATGCTGATAATTAAAAATAAACACTTTTCAGAAAAAAATTTATAAGTAAATGATTATCATTTTGTGCTGAACTTCAGATTTATGAGTGGAAAACATTGAAGTCCCCACAGTCATTATAAACCTGCCAACTTTTGCCTCCAATGAGTGCCCAAGAGAATCAAATGGGGCCTAAAGTTAGACTTCAGGAAATATTCAGGCTGAAAAGTATTGAGCCAGCATCTTAATTCTAGAATAACATGCTAAAAATCTTGAAGCAGCATCATATTTCAAATGCAAAGGCAGGAATTTTTGAATTAGATAGGTCTGCTATTTTGCATTGAAAAGGTAATCGATCAAACATATTCGTCAAGTGTCATTGTCTATAATAAGTAGAAATCTTTGTTAGTTCCAGTTCTATCCTATAGCAGATTCCTCAAGCTCATTCTTGACTTCTGGTCTATCTTTTTGACTTTTAAAATATTCTCTCCACTATTTTTCCCTCTACTATTAATCCTTCAAAATGAATAACTGATTAACTGATAGCTCCAGGATTAGAGGATTTGTCCTCTACTGAAGTGGTTTTCAAACTTCAGTGGCATTAGAACCATCTGTTAAAACACACATCTGGGCCCCAGAGAGTTGATTCATTATGTCTGGGGCATTTCTAACAAAATCTAATTCTGGTCCAGGGATTACATCTGGAGAACCGCATCGAATATTGTAGAAAGGGGTAAAAGAGATATCCCATTTATTCTAACCTCTCCCCCCTTGTTTCCTTAGAATTTTGAACACTATATGAAGTTTATGGAAATTGCAGCTAGATTTTTCTACGAGGATCTAATACAGGCTTACAGTTTTATCTAATGGAACAAAACACATATTCCCATTCCCCATTTCTACTCTTTCAAGAAATAGCTAATATAACCTAATTCTGTTTTTAAAAAAATAGTTGTATTGATTTACCATTGGTTTGCAATAACATGAATTCCAGGAGTACATTTATATGTGTAAATAATACATATAAAATAGGGGTACATTCTATGTACCTCTATATGTAAGTCTTACCAACCAACGAAGTTCTAGTGCCATTCATACTATCAGATGGACCTCCTCTGATAACCTTTCTTTCCACCCCTATTCCCACCTCTCTGGTAACCAATATTTTTCACAGTCTAGAGTGAACTAATTTTCATGAAAGTTTTCCATTAAGCAAATTCTCCATGTGACATGGGGTGGAATGCTGTGAATTCAGGCATTATGTTATAAAACCATGAACTGGTAGGCATTTCATAGTGTTTTTTATAGATTTTTAAGATTTTTAAAAATTTTAAAGTTAAAAGAGCTATTGAGCTATAGAGTTAAAAGTTTATAGAGTTATAAAGCACTATACCATAATATATCTTTTGTTTATCTAAATGTTCGAAAAACTGGCTCTCTCCTAAAGATACTGTTCCCCACAGCCCTTTCAAGTTTTGTCACAGCCCTGGTAGCTTTGTGCTTGGGTGGGGCAGGAGTCTCTTGCTTCTCCTTACTATCTTCAGGTCACTCACACTCCACTGTCTCCCTAAAACATTCCATGTTAAAATTATTGTCACCACATCGTGTCACTTATTACCAACACAGCTAATGTGGCTGGAGAAAAACACAACTATGCAGATTGACTGGTTTTCCTTTATGTTATGCAAATGTTTATAAGGCTGCCAGACAACATCACCATGTTGCCTTAGCTCATTTCCAGAGTCACTATCCTTGTTAACTATTTTTAAGCTTTCCCGCTGTCCTCAAATTTAACATCCCTATCCCTTCATCCTCATCCTTGACCTTTTAATTTCACTGAAGCAACTGAAACAATTTGAAGAAAACATACACAAGCTCCCACTATTATAGCTACCCATAAATCTGTACTTGGACACATATATTCCACTTTCCCTCTTAAATTGTGAATAAATAACATTTGCATTTTTACTTGAATAACTAGCAAACATTTCAAACTAAATATATCCAATGTACTCACATTTTTTTCAAACTTGCTTCTCCATCTCTATTAATAGAAACCCTACCTTTCTAGTCCCTAAGTTAAAGACTATAGGGTTGCCCATTATCATTCCATTTCTCTCAGAAATGAGATCCAAATTATCAACAAAACTACTGGTTCTCCTTTAAAACATATTAAAAAACTTGACCATTTATTATTTTCCCTGCTACTAATTTTAGTCTAACCTATCATCTCTTACCTGATTACTTCAATAATCTCAGTGGATTCTTCCACCCTTGTTTTCATTATATTTGCAAAAATATTAAAGTAATATTTTAAAAATCTAAGTCAAATCAAGTCATTCATTTGTCTAAAAATTTGTAAAGGTTCCCCAACTTATTCACAGTAAAAGATGGAGTAAGTATGAGCTGTCTGAGATCTTAGGGTCAGGAATCCTGGTATTCTTTTGACATCGTTTCTTACCACTTTCTTCCTTATGCACTCTCTTCTAGACTATGTTAAGAGCACTCTTAGATCCATGGTCTTTGAATTTTTTCTTTCTGCCCAGAAAGCTCTTTCCCTGGATTTTCTGTGATTTGCTCCCTTATCTCTTTCCAGTATTGTTCAAATGGCACTTTCTCAGAGTTGCCTTATCTAAGTAGTCTATTTAAAACTTCAACCCTCCCACTCCACTTTCTATCCATTCCCCTTCCCTGCTGTTTTATGTTTCTCTATAGTTTTTAGCATTGCCAAATAAAGAATTTTTGGACATAAAAATATTTTGCAATCCACTCCTCTTACTTATTTCTCCTACTAGGAAGGCAGACCTTGTATTTCACTGATTTAGTATGTTTTACAATGTCTTTATTCCTTTTAAGTCCATAGAATTGCATTTTATGCCCTCCAATATGGGAAAGAATCAAATTAAGAGTTAACTGGAAGCACCTATAACTGTAAATATTTATATAATTAAAATTTTTTGAGGTAACAATGTAAATATTAATTTATTTTTGTTGTAATATAGGGTAGAAAGTATAGAAGTTACACATTTTATTAATATAAATAAAACGCTCATTTTCATCACATTTCTAGAGTGAAAGCAGATGTTTTTGGACAAGAAGATATTTGTGATATGGTGTGTTTGTATGTGTTGTACGTATATATATATAATTTAAAGGAATAAAATACATAATACTATTCACTCTCCAGAATAGTTTTTTTTTTTCAAATCAACATATGTCATTTTGTTGGAACTAGAATTTTTGGAAAAAGATGGTAAATACTGATTGACCCAATAGAAATTAAATGACATTACAGCAGACAGGACTTCTCTTCCTTATCAGATAATGATGACTGCTTCACTTGCTTTAAAAGCTTGATGGTTCTACTCTAGTTTATGGATTTGGGATTATTAGTTTAAGGATCAGAAATTTCCAGAATGACAAACTACTTCATCTTCATTGTCACTGACTCTGAAATGAGGAAATTGTCACTTGGTGCAAAACTAATTTCAGGGAATGTGGTGCAGAGGGCTCTGTGATATCTTCATGTTGCCAACTTCATGCTAGGTGGTCCTAACTGCTATTCCTGTCTATCAACCCAAAGATCAACCCTTCCTATTCTGACTTACATTGTCAATGATTGCATTCTAAGTACAGAGCAAGTAATATAGTTAGGGCTCCATAGGAAAGTTGGTGTTCAATAAGGCTATATAGTAGAGCGACTTCTGTATGATGAAGCTTTGAGAAGGGATATTCTGTTATCAGAAGATGTCTGCGTCTAAGAGTATTTGGTTTTTGATGACACTGAAATTACTTTTGCTGCAGTCTTACGGAAATTATTATGATTTGGAATGAATACACTGCAATCTCAAATGCACTGTAATGATGAAATGAAATCATAAATTAAGAGTTTGAAGATATGAAGAACTTACCATCTGCTACTTTGTGTTCACAGTTAAGCAAATCTCTGCAGATTCGTGCTGGGTTATCTCTTGTGCCAAGGGGATTCTTGATGCTTTGCAATAAATTGCTCAGGTAGTTCAGGGTTTTGAATATCTCTGCACTATGGTCAGTTAAAGTCACTTCAGTATTCTGGTAGCTCTGCCAAGTCAACATAATAATCATGTTAGTAAAAAAGCACAAAGTATCCATCATCAGTATGCAACCCTAAGGATCAAGGCAGAATAAAAATGTATCCTTACTGTGTGCAACTAGTGGGAATAGGATGAAAAGAATACTTTGCATTTATATATAGGTATGTGTGTATGCTTTAGTAGTCTTAATTCTAAATAAGAGATTAAAATCACACATAAAGTTTGGCTTTCAAGCTGATACAAAACAATTATTTTGCCTCCAGTATTACGTTTTTAAATTACACACAAATGATTAGAATTTAAATAAGAAAAATGTGTAGTGATGATCATTCTCATCTTCATTTAACTGCTTTCTGCTATACTTCCAAATTCATTATTAAAAATCATTTAATAACATATTTCTGCTTTAGATGTTTCCCTTGAAAACAATCTATGTATTAAGATCATTCTTTATCCTTAAAAATGTTATTTTCAATCTTTTAAAATGTGATCTTTGAGAAAAAGCCACATTTTCCCTTTCCCCCAAAATTTCTACTTAATTTATATATTCAGAGTGCCAGTGTAAATAATGTCAGATATATTACCTCAATTTGTAGGGCAGTATGTGAGTCAATCAAGGCTTGAATAGCAGCATTGATATCTATTTGTTTCTGTGTAAAACAAAACCATCTGAGATCAGTGGTAAGATCAACTATGAATACTCTAAAGTAAAGGCTGTAAATTCTGGAAGTACTGCCACTGAAGTACACTAGACTTATTATCTGAAGAGGATTTGTAACTTTTATGGTTACAAATGTTATGACAGATCTTGCAGAAACTGACTATCTCAAAGGACAATATGCTGCCTTCATCCAAGTTTCAAAAGTCTCAATTAAAACAGGACTATAAGTCTAGAGCTCACAAATGAAAATTATTTATATTCATTTCATGAAAACACACACAAAAAGTTACTCAAATGAAGAAGAATGAAATATGATCACCTGAGTTAATAAATTGTAAAGTGAAGAAGAAATAGCTGCAGTAATTTTTAACAGTTACATTTTTGGAAGGAAAATAGAATAAAATACTAGTCACCACACTAGTTTAATCTGATATTTTTGTGGTCTTAAAAAAATTTCTGAAGTTAAAAAATGTACCATTAGTCCCAAAAGAAATAATATAGCATGAATCCAATCTCTTCCTGCATTAATGGCTATTTTTAGAGAAAGATTCAGCATAAACATTAGTAAAAATCTTTTAGTATTTTATTTAAAGTTTGAAAACTGAAAATATGAGCTGGGAAAGTTCTGAGAAGTGGCGTCTTATAAGAAAATTAAATAATTTCTTTCAGAACGACTGTACTGTTAAGATGTATTTTTACTTGAAGATCTATGCAATAGAAAGTGTTTTACTCAGATTTATCTTAACTCATGGTTGGTAATCTGAAAAACTATTTACAGTGATGGGACAATCACTAAAATATACTCTTCCTTGCCTCAACATGTAGTTTTCACTTGAAAATAATTGAGTCATTCTGCAGAGAGATTCTGCCAAACATGGTGATGCATGTTGAGGATAAAATAGCAAAAAAAAAAAAAAAAGAAAGAAAAAAAAGAAACTTCCTGTTGTGGAGCTTAAGTCTTGTTGCTGTAATTGTTTAAGAACAACAACAAACGATCATATATTGCCATATGTGCTATAAAAGTATATTAACCTGAGAAATTAGGATGTCTTTATCAGATCTGGAGAATATAAGAGATTTGCAAGGGATCGTGGAAGCCTTGCCTGAACTAGTGGCATTTGAATTTGGATAGTAAATAAGAATTGCTAGAAGGGGTAGGAGAGCCTTGCAGGGAGAAGTTGCAATCTTGCAAAAAGGCCATGAGATAGAGGAGCATGGCCTATTCAAGAAGCAGCAGGATTAGTCCAAAGGGTTGTATGCAGATTCAATGATTCTGACCATTATTGCAGTGTGAATGAGCAAATTTTGCAGAAGGGTCACATAGCCTCTAAACATAAGTGACTAAAGTACTAAACAAGCCACTTTTATTTTTTCCAGCTGGTTTATGATTAGGGCTTTAAACTTAGGAAACTAGCATATAAATTCTCAAACTCTTCAGATTTAGGCTCCTTTTGCATTTAAAAATACTATTGAGTCCTCCACAAAAACATTAATTCAAAAGGAAACCCGCACTTCTATGTTCACTGCAGCACTATTTACAGAAGTTAAAATATGGAGTCAACTTAAATGCCCCAAAACAGATGACTAGATCAAGAAGATGTGGTATATATACATTATGGGATACTATTCAGCAATCAAAAAAGATAAACTTAAGCCTTTTCAGTAATGGATATAGGTGGAAGGGATCATGTTCAGTGAAGTCAGAAGGAAAAAGCAAAATATCAGATGGTTTCACTTATAGGAGGAACATAGGGAAAATATACAAGGGATCAGAGAAAAAAAAGGACAAAACTAGCAGGCAAACTATAAATCTGAGATATTCAACGAGGGGGGATCAGAATGGGAGGAAAGAGCACAAGTGTTTATGGAGACAGTTCAGGAATGTCTTGGTGGTGGTAATTTTATGGGGACAACACCTGAGAGGAGAAATCAAACATTGTACAAATATAAACAATGACATAAAAATATATAAAATATTAACTTCTTAAGCAAATTTTATTTATGTAATTTATATAACTTGTGATATTTACTATAGTAGAAATTAAAATATAAATTTTAAAACAATTGTTAATAATTTGTGTAAATTATTTAAAATAAACCCAGTGTATGCTAGTAAAAGTCAAATATTTTAATGAACAGTATTTTCCAAAATAAAAAATTAGTGAGGAGAGTGGTACAATTTTACATTTTTATACATTTCTTTAATGTCTAAATTAATAGAAGTGAACTATATTCTCATATTGCTTCTATTCCCAATATGTTATGATGTTATTTTAGTTAATATAAATGTAGACAATCTGGTCTTACAGAGATATGCAGCTTGAAAATGATAATTTTTTCAGATAATTATGAGTATTCTTCTTCAATATTACACCAGAACAAGTTTCTTGAGGAATAATTAAAATATGAAATTTGAAACCCTATCTATGAACTTTAGTATTATTTGATATTTTAAAATATATTGGTCTATCTTAAACATGGAAAATAATGGTTCATGGAATAATGTAGCATCTATAAATACTGACACATTTTACTAAGCAATATCAATAAATTACACTCATTAACAATCTCATCAGAAGAACCTAGGTATGAGAAGTTGTCAAACTCATAGTTGTGACTACAAATTCTCCTCAATTCTGATTTTTGCTTGAAAGTTTGAAATGTATTAATGGCAACAAATTCTGTCAACTGTCTTCTTCGAAATGACAGGATCACTTGTTTTTAAGAAAATACTGATGTCTAAATAACACTGTTAGTCTGTGAAATAGTAACTGGTATTCCATTAAAAAGAGTGGTTAAGTTTAGAATGTAACTCAGCTTCAAAGTGCTTTTATTTGAAACAATCACTGTACTTTAGTCAGAAGTGTTCTAAATGTTCTTCCATTTCATCACACAGATTATTAAATGATGTGGACTCAATCAAGATTAGAGAATTAGAAGACAACTAAAATGGTGGTGTAATGCCCTCCCAGAATCTTCTCATCTATAAAAGCAATGAGAAAACTGGAAAAAATGTCAGAATGAAGTTCTTAAGAATTACAGAAACTAATAAAATGTTTTAGTAATCTGGAACACATGTATTTAAGAAAAACAGTTGAATCTTGACAAAGGCAATATGCTTTATGAAGCTTTAATTTGCTCTATCCCTCTGTCCCTGTTTCCAACTCTGTGGTAGTCTTGAAAACTAACATCCTATAATCAGTGAAAACAAGAACTCTGGAACCACAGGAGGGAGCAGAATGGGATTGGAGGTGCTTTGAAACCTCATTTCCAGGAATTATATTTATTTGATCTGTCTTATTAGTTCTCTAGAAAACATCACTTGCAAGGCTATCTTTATTTTACATAACTCAAAGGTCATTCAATTAAAGAAGTCTTTAATGAAAGAGCATCTTCCAAAAAATATTTAGAGGGAATTTTTAATTGTGTGGCTGCCTGAAGAAGTGAAAAATTGTTAGAGCAAACAATAGGCTTACAAAAAGCTTACAAGGAAAAACTGAAGAATGCGATGTCCACAGAGACTTTTTTAAAAGTTCTGATGCTCCTGAATCTAGAAGTCTATGTGTAGGACCACACACAGGAGAAACCTGAGAAGACTAAGCTATGCCCCTGGCTAACCTTCAGGCTTTGTGAAAGCAAGAAGTAAAGGGGAAGTATAGTAGTCAAATGCCTGGCTGAATAGTGAGGTGGTGCTTCAACAGGCACCTAAGGACACTTAGCATTAACTGAGAGACTTATTGATTTTGTCATTTAAGGGAATATTCTGAGTAGAGACTTCAGTGATTAATATGTCAGAGTATAGACTATAAAATTCATGATAGCTACTAAGCAAACAACTATACAAACATTAGCAAGGGGAGAGGCAGAATTTGATTTCCAGAGGTACCATGTCATATTATTTACAATGTCCAATTTTCAATAGAAAATGATAAAACATGCAAAAAAACACATTAAGTATGCCTTGTATATAAGGGGGGAAAAACACAATTAATAGAAACTGACCCTGAAGAAGTCAAGATGTTGGATTAGTAGACAAAGACTTTAGTGAGGTATTTTAGTTATATTAAAAAAGCTAAATAAGACCATGCTATAGAACAAAAGGAAAGTATATAAAAGATGTCTTATCAAATAAGGAATAACAATAAAAAGTATAAATTATGGAAAAGAAGCAAACAGAAATTCTGTCATTGAAAAGTACAATAATAATTAAAATGTAAACTTGTTATAAAGGTTCAACAGATTTCAGTATGCAAAAGAAAGAATCAGTAAACTTGACAACAGGTTTATTAATATTATATAGTCAAAGAAACAAAAATAGAATGAAGAAAACAAAAAGACTCAAAGACCTATGATACACTATAACATACACCAACATATGTATACTGGGAGTCTCACACAGGAAGAGAAAAAGGAACAGAAAGGCTATTTCAAGAAATAATGGTTGGGAATGTCCCAAATTTGAAAAAAAAAATTTTTTTCCAAAGAAGATATATGAACAGATATCTGTCATAGAAAATACAAGCCAATAAGCATACAAAAACTATATTTATTATCAACATCATATAATCATTAGGGAAAAAGCAAATCAAAAGCAGTTATATAGATAACACTTGTGTTGACACCTATTACAATGAATATTATTTAAAAAACACCAAAATATAATAAGTGTGGATGTAAATAAAAATAAGAATAATATAAATAAAATATAAGTATAATATTTTGCAAAATAAAATAAGTATAGTAATTTGCAAGGATGTGGCAAAATTGTAATTTTCATTGCTAGTGGGAATGTTAAATGATGCAGCTGCTATGGAAGATAGTTTAGCAGTTTTCAAAAATATTAAACATAGAAGTACCATATGGATATATACCAAAAAGGATTAAAAGCAGGGCCCAAACAGATTATTTGTACACTTATGTTTAAAGTATTATTCACAATAGCTAAAAGGAAGAAGCAAACTAAATGTTCATCTGGACAAACCAAATGTGTTCTAGATATGTTATTCAGCCTTACAAAGGAAAGGGATTCTAATTCATGCTACAACATGGATGAAGACATGCTAGATGACATAAATTGGTCAAAAAAGGACAAATACTATATGACTCCACATATGTGAGACATGTGAGAACTCAAAATAGAAAAAATGGTGTCAACAGGGATTTGGGAAAGGGAAAAATGGGGGATAATGTTTAATGGATATGGAGTTCAAATACTAGAAAGAAGGGATAAGAAGTGATGATTGCACAATATGAATGTATTTAATACTATTAATACATTTAAAAATGGCTAAAATAAAGTTTGTCACGTATATTTTTACAATGAAAAATAACTATTAAATGCTCATTATCTCAACTATCCCAGTTCAAGGAATTGATCCTACAGATATTCTACAAAATGATATGCATAGAAATAAGACATACATACTCTCTGTATTATAAAAGGATTGGAAACAACTTTAATGACCATTAACAGAGGACTGGATGGCTGAATAAAATGCAGGATATTCTTAAGTAAAATGACCTTTATTTTTGGTGAGTGTGGGGTAGTAAAGAATATAATGACTTTTAATTAATTTTAGTGTAGGATTCGGTACTTGATTCACATTGAGGTACCAGCAATTTTAACCACTTTCAGTGCAAATGTCAACTCAATGAATAAAGGATTATTTTTCTTTCAAAGGGCATTAGAAAAAAAGCATAACACTTGAACACTCATGAATTTTCTTGGGAATATCCATATTCCTCTAATACCAATGTATTTCCAAAACCTAGTGCATCTCTGGCACACAGTAGGCATTTAATGAATTGAATTCATTCCCTCCACCCCTGATAGTATTGAAGGAGGCCAGGCCAGGATGGATTGTATTAAGAAACAATAGTCATTAAAAATAATTAAATGAGACCAATCGAGTGAGTTTCAAAATATATGGTGGATGACTGTTTGATGTGCATGGGTTCCTTTTTAAAGGTGATGAAAATATTTTGAAACTAACTAGCAGGAATGGTTGCACAACGTAGTGGATCTACCAAAAGCGGGCCAGTGAGGAGAAGTTACTCAGAATCTAAGTGCCCACAAATGAGTGTAAAACTCTTATTAGTTACAGTGACGGAATCCATGTACTCGACTAGAGAGAACACATTCTCACATGAAAATCACTTCAGGTTTATTAAAAACATTAAGAGAGAATAAGGAATAATCAGAATGATGGCACTACTGAATGATATTAGAAAGAATTATTGAATCTTGGGGAATGCAATCTTTACAATTTTCTCCCAACTTATTTAAGTGAAATGTAGAGCTAGTCTGGGCATACCAGTATTTTGAGAAGTGTTATTTTCCAGGCATCTGAAATCTGAAGATCACTGAGTTCATGTCATGGACCTATTCATGGAAGAATCAATTGCTTGTTTTAGGGATTCAGGATTATACTGATAACTTCCATTTCTCAATCCACATATTCAGGCTTCACAGTCAACCACTTAGTTGAATAAATCAGTTGAATATTCCATCTTCATTTAGTGATTTTTAATGATTATTGTTTCCATCCCATTCCACACAACAAACCCCACACTCATTTTGTTTTTCTTTTTATTCCAACTAGCATTTTTAATTAACTTTGACATCCTATGGTAGATTTCTTTGTTAGTTCCTAAATATCTTAGCATGTCACCACCCTGATAACATCCTCATATTCAAAAGTACCATCAATATATACTCCTTTTTCCTGAAACATTTCCTCTTAACTCTTCTATTTTAGGAATTTGGTTAGGAAAATTACTTTTCTTCCATAGGTCTTTAAAAGGGCTTTGGGTTGGATAGGAAGTTTTCAAACTTATTTTATTTTGACCCTAAGAAATAAATTTTTACATATGGCACAGTTTACACAAACTGACATATTTACTTAAAAGTTTGACAAAACTATATTTAGTATTACAAGTGATGATATACTTTTGCTTATTTATGTAAAATTTACATAAAGTTTACTATGCCAACCATTTCCACTTTGATTTTAGTTGCTCCACTGGGTTATGCAACCATTCTCATTACTTAATTTCAAAACATTCCCATCATCTCTAAAAGGAAAACCATGCACATTAAACAGTCACTCAATATATTTTGAAACTCATTTAGCTGGTCTCATGGTCATTAATGAATCCCAAATCACAGTCTGAAGTAATTACTAAAAGTTACTAAGAAGGTTTCTATCTCTTATTTTAGACACTGCTTCCCTCTAAAAGAAGTGTTAGCATGGAGAATTCCCACCAAATTTTTCTAGAAATGTGACTTGCTTTTTCATATTCATTCATTCATTCAGTAGGGACATATTAAGGACCTGATTGGAAAATAAATTTTAAAAAATAGTCCTTACCTTAGAGCTCATAATTTAGTAGAAGGAAACTGGCACGGATATAATGAATATGAATGAAGAAGGGCAAGTGATCAGTTCTATCTTGCAGTGTGATGAGGGGATGGAATTAAAAAGTTTTACAGAAGATATGATCATTAGATGAGTTTAAACAATGTAGGTATTTTCTCATTGACATTTAAAATTCTGCTCCAGAATCCTTTTCTCAAAGAGTTGTAAGGCTACTTTTCTACAAAGGACTCTGCAAATTCCAAAAATACAGTCTAGGGCAATTGGCTTTCATACTGGCCAAGCAAAAGGAAGAAAGGGGAGGAGAAAAGAAGGAAACAAACTAACATTTTGAGTACTTATAATGTGTTAAGCACATGTATTTTCTCATTTAATCACCCAATAATTCTTTAAAATATATACTTATCCATATTTTGCTTAGACGGAAAACCTCTCAAGTATCCTACTTCATTTGAGTGTACAGGAAACTTATTACAAACATCTGCCAAGTGTGATAGCAATATAATGCCCCAAAGTCTGGAACTTCAATGTGAAAATTTTCACTAAATACTTCTAATATCCCAATGATGTGTGATTTTTTTTTTTTAGAACTTATTATTTCTTAGGAAGGCAGTAATGACATCAAAGTCATTGTAAGGTGGGAAGGCAACAGATGAGGTACTTGAACCCACACACTGTGGGAATGCAGGGGAAAAGGAGTATAGAGAAGTGGAGAGTAATTTGATGACTTAAAGACATCCCCATTGATGTTCACAGAAGGAGTGCAGCCCCATCAGACATCTGGTCAGACAGGGGGAGCGATTTTAAAAAAGCATAGAGAGGTGAGTCTCCCATTTTCAAGGGACTACCATTCTTTGTGGCATTTCACTGGAAAAGATGAGGGGATTAAAGTTGTTTCCAGCCTGCTAAGAGTTGATCACAATGATCCACAACTATAGCTGTTAGAGACACCAGAGCACTGTGTGGAAATAAGTAAGACTTGGAAGACATAGAACTGGCCATTGTTTGAGACTGTAAGAGCCAACAATCTCCCTTATTTCAGGAACTCTGACCAAGCACCATTGTACTTGACCCGGACACTGTAGGATTAGGGTATGGGTGAGGTTGGGATGGAAGAAGACATCTTGTAGAAAGACAAATAGAGACCAAACTTAAGAAAATCAGAGACCTGGAGCTAATAGCTGATACTGAAGCAACAGAAGTGTTTGTAGAAATTGAAGATTATTCATGTAAAGCCTAATAAGTGGATAACTTTGATTGATAAGAAAGGGCAATTAGAAAGGACTGCTGGGACCCACAAGCAGGAAGAAATCAAGGGAGTAATTTTTGAAGACTCCTTATGTCAGGTACCGTAATGAAGGCTTCACTTCTTATTTAAAGCTGAATCTTGGGGCCTCCCTGGTGGTGCAGTGGGTTAAGCAACGCACTATGAGGCAAACTGCAACCACTGCAGCACGAGTTCGATCCCTGCTACATGGTGCAGCAGACCTCTCCTGCTGTGCCCGCTGCTCCCCTCAGCAGTGTACTTCTGTTGATCTGCCTGTTCTGCTCCCCGCTCTGTCTGTGGTGAATCCTCTCACCCCCCACACCTCTGGCCTGTACCCCAGTGCTTGTATGCATAAATAAATAAATCTTTAAAAAAAATTAAAAAAAAAATAAAGCTGAATCTATCCAAGGAAGTATGCAATTCCATCCTCATTTTACAGATAAGAAGTATGAAGTTTGGATTTCAACTTAATCTGCTTGGGCTGACTCAATATCAGATGAGCAAAAAGAATAGTAGCTGAGAAGAGGGTCACCTTTTAACAAGGAGCTAATAGGATAAACTTAAAAGTTAATATGTTATACCAACATAAAATAAAACTTACTTTTGGACCCGGAGCTCCAGGTGGACCCTATAACATAATAAATTTTTAAAATTATTTGTTTAGTAGATAAAAATTTAAGTATATAAGCATCAATATAAATGTGAATAAACTCACTGGAGGCCCTGGTTGACCTCTTGGTCCTTGGGGACCCTGAAAGAAATGGAGCACAATATGAACATATTCTTTTGACTTTATATAAGCAAAAGAACTAAGATTTAACCATTGCCTTTTAGTGTGAGGTAAGTGACAACATTCAAAGCTGTTTTAGCATTCTGAAGCCATATGCTTTTGTACTTGGCTATAACTCACCTTCATGAATGAGCTGGATATTTAAGTTTTATTGATATCAATAGAGACTGAATTATTCATTTCAATAAATATAAATGTAACATTAAAACTATTATTACTGTCCCTGTGTTTTCCCTCTTACTTCTATCTACTCTCCACCTATCACAGAGGGTATTCTTAGACACCTCTTCTTTCATTTCAAAATTCATCTATACTTTTGTTTACTATTGATTTCATCTCCAGACTTACCCAAAATACCACCTTTCCATCACAGCAGTTCTGTAGTAGAGTGCTAGTCATGTGCTATGGTCTCAATGTTTGCATCCCCCACCCATACCCCCAATGAATTCATATACTGAAGAACTACTCTCCAAATGTGAGAATATTAGGATGTGGGGCCTTTGGGAAATATGAGGTCACAAGGATAGAACCCTCATGAGTGGTAGTGCCCTTGGAAATAGAGTCATGAGAGAGAGATACTCTTCACCATGTGAGGTTATCACCAAAATGGGCCTCTGCAAACCAGGGAAGAATCCTTATTATAGGTCTTCACTATATGTCAAACTTGCCAGCACCTTGCTGTCTCTAGAACTGTAGAAATATGTGTTTGTTGATTAAGCCACCTACCAGTGGCAATGTATTTTAGATGCTCTAGTTAAGACTCTTCTTTTGCTTTGATTCCTAATCTGACTTCCCGACTTTATTCTCTTTACTGTGCTAACTACCTTGTAATTTAGAATAGAAATATAGTCATGTCATTATATAGTTAAAATCATGTGACTTTTTATTGCTTAGAGGATAGAGAATGAATTCCTCAATGGTGGATAGTTACCATTTACTGAAAACTCACTATGTGTCAAGTTGTGTATGGCACTGTATGCCAATGATGTGATTTATTTCCATTTTTACAGTTAAGAAAATGGACTGACTAACCAGCAAATGAGGGGCAGAGCTTAGATGAAAATCTAAGTCAAATGGATACAAGCATATATGTTCTTATTAAATGTGCATCTCATTCCTGTTTCTTCAAGGTCTGGATATCACTTCTACCTACTATTTTTAACACATCCTATATTTCATTGATAAACAATTATTTGCAGATTTGGAATCTTCTAAGTTTCCACATCTGCATTCTCTTGCAAGTGCTAGTTCCCTGACCAAGAATGCTCCTCCTTACTTTTTCTATCCAACTCCCATTCCTCTTCCAACCTTTTAAAAATTCAATATCCATCTCGTCTATCTACCATTCTGCATCCTTCCTACTCAACTAACCATTCTCCCTGGATCACATAGTATATAACATAATGGAAAGTCTCTAGACCCTTAAAATGTTTTAATAACCTTTGTATTTTCTAGAACTATAGGGCCTAGTACACAGTTGTACAAAAATTGTTACTGAAAGAATAATGTTAAGATTAACTAGTATTAATTTAGAAAGCAGAATAGTTAAAATGTGTATATTACATGTGAAAATATTGATGTTTTTCCAAAATGAAACAACAGTTATCACTGTTAAGAAATGTCCCCTCAAAATTTAATTCACTTGATAGTTAACTAAATTTTAAGGTGACATGAAGCCAAAGTTAGATCATGGTTAGAAGATAGCAAAGCAAAAATTATTTTCAGCTGGGTTTTGACTAATATTGATGCTATGTTAAGTATTTTGTTAAGTATACTTGTTAAGTATATTTTATTACCAAAGTTGCTGATCCTAAATATACCGTGATAACTAGAACAAATGGCACCAGGTAACTTTAAAAGGATAGTTTAAAAGTGTAGAGAACTCCAATACCATGACTGCTGGATATTTCTTAGTTTGCATGTGTATGATTATAATTTAAAGCAAAGAATGTATAAAACTGGTACTTCCAGCTAGTACTAGAAGCTTCATGATAAGTTAATGACACATTGTGTTGGAACTAACCTTTTAAATTAAATATACAGACTCAGAGTGAATTTGGCTGTGTAAGTTCATCCATTCTGAAGCAACATTGTAAAAATAAACAGTTGACATTAAACCCCACTTTAGCATATTTATGACATTTGCAAAATCTCACTAATGGTTCAGTATGAAATATATATCCTATTTTTGACTTTGAAGGAAAAAATTGAAATGGGGAAATTATTTCTAACAGCTGATTTTATTGAGTTCATGTCAGCCTACCCAGAACAAGTTAGATCATCACAAATATGATCAAACAAAATACTTTTAAGCCAAACAAGACAGGGCAAGATAACCCTAATAAAACAACTACACAGAACAGAGCCAAGAGCAACAAAATATTATTCCAACATTATAACATTTACTGGTGCTTTTTTTATTCCCCTAGCTAACACACTATTAAGAAAAAGTGATTCATTCTCTCGAGGTAAATGTAGAATTCCTTTTGGATTCATAGGCAATCTGAAATCACATAATGTCCCGTCATCAGCTAAGTAATGTTACTGCAACTTACTTATTTTGAGATCAAACATACCCTAAGGTGAAAATCAGAAATTTCAGTGTCATCATGTAATCTCATTACTTTCCAATCTACACTTTACTGCTATCTTTAAGTTTATTTTATGTGCCTTCTGTAATTGATTTCCACTTCCCTCATTTTACTACATGCCTTACAAGTTTATGGTTGCTACTTTAATAAATTCAGCAGGATTTGCTCATAAAGTGATGTCTTTACAAAATATATTCTTTCATTCAGAAGAACTGGCATCAAAAATGTGGCAAACAGTGTTAGTATAATCCATTTAGTTTCTGAAAGTGCTGTGTACACTTTGTCAATCATTCCACTATTGTTTCTGACTAGCTGAAATACAGACTTAATGACTGTTCCTGCTTTAATGAACTGGGACCACTCTTGTTCTGGAACCTATACCTCCTCTCCTGATGCCTTACAAGACAATATTCCATTTCGCATAGTGATCTGGGAAGAGTGTGACTGGCAGGTTCTTAAACATTCTGAGGACTTAGCAGATTTCACTATGATAAGCTATGAGTATTGGTTCTACTTACTAAAATCTATAATTTTATTTTGATTTCACAAGTATCAGAAACATAATAATGGATAAATCAAAGATGGTCCCTATTTTCATAGACCTTATAACCTAATGACAATACTTTTACCACAAATTTAGTAAGACTTACAGTTTCACCTCTGAAGCCCCTTTCACCTCTTGGTCCCTAAAAGTAAAAAAAAAGTTCTATTACTGATATTTATAAAATGTAGTTCCATATAAAGAAACATGACAATTTATATTTTTCTTTTTTCTATCCAGCAAGATTTGTTTAGTGAATTCACATAAATTTCAGTTTTCTTAATTAAAGCAAAGCAAAACAAAACAATCTACTGATTCATCACACTATTTTGCTATCCATATCTTCATATACAGTGAGACAGGGAAAAAAAGCTACTTATTCATTCCATTAAATCAAACAGTTTATCTGAAATCAAATATAAAGGAAGTTAGAACAGAAACAGGTTAAATTCTTCTAATAATTATTTTCCTCAGCCTCTGAAAACCTTGTTACTAAGGTGATTTCCTCCTTTAATTTTTTTTTGTTTTTCCTTCTGAGCTATAGTCCACAAATTTTGATAGGATCTGTATCTTTTCATTCATTTCAAAATATTTTCTACCATTCTTTGAGACTTCCTTTTCAGTCTATGTATCATTTAGAAGTGTATGGTTTAATTTTCAAGTATTTAAACATTTTATTCTTATCTTTCTAGGTTTATAATTTTTAGTTTAATTCCATGATGGCCAGAGAACATACCTTATATAACTTTAGTTCTTTTAAGTTTAGCAAAATTTGGGCCTCCCTGGTGGCGCAAACTGCAGCCACTGCAGCACTAGTTCAATCCCTGCCGCCGGCCAGGGAGGGGACCCACATGGCGGGGCATGCTCCCCTCAGCGGGGACCCACATGGCACGGCAGACCTCTCCTGCTGTGCCCACTGCTCTCCTCAGCAGTGTACTTCCGTTGATCTGACTGTTCTGCTCCCCACTCTCTGTGGTGAATCCTCTCACCCCCCCCCCCACACCTCTGGCCTATACCCCAGTGCTTGTATGCATAAATAAATCTTAAAAAAAAAAGTTCAGCAAAATTTGTTTTGTGGCACAAAATATGGTTTACTTCAGAAAGTATTTCATGTGCACTTGAAGAGAATGTACAATCTGCTACTATAAAGACTATACATAACACTGTGATAAATACCCTTGAACTCTAATTTTTGATAAATATTGTGCTCCAGAAAGTTTAAAATCATATACACATACCTGCAGTCTATGGGAGTGTGTAATTCTTTTGATACATGTCATGTACTATCACTATGTTAATTTTACAAGCTAAAAATATAAACTCACTATTGACCACTTATATTACTAATTTTGCATTTCCTATCTTGTTTTTCACCCAGTTTAAAATTGGATATTAACTTAAAAAACAAATTTTTTAGATATTTTTTACAAAACTGAATAAGACAGAGGCCCTGATGTGAGAACATTAGTTGTGCAACTCCCTAGTTGAGTCATCTTGAATAACTGTGAACCTTATCTGTTTCTTTATAAATTATATGGAAATATTTTCTCCAAAAATTTTCTGAATTTGTGAATAGTTATTAAATACTTATCTATTTTCTTCTTCATTGCAATGTATACTCTACATTCCACTGCAATATAGTCTCTTAAAGATCACTGTTGACTAATCTCATTTCTTGCAATTCATTCATTGTAACCTAATATTTTTCTGGTTTCTCTGCTAATACCACAGACTAGCTCTTTCCTGTAAAGTGGTACTTGCAAAGAATCAAGTCTCGACTATTTGAACTCCTTGTGTTATACTTTCTCTTTTTAGAAAATTGATTCTTTTTGTTATAGTGATCACCTCTGATGAGATAATAATAAAATGTTCAGACACTTGAAAATTAAACCACACACTTCTAATACATAGACTGAAAAGGAAGTCTCAAAGAATGGTAGAAAATATTTTGAACTGAATGAAAAGATACAGATCCTATCAAAATTTGTGGACTATAGCTCAGAAGGAAAAATAGAAAAAAATTAAAGGAGGAAATCACCTTAGTAACAAGGTTTTCAGAGGCTGAGGAAAATAATTATTAGAAGAATTTAACCTGTTTCTGTTCTAACTTCCTTTATATTTGATTTTCAGATCACCTCTCCTTCCCTGTCCCAGTTCTATTTTCCTTTCTCAATCCCAGTTTTGTGTCTACATTACTGTATATATCTTCCTCCTTATGCTCACAATCTGTTTAAGTTTTCAGCATCAACTTTCAGAAGAAATTATACATCTATTCTTGCCCTTTGCATCTCAAATATCTAGAGTAATTTCTTTGTGGATTAGCTAGAAATAGGACTAGAGGGGGTTGGGGGGGAAGAAGAATATGAAAAAGAAAAAAAAGGACCTGAATTATGACAAACTTACAGTTCTACCTGTTGGGCCTATTATACCTTCTCTGCCGAGGGGGCCAGTGCGTCCCTGTGGGAGCAAAAAAAAATGGAGTTTCACTGCCAGCATAATTCCAGAAAAATTTCTTATCCAATGGTAAAATAGCCATGCCCACATAATGCCAGTTTTTATTACGAAATCTTACAGTATTAGTAGAAACGCTGTAATTTTGATTTGCAGTCTGTGACACTATTCTGTATACTATTATAGTTCCTTACCTGGGACTTTATATAATTTCTAAAAAAATAATAAATTAGTGGTACAGTTTTTATATGGTGATAACTTCAATCATGCCATTTCATATACATATCATTTAGCAAATTGAGTTTCTTTATAGAAAAAGACTACATTGAAGATGACCAAAATTTTGAATATGTTTCTTTGAAGATGTTGAAGGAGCAGGTAGATGCTTGAATGACATGCAGCATGGACTTGAAAAAATTTATAGGAGAACCAAAGGGCATCATATGTGACCAACTAAACTTCAGCTTCTTCCTCTATAAAGTAAGATCACCTACTATATGGAGCAATTTGAGAATCAAATATGCAAAATGACTTGGAAACTGTTAGCTGTTACTTGAATATGATGACAACCTTAAGTAAGTTGGTTCCCTGGTCACTTCCTCCCAAACTAAGTATGAAGCCTAAGAAAATACTTGTTTTAGGTTTATTTCCCCCAACATCTACTTGCACCGGCTACAAGTTTCAGTCTTAGTGATTCACACTTAACATGGAGTACATAAATGTAGATATCTAGAACAATTTCTCTTTTTTCCAACTTCTACTGAAGTATAGCAAAAACTATCAAATGAGATAATGGCATGCAATCCAGCAACCAACTTTAACATTAAGTTGGTCTAGAATGAGAAAAATTTTCTAATACTCTAAAAGTAAATCAATGAAATAACTTTTAAACAAAAAGACCAGTTCAAATAATAACTTACACATACAGTACCCAGTTCTCAAAAATACACAATTAAATCAGGAGACTAGAATTTTCTTAACTTATATATCTTCTAGATGGGTTTATCATAGAATCCAAGTGACAAAACTTTAATACACCTGGCTGTGATATCACTGTCTGAAATAATGATTAGCTAAAAAAATGGGGAGTTACACATGGCCTCTAGAAAAAGTAGACCAAAAGAGCAAAAAGTTATCTGTTTAAATAAATATGCCCACAAATGAGTTGCCATGATTTTAATGGATGGTACCCATCAATTATATAAATACAGCTTTGCAATGGAAACTATGAACTCATATTTCAATTGATTTAATATAGTTTTCATTACATATTTATTGAAAATTGAGCAAGAACAAGACACTGGTCTACTTCATTCTACATTCTTGTTATGTAATTAACAAGCAACCTTCTAACATAATACTTGGTCAGACAGATGTGATTCAGATTCTGATTTTCCTGTATACTAACCATAAAAAGCCTTGACTAGATGACCGTTCAGAGACTTAGTTTCGCCACCTAAAAACTGGGAATTATAAATCTCTTGCAGGGTTTCTGTATTAGGATTAAATGATACAAGGGTCACAAAGTGGACACCAGTATCTGGTACTATATGTCTCTTGGTAAATATCAAAATTTTTCACTTATCTCTATAGTGACTTAATAAAGGATTATCTGCACTTGAAAATTAGCATTTATGAGCTATAGATGAACTGGTAAAATTTTTAGAATTACAAAGCAATACAGGTATCTTCCATTTTTTAAAAGTTTGCCTATGCCATTTGTCTTTTGTGAAAGACATTAGTACTTGTTTTTACTAACTGAAGGAAATCAGAAGAGGATTTTAACAAAAGGTGAAAGCAAAAATAGAGATCAGTATTTGCTTTGCAGCTGTTTCACCCCAAGCAGCTAGAGTGGCACTGTCATGCTCCTTCCCTGGCAAATACTTGATACGGGGTGTGTATCATATCAGTCTTGCTTTTACTGGATATTAGTGTTGTCTCAGGTTTGATGTGTTATATTGGGTGATTTGGTAGATTATCTCTCAGGTCTAGAAAGGCTCAAAAAATTTCCATATAATTTAATGTTATATTAAATTGCTTTTATATTAAACTGCTGATTCTTTATATCATTTCAACATAAGAAAGGCTTTATAGGACCTCTACTCTCTCAAACTGGAGAGCAAGGGAAACCTATATAGGCTCAGATCCTGGCCTCCTGAACCCCACTCCTTGGTAAGACTCTGCTTAGGGCAGATACTAGGCAGGTGGCCAAGCTTCCTTTGACAGTATCAAGAAAGTATTTAATTAGTTGAGAATTTAATGAAACTAGAATGAATGGATTTAATTAGTAGGGAACTTAATATATGTAAGAACTAAAAAGTAATATTTACTATAGGGAAGCCTAGCAATATATAACCCACCTGTGGACTATCAAGAATTGAAAACTTTATATAAAAACCCCAACTTTCCATGGTTCTTCAAAAATCATAAAAATAACTAATAAATTTGCACCTGAAGAAATGTTGAGAAGGTTCTTAAACTTTTCCCGTGACAACACTGCTCTTTGTATTCCTGAAAAGAATTTACTGTGGAGATAGGTAAGGGGTATTAGGACTTCAAATTTTTCATTTTTAAGTTATTATTCTGAAAAAGACACTGGTTTTCTCTAGAAAAGGTCTTTAATGCCGACTTGCTCTCTTTTCTCTGCTTTTTCTACCAAGTGGCTTAGTCACAGACGTGCCCCTACTACAGTCAAACTATTGTTAGCTATTTTATAGGTGCTTTTTTTCATTTCCAATTTTATACACCATTTTAAAAATTAGAGGACTGTAGTTAATAAAAATAAAGCAAAAATAATGAACAATATACAATAAACAAATACAATAATCAGCAATTTTTGGCAGTTTATGTACCTTAGTCATATTCTATACAGTTGCAATTCCAGGCACTAAACAGCTGACCAGGTCTTCAGTCCTTATACTTTGCAACTCTTTAAGCAGGTTCCTCATACCCCTTGGGGGTACCTACGCCTGAGCTAGGGAAATGTAGCTGTCAGGAAATATTTTTCAAAGTGTGATCTGAGGAACTTGGGTCACAGGCAAGCCTCTTCCAGGTGGTACCTGGGGGTGGTCGCTGGTTGCATTAATACTTAAAAATCTGCTTTCTGTTTTTTGTTCTTGGTGTGAGTTAATAAATACATTAACCAGTATTCACATTAATTCTGATGATTTTTTAAAGGCAAGGACTGGGAAGCATGGGTGGTCTTTTGCTCAGATGAGTCATATAATTGAAAATGTTTAAGGACTTCTGCATGTGCTCTAGTGAATTTGTATCTTAAAAGTCATTTTAGTAAGTCATTAATTTGGAGTGTATTAATTTTAAAGTTCTTAACCCTAACTCCTATAACTGGCAAGGAATCACAAATCCTGAGCAGGCAAAATGACTTTATACTTACTCTCTGTCCTACTGGACCTTTCGGACCTGATATTCCAACAACGCCAGCATCTCCTTCAGGACCCTAGAAATAAAAATAAAGAACTGAAATTTTTAGTTCTATATGAACATTTTACAAATGGAAAATTCTTGTAATTATTAAGAATTGGCTCTTAAAAACTGGAATATGATAGTTTATGATGTGCATGCTAAAATATTTTGGAGGAATTATAACTGAGGTTTGCAATTTACTCTGAAATACACCAAAACTGGATCAATAGGAGAAAGAGATGGATAGATGGACAGGTACATGATAAGCAATTGGAGTAAAATGTTAGTGGTAAAATTTAGATATAGGTCCTTTATTTTCTCAACTGTGCTGATGGCTTGTTATTTTTGTGATAAAATGCTTGAAAAATGCATGAAGGAGCAAAAGCAAACTATACAGTACAGTTACATATACTTTAAAAATTCTTACACTAAAAACTCAAATACATAAATATGCATTTATAACTATACCAAATGAAACTTTTCAGATTGAATAAAGCTAATGTCAGAGATAAATATTGGTATTTCAACATTTTTTTTTTTTCTATATAGGTAGAAGACTAGCAGAAAATAAGCAGACATACTTTGGGGCCTGGGAATCCTTGGAAACCTGTCAAACCTTGAACACCATGTTCCCCCTGCAACATGAATAGATACAATTATCATTACTGTGCCATAGTGGACTGGTCCTAGAGTAAGTGTTTAGTGAACTTCTGTGTTGGCACATACAGGCTGTCCTTTCAGGCCAGGCTCTCCACTTGGTCCTTGGTCACCTTGAGCTCCTCTGTGACCTCTTTTTCCTTGAATTCCAGGTTGACCAGGTAACCCTTGTTCACCCTATGGACAAAAAAGAAAAATGATGTTAACTTCAGATCAACAGATATGTTGGCTTTTAAATGAAACCCAAATACAACTCGATCTATAAGCATAGTACAGGTACTGTGAAATTCTGCATGCTCATTCTCTCCAATACAAAGAATGTAGAATTGGAGAAAAGAAATCCCGGCGGGAAGGAAGTACCTACAAAACCAAGAGGAGGTTGGGGGGGAGGGGAAGAGAGAGAAGAGAGAGAGAGAGAGAGAGAGCGCGAGCGAGAACATGCATTTTGGTTGAATTGAGAGCGAGAGAGAGAGAGAGAGAGAGAGAGAGAAAGAGAGAGAGAGAGAGACCATGCATTTTGGTTGAATTGAGAGAGAACATACATTTTGGTTGAATCGCTACTATTTTGCTGTGTTTTCCTTATCATAGAGAGAAGATTCAGCCACCTGATTCCAGAAGAAGAGTAAAGTTTGCTGAAGTGTGAACCCTGGGTTTTGCCATGCTTATCTTTTAATTTCTATCATTCAAAAATTCCCATCACTGGTATCTGAAGAGTCCTTTGATATAAACTCTCTTTATCTCCTAAAAGTTTACTTTATAGATATACTTAATCCCTATTATTTTTTATTAAGGGTTTTGTGTTTTTAATTAATTTTGTGTCTGATGAGAATTGCTATATTATTCACATTACTTCTTAACCTGGGACCTACGGGCAGCTTAGAGATGTGTTAATGAAAATTTATGTTAGGTGGACTTTGACCAAAGAGTCTTTAAGATTAGAAAATTATTCTTCAGTATTCTGAGACAAAGATAATAGCTTTTGCATTTGACAAATAAGGATTCATTTATTATAGATTCAGATGAAAGTGGTAGGGATTGTTTGTTTCTCTAGATTTAGCATTTGCTCAGCTACTTTGAATTTTAGTGCAAAGGAATACTGATTGTATAAACATTAACAGAAGACTCAAATTATAAATGACTTGGGTCAGAAAACTTGAACATTCCTTAGAAGTGAAACTATGCAATTCGATTAAGAGGTAATATAGATAAGGGTGCCATATCTTCATTCTAAGTTTTTATGAAGTAACTTTAAGTGTACTAAACTCTAGATTGTCTCTAGTTAATCCTACAATCAGATATTTATAAGAGTTTTGTTTGGAAAGCCCACTGTCATGTGGAAATACTGCATGCAATGAAAGTTAGTGCAAAACTTAATTACTGTCATTTTGATTCTAAGAACATCTAATCGTTGCAGATTAATTGGTTATTTAGATTTAGAGTTAGAGAACAGGAGGTGTCTCTGAGAAAGTATGTATTAGGAATAAATAAAATTTTTGTTTTGGAGGAGAAGGCTATGATAGAGAGGGAAGCAGAACCAAAATGAATCAATGAACATTTTTTTTAAAAACATTACCATTCCTGGGGGTGCTGTTTTACATGGTCAGCTGTTGGTCTGGAAATAGCTATGTCAAGACCACACACTTCCCCTTTTTTTTTTTTTTAAAGATTTATTTATTTATGCATACAAGCACTGGGGTATAGGCCAGAGGTATGGGGGGGTGGGTGAGAGGATTCACCACAGACAGCAGGGAGCAGAACAGGCAGATCAAC
>JAGFMF010011606.1:8534868-8567783 GCA_019455555.1 Galemys pyrenaicus | reverse complement strand
TCAGAAGGCAAAAGAAAAATACCAGATGGTTCCTCCCTTAGGAGGAACATAAGGGAACCAAAGGAGGATCAAGGAAAGGAATAAGAACAATAATCATAACAATACCAGCAATAAAGACAGAAACCAAAAATGAGGAGACAAGGACAGACTGGGGACACCTGGTGGGGAGGGGAGGGGGAGGGTTGAGGGAAGGTGAGGGACTGAGGTGATGGTGCACTGGTGAGATGGTGATGGGGAATACATGGGGATTACAATTGATGGCAAGTATATGTAAATTTTAAAATATTTTATATTAATAAAAAAATTAAAAAATATTTTTAAAAAAACAAATAACAGTAGAAACTCACATTTTAAAGAGGATTACCTTTAAAATTATGTTTAATGAAATATTTTCACTTCTTAATAGAATAATAAATCTCAAAAGTGAACTTCTAATTGACATTTTTCTTTAAAGTACCTTGACAGTTTCTTTAAATTACCTTGAAAATTACTAGAAAAACATCCCCCCCAGTGCCAACACACTCTGTTCTCATAGTATTATGTTTATATATTCCCTGGGTGAGGAAAAAATAATTTATTTTCTAGAGAAAGAGAAAGTATATTGATTTTTTTGGGGGGTGTTATTAGGTAACATAAGGACTGTAGTTTTTGGTAAGCCAGCAAACCAATGAGTTGTAAAAATAATACGTTGCTTCCTTTACTCCAAGCAACTGAAAGTACTGCCTTTAAGTAGGGATTTCTCATTTTATTTGGTTTACTAAATATATCCCTCCCAGGAAAGAACTGGCTGTTTAAAAATATGTGGGATCATAATTATTAGGTGATTATATGCAAGGCTATGTTATACATAAATAATGTAGCATTCATAACATTTTCCTACAGTGTCAGTCACAAATAATGTGGCCAAGTGCTAGAAATAAAATTTATGAATGAGCTGTACACTGAAGCTAGATGGGAACTTTAGTTTTGAAGCTCTGAACATATTAAACCTCATGAAACTCACAGCAAGGTTAAGACAAGTCTTAGGTAGTGAAGACAGGTTTACATGATTTACATCTGTTCCCAAGAATATACAAAACCAACTCTTATTCCACCTTAAGGAAACATTTTAACACTGCATTACCTTACAGAAATTATTTACACATTTCCATTAGAACAACTGGGAATTCATCAACTGCAAAACGGAGAGCACATATATCACTATAATACTGAACAAAATTCATATCCTATGAAATTTCCTTTATGCAGGTCTCAACACCTACTTACAGGACTAAGAGGGACTGCAAGGGAATATTTCATCTAAACTTTATTTCAGACATGTCTAGGCTCATAACACTATTTCAAAAATAACAAATCTATACCCATACTATCTTATCTTATTCCCCAATAATCCTGTGAACTTGCCAAATTCTTTCCTGACTGCAGGATATTTCATTTTGGTTTCTTCACATGACCTGTTTCTTGCTCATTTTTTCTAAACCTGCTTCAGTCTTACTTTCAGTCCTCAGCTCAAGTATAACCTTCTCAATGAGGCCTCCATAGTCTGCTGCATCTACAATCTGTTCCCCATATGAACTATCACAAAACTGTTTTTCATAGCACATCTTATACTTAGAATTACCTGATTTGCTTGCTTATAATTATTTAATCACTATTAAATTGTGATTTTTCTAGATCTCAAGTGGTCAAATGTTGGCAATTTATTGCCTTTCTGTATATGTTCCACTAACTCCTGGCTCATATTAAGTATTAAACAAACATTTGCTGAATGAGTGTTAGCTTAGCCATGAATATTTATTATTATGGGAAGATGGTAACAACTCAGGAAGTTCATGCTGTGTATTAATATTAAGTATTTCACGTACAATATTTAATTCTGGTAAAAATCACATGAATATACTCCTTTTAGAGAGGATGCTTCAGATATTAAGGAACTAACGCATTTTCATTTTAAGCTCAGGTCTATAAAGTCATAGTTATTATGCAAAGAACATTCATTCATCAGGTGTTTATTGAGCTTCTTACATTGTGCTGGGTACTAGGGATCTAAGATAAATAACTATGATTAAAATACAATCTCAGCTCCACAAGCATTTACCTACCATTTCTTGAGGGGAAAAAGGCATGAAGAAAAGTAATTAGCAACCTTGTGATTACTATGCTCTATGAGAACCATGTACAGTATGTACAGTGCACACAAGTTGAGAGCAGGCATGTTTAACCCCACCTGGAGAGTTCACGGAAAAGTGCCCAAAGGTGCTACTGTTCAAGTTCAGAGAGATTGAGAAGCTGTCTACCCTAAAGCTAGAGAAAAAGGCAGATGAATTTTCCAAGCATAGGGAATAAATTATATGTTCAAAAACATGAGATTGAGGGAAACAGAGTTTGGGGGGAATGTTTAATTAAGCATTCTAGCAGGAGTATAGCTTAGCTGTTAAGAACACATGCTTTGACTCTAGATTGCCTTGATTTTTAATTCTGGCTCTATGATTTTTTATTTATATGATTTCAGGCAAGTTAGTCTATCTGAGTCTTGGCTTTCTTTTTCAAAAAAATAAGAGGTAATAGCTATACCTACTTCATAGGGTTTTGTGAAAATTAAGTAACTTCATACATATTCAGCACCTTAAACAGTGCCACACATATAGTAAGCATCTAATAATTGCTAGCTCTTATTATGATTGAAATGAATAGCACATGTGAAAAGGTAGACTTTAAGACTGGAAATGTAAACAGAAGTCAGATCATGAAAGAATAACATTCCACAAACAGTATGTATTTTATTGGATCTAGAGTCATTGAAGATTCAAGTAGGAAAGTTACAACTTCTAGCAAATCTTTCATTTTGTTGCTAATAAGCAGCCAAATAGACTGAGTTTTGTCTGCTCTGGAAGAGTTCCTAATGAGCAGAATATGGGCCAAAAAAAGCAGCAAGGGGGAGAAGAGGGAGAAAGTAGCAATCAGGATAAGCCACAACTGGATAATCAGCCACTTAATAGTCAAGAGTTGACATGACTTGCTGAATGTAGATCTGGCCAATGCAGGTATGTTTCTTTCTACAAAATACTGTGAAGAAAGAAATGTATCTTCTTAGAAACAGAGGTTTCTTTAATGTGACCAGCTTATAGACTAGAGAACACACAGGGTGACTGGACTGCTACTGATCCTAACAGAGGCTTCCATGGTGGTCCTGCTACTCTCTGCTTGTACAATATTACTAGCGGACTGATGAAGTGTGTTTTTCCTTTTTCTGCTGGACACAATCCATAAGTGGAAAACTTAAGACTTTCAATGTTCCTTTAGGACTAGCATTTCATTTTAGACAACAATGCATGTTCATCTAAACTGCAAAATCAGGGTTGATTTGTCAGGTTGTTACTTTTGTTTCTTTCCCTCCTTTCCAACAATTTTATTAGCTGCAGAAGTAAAAAAAAAAAAATTATAAAGACGGGTAAGTCTTCATTTTGATGACAAATGGATTTATGATCTTTGCAGGGAAAAGTTATTTTCCTTTTTCACAAATGATTGAGGCACTATGCTTATACAGAAGTCCAACTCAATGAAAACAGCATGGTAGACTCATTTACTACAGATGTGCTAAGTTGACTAGTCTCAAAACACTCATTTGTCCAGAGGGAAATTCACAAAGGCAACTATGAGCCTCCCCAATACTGCCCTTCAGTTATAGTCACATGACCTTGAAAAAATATTGAAACTACAGAGTGAGTATGCCAGGAATTCTTTAACTCCTTGGCCACATCAAAAAAAAATAAAATAAAATAAAGAAGAAGAAGAAGAAAGAACATTGTTTAAGAAAATCAGGCAGTTGCATAATGCTAGAAATCCCAGAATAAATATTTTTCTCAGTGGAAAAATCCAACAGTCTTTAAAGGTAAGCCAAGAAACACCATGGTGCCATGATTTAAAAAAATGAGGAAAAAAGACCAACGGAAAGATGTCCTTCTCCTTTGTTGAAAATATTCCAGGGAATGTGCTAGTATTTAGAGAGTATATTACTTTCTTTTAAGTAGTTTATCACCTTAGTAGGTTTCAAAAATAATTATCTTAGAAATCACTTTCCATAATGGGCAATTTAGTCACTGCTACCTAATGTCGTTAACAGACTAGTTCCTTATAAATCATTATCATTCTAATTTCATATCAAGTATTCTACAGGGAAAAGAAATATTTGTAGAATAGCTTCCATATTCATAAAACCCTGGGGTTAAAAAAAGGGGGGCTCTAAAGGAAAAGTTATTTTGTTTTTATTATGATGGATACAAAATACTTCAATACTTAAGACATCCTCATATCCTAAGTGCGCAAGTGAAATTTTTCCTATTTTTTGAGAATGCTAAAAAAGCAGGAGATGATTATTTATGATCTGATATCTAATTGCTTCTTAATGGCAATACCAGACACTACTCAGCTACACGGCCCCGGAAGATGTATTGCAACAGTAGTCAATGTTATTGTAATTCATTTCAATGTCTTTCATCACAAAAATCAATTTCATTTTTATACTAATCATATATATATATAGGTACAAGTGGCTTATAATCTATTTTATAAAAATGACCACTCAATTAGAAGTAGAACAGTTCAGGAATAGAGCTAAAATAGAAATTTTTTGTTGTTCAATTCATACTCAGATTTTCCTTTCCTTGGTTTCATCCCAGCCTCCTGATCTCTACTAGGTCCTTCTAGCATTTAAAAATGTTAAGTTTCTTTCATTGAAAAGTAGCTTACTGTCTTAACCTTAGTTTTTTCTTTAGTTATTACCCTTACTCTTAGAATCAGAATTCTCCATTTAATTGTCTGAATATATTTCCACACAATCCATTCTCCACCAGCACTTTAATCCTATCTCTGCTCCCACTAAAAAAATCAAAGGTATTTGCCAGCGTAAACAAAGATCTCCATACACTAAAATACAATGTTATAATTTCATCCTCTTAGATTTGTATTAGTCAGGGCCCTTATTTTTAAATACTAAAAACCAACCTTGAACAATATAAACAGAAAATTTACTGAAAGACCTTGGATAGCTCTTATGTCACAGATGAACCTGGGAAATCAGTTTTGGAAAATAGGAGACCTGAAGGGAGGTTAGGCAGTCAAAATTTAAACTCCACAATGTGTAGCACCTCAGCTCTGGACACAATACCAGCTACCCCTGAAAACTGCGTGTTTCTGTCACTGCTTCCAGAACAGAATCTCTGTAGTCTCTGCTTCTGTGTATCACTAACTCCCTGAATAAAGATTAGGTGAACAAAACAGATTGGTTAGGTTGAGGTCATGGGCCTGCATCCTTGTTTCAATGAGGGGCTGGAAGATAAGAAGAGGGTACTTTTTGACTTTTGTAGTGAATGATGACCTCTCACCAAGACTCAAAAGGGAATAAGCACATAAATATCTAAACATAAAAATGGAGTGAGATGCTGAGTAGACAAAAACAGAAACAAAATTAATAAATGTCATGCAATTGCTCAGAATTATTGGGTACAATCTATAACTTCCTCCTTGAAATATTCTTTAACTTTTCTCCTATGTATTATGATCTGTCTATTTTGAGTACTTCACCTGATTCTCCTTTGTAGTCTCCTCTTCTTCCTTAACCTGACTTCCAAAAGACTCTTTCACACCTTCTTTCCATTGTTTACTTAAGATTTGTGTTTCTTTTGCACTCCAAATCCATTTACTGCCCCTTTTCTAGCTTATTATTTGGAAATCTGGCCTTCATCAATTTAGGAAATCCAGGTATCAACTGGCTTCTTTTGTCTTCTGACTTCCGATGGGATTGATTAGTGGGTTGTGCCACCAACAAACAAACAAAAACCCTCAAAGAAACCAAATAAATAAATAGGGCAACTTTTAATCCAGCAGAAGAAAATCCAATCTACCCAGTAGGAATAAGGAAAGGGGAAAAAAAAAAAGAAACTGAAAATCAAAGAGATAATATGGGATAAGGAAAATTCAGAACTTAGCAAATAATCTTAATGGAGAAATTTTGGATGCCTGACTACTCTCTAAGATCTGGAGCAGTGGAAGGATGTTCACTATTGCTGCTTCTGTTTAATAAAGTATTGCAGGTCCTGATCAACTTACATGCAAAGAAAAAGAAATGTAAGGAAAGAAAGATCTTAATAAAATCTGCCATTGTCTGAACATGACATTATCTACCTAAAAACCTAATAGACACATGCCAGCAAGTTATGGAAAAATAAAAAGTCCACATAGGACTTTACTAAGGAAACAATTTTGCATGTTCATAAAAGCAAAGAATATGGAGTCACACTGTCTTCAGAACTAGGTGACTATATAGTGCCTTAATCTCTCCATGCCAGATACATAAGGACAAGAACTTAAATAGAAATGATTAGATGTTTTCTGTCTGCCTTCTGATATCTAGTCTCTGCTCTATCACCATGCTCCAGGACCCAGCAGTCAGACTTATCCTCTAGCGTGGATAGGAGGGAGCCCGCTCTTGGAGCCAGCAGGAGTGTATTGTAGAAGAAAATTTTAAAGTAAAACATGATAGTTGGCATACATCTTCACACACTGGCAATTCTAAACAATTTGAGTGATAAAATAGTTCTTCTTGTCAGGGCAGACTGTTCCTCTTAACGCTTACTTGGTTGAGTTTGGCTAATGGGGCATGCTGGCAAGAGATTGGGGAACATGAGGACACGGAAATTGAAACATTAACTCCCCTAACTTTCTACTGCTTTTTTTAGGGAATTATGAAATCCTTCTATTGAAGGTCTTAACTCATGCGAAGAGGCTCCTTCCTATATAAATAATTTATAATTTGGTAATTGGTCCTTCCACTTGCCTCTTCAGGTTGAGGGATTGTTCCTAGCCTTTGGGTGTTTTATTAAGACCTTCTTTACTGCCCCATCTGAGTGTGACATTTTATTTTTAATATATATTTATTACATCATCCTTCATATTTGTACTATGTATGATTTCCCCGTGAAACTCTTCTGATATAGGAATTGGTAGTGAAAGGGATGCTAGGAAACTAACCCCCCAAATGGGATTCTGAGATTGGTTTGCTCTAAATCAAGTAATGTTCAGGTAACTTCCTTTTTGAAGGTAAATCGACACTAAATAATCTGTGGTATGCAATGAAAACACGATTGTCGAAGCTAGCATCACCACAGCATTAGATTAAGTGTGGTAGACAAGCACCGTGTAGATGCTCATGTGGGCTTGTGGTGTATTCACAATGATGAACACAGTAAATATCAATGGCCTAGACAGAAAACACAGAATGCGGCACAAAGGTCTGGTATGCTCAACTCAGAACATAAGTGGAAAAATCAGGAAATTTCCATGGCAACTTAGATTCCTTTGCCTCCTTAGTCCAAATCAATGTTTTCCATGGAATTCAGTCTTTTCTAAGGGGAGTTTCAGGTATCTCATTGCCAGAAAGTTTGTCACAGTAACATTTCAGTGAGCTTACATAAAAAGTAATGGATGAATCTGACCTGTCACTAGAGTCTGATGGATGAATATATTACACACTGAATATTGCAAATTCTTATTAAACATACATATATACATGGAGCCTGGTTTTTTACTATATACATATAGAGTAGTAGTATTTTAGCAAGAAAAAAATGATTTATTTTCCTTAGTTAAATAAATCTGCTGTTATTAGTACTTACAATTCACTTTTTAGTATATTATAAACCACTGGGCATGTCAATATTCAGACAATCTCCATTTGTGTTCAACACTTGTGTTCAACAACCAGAAATACCATATATTTTGAAATGTGGTTTTTTTTTCAACCTTCAAAATTTTATTAAAAGCAATAGGATAAGATTCACTATAACATTTTCTAGTGAGACTTAATTAAAAAAAAATAGAGACTCTTAGAAACAGTCCAAGATGTTTTATTGCTATGCTTTTACAAATATATCTAATCTCACTTTAAGAATACTATGCTTTTAGCCTTAGAGACATGAAAATGAAAGTTTGGTGCATGTGATCACTCTAAACTCAGATCTCAAATCAAAATCCATCTTTAACCAGATTGATATTAAATGACAAACGTCTTTAAGATATCTCTTTCATTTAAAATAGTCAGCCTGAAAGAAAAATACCAGATGGTTCCTCCCCTAGGAGGAATATAAGGGAACCAAATAAAGATCAAAGAAAGGAATAAGAACAACAACAATAATAACAATAAAGACACAAAAACCAAAAATGAAAAGACAAGGACAAATTGGGGACACTTGGTGGGGAGGGGGGAGAGGAAGGGTTGAGGGAAGATGGGAGCACGGGGGACTGAGGTGATGGTGCACTGGTGATATGGTGATGGGGAATACGTGGGGATTACAACTGATGTCAAATATATATATATAAATTAAAGGGAAAAATAGTTAATATAAAAATAAAGGTTATATGAACAACCATGGGAAAAAAATAAAATAGTCTGTCTTTCAGTTTTTCTAGGCTTTAACCTGATACTCTGATGTTCTCATACAATGCCTCCAAAACAAACACATGAAGCCTTCTTATAAGTATTCATCTCTTCAGACAGAATCTGGCTACAGAATTATTTCTGAAATAATCAAATTGGCTAGTGACGATTTTTTAATTTTTTTTACAAAAATTATCACTATAAATCATCATAGTAAAAGAAAAATATTAATTTTAGTTTGGGTTTATACACAGCATCATGCTACACTTAAATAAATAACTAGGATTGGTTTATTATTTAAGAAAAGGAAGACAGGTCAATGGATAACCATACTCAAATAAATAGCAGATATGTATAAAGGCTACATTTTACTGAGTTCTTCATAATACTAATGATTCTAATATTCCAAGTAAAAACACAATACTGGCTAACAGAAAACTATCTGGATTATGATGACATTACAAAGGAAAAGGGAAATAGTAAATTGAAGACAAAAATGATTTTAAAAATTTCAATCAAATAAACAAGATAAACATTGCATAAAAGAGAATCTATACGACTGCATCTTTACCAGATGAACACAGAAATTATCCAATTTTTGTAAAACACTGAGAATGTAACAATAAAGGGAAATGATTTTTGGCAGAATCTACCACTAGTTACTGCCAGGGTTTAAAGGTTCCAAAGGTAGCTTAAGCTATTTGGTGAACTCAAAACATATCCAGATTGTGCAGCCCTGAAATTTTGTTTCTTAATATTTTTATTTATAAGCTTTTACATGAGTGAAATGGCATATATTATTACAATATCAGGTGTTTAGGTATAACAAACTTAAGTAAAAGTATGTACTATTAACATTTCCTGAAAGTTCATAAGCAAAATTCAAAAAGTGATTAGTTATATGATTGGACCAATCTGTGCCAATGTCAAGGTGAAGAAAGAAGCAAGAAGACATTTATGCATAAGAAATAAAGATCAAAGAGACAGTCAATCTACTCACAGGAAGTCCCTGTTTTCCTGGTATTCCAACTTTTCCAGGGTTTCCTGAAGCACCATCTGCTCCATGGTATCCTTGCAGGCCTTTTGGCCCAGGTAGACCCAGAAGTCCCTTAATAATTAAAAATCACTAGTATTATAGACATATTTCGTAGAGATGTTCAAGTGACAAATGCCTTTATGAGTTATTGGTGGGGGGGGGTGTGTGTGGATGTTTACATTTTACCCTGTTCCAGGATAGTTTTCTGTTTCCTGGATTCCTTAATGGTTCACTATTTGTATTCAACAGATCAGTTAACTATCTTAAAAAATTTCCAAAACAAAATGCTAAGTTAATCAGCAATTTACTGTGCAAACTTTCTCTGGTATTTCTCATTGTGTCAGTCCATGCTTTATTTACTTGTGGGGGGAAGTACAGCTACATGCAGCTGTCAGCAAGAGTACCTGCTGTGGGTTCACCATCTGCAAAGCCTCTAATTGTATTATTTTATCAAGAAACAAATTGTATTATTTTATCAAGAAACAAATTATAGCTCTTTTGCTCTTAAGGTAATTATGTGATTGAGTAAAGAGTTGAACATTCTGTTCAACTCTTGGGCAACTATTTTTTATCTTTAGGAATCTCTGATCTGAATTATGTTTATAGCTTATGTTCATTTTCGTTTTTTGAACCAATATACCACACAAAGCAGGCACTGAAACCTTGGCTAGGGGAGACTAAGGGGACATCTTTGCTAATAAACCAGTCAACACATATTGCCTTGCAAGAGAAGGATAACTAAGGTAAAACTAATCTTTGTTCTATGATGAAAGGATTATCCATTTTTGGGTAACGTTTACTGTTCTATTTGGCAGGAAAATAAGACATCGTTCTCTGAATATTTACTTCAAAGTGATATAGAAAAGGTAACTGCTATAAACATTTCATCATTTTAGTATATTAAAAATGGAAGACTGAATATATATGCTCTGTCATCCTGTCATTTGTCTATAAATTTGTTCTTAATTCAACTAGTGGCTTTTTGTACCTTCCTTCTATTAAGAAGTCAAAAAGTGGGGCATGAAGATTAGAGCAAAAAAAAAAAAAGTATAAAAATACATCAAGATAGACACTTTTCAAACAACAGAGTCAGGATTTACTTTTAGTAGTTATTTGGTTAACATAACTACATTAAATTTGTAGTACACACTCCAAATATTGTAATCATGTAATCTATACTTATTCTGCAGGGGCTCTGTAATTGACCATTTCAAATACAAAATGTCAATCATAAATAAATAAATGAATAAACAATCCAGTTCAGGCCTTTCTATTCATGCTTAACAATGGTTGAACTTGGCCACCATTCATTATGATATGATTCCAAGTTCCCTGCTTTTTGGTGGCTATCAGAGTAGCCTCTATCCCAGAGAGGGGTCACAGCACAGGAAAGCACATCCTTCCATTGCAGAGACTTATGTTTAAACAACAAGCTTGATTTATGAGTCAGTGGTATTATTTTCTTCCCACTGTGGGTTTAGTTTTTTTTTGGAAGACTATCTGATTTACTCAAAATTTGTCATAATTGGCCTCAAACTTTTCTGCTTGCTAAATACAGTTGCTAAATTTATTTAGAAAAACAAGAAAGAGATGAAAGAGGTCTCTTACTTACAGGAATCCCAGGTTTCCCAGGTGGACCAGGAGCTCCTTTTTTCCCCTGAGGACCCTAAAAATGTGAAGCACAGTGATCCGTTGACTGTGAATAAACTTAATGAAACTGAAGGCACAGACAAAAAACCCATCTGGTGTTTCAGCAAGTACTGCCACTTACAGGTTTCATAATATTGCCATTTAACTTTTCTAGACATTAATTTCCTGGAAGGAAAAATGAAGAAATTATTTAATAATTGTCTCCACTTTCAGTCAGGGTTTTTGTCTCCCTATTAAAAGTGGCCAAGTACTTAATTCAGTGAACATTTACTGACTATTATGTTTATGGGGTGTGTTTATGTGTTGGGAATGCAAAGTCAATATTCCTGCTAGTGAGGCAAAGTGTAGTGAGGGACAAGAATCAACAGCCTAAAATGTTCTCATCTGGAAGCACAGAAAAAAAATAGCACAGAAAAGAATATATTTGTGAATCAAAGAAAAGCATTTTTTTTTTTTTTGCCACAGAACCATTTGTTTTTCCATGTGTGAGATGTTTTAAGTCATAATTGATTCAGCAGTATACAGGTCTGCCAGGATAGGATAGTTGGGAACTTTGCTCTTACAAATCATACCATGATTCTGATGATATCCGAAAATTATTTTAAAAAGAGAAATGTGGAAAAGAGTGACCTAGTTCACAAATAAAAAAAAAGCATGTTGTCATTACCAGACATAATTCTCAGAAGTCATCAAAAGTTCTCAGAAACAAGATCATTCCACCAAATGGGAACCTGTTATGCCAAAGATTCAATTTGAGAACAATAGCTAAATAAACGATTTCATCTTCTGAAAATGTGACTTAAGCTTTTAAAGAAGAAATAGACTATTAGTCAGAGAAAATGGGCATTTCCTGTAAGAAAAAAGTTCAAGCTTGATTGAATTTGGTAATGGGGATAGATGTTAAGTTCCATTATAAAGAACATAAACACACTTTCAGTATATCTAGGTTATGGCATAAGGTTCAAATACACTACACATATATGTGAATATTTTAAACATTCAAATAACAAAAAGATTCAAATACCATCAGAAATCATTTTTGCATGATCATTGTTGGGAATGATTTCATAAAAATAACTGTGCTACAGGGGGCAGTGGGATGGGTCCAAGGCAGCAAGGGGCCAAGTAGACTTTGGTGGAGAGCGATGGGTATTTCGATGGTGAATGTGGTATGATGACATATCTGAAAAACTGTGAACCTATACCCTTAAATCATATACAGTGTCGGTCAGTCAGCATTACCTCACTAAAGCATAATACAATATAAAATAATTTGAGTCATAAAAATCTACATCTATTAGTTTATCTTTATGAAAACTAGTATGACATTAGTGAGCATCAGGCATCAACTCCCATTAGAATAACACTAAGGGAAAATTATAACTGAAAATTATTTTAAAACTTCTTGCTATATATAATAGGACAATGTGGCAAAATCTATTGAATAATAAATGGATATAACAGATAATAAAACTACAGTCTTTGCTGTTTTTAGATGGACATTCAGGAAAGATTTCCTTATTTGATCTATGATCACCATCACTGAAAGGAAGGAGGCCAGTGCTAGGAAAACTGTAATTGACAGTGGAGATTTTAAATATATAAAGATCTGAATCTGCACATTTAAAAAATCCCAAAGTTGGAATTGCTGAAAAGTCTTATAACTAGGTTAGGAGTCAACAATTACCAAACATTAATCCTACATTAGAGGTGGCATGTTCAGTGGGAAATTACAAACTGGGCCAAAGACAAAGAAAATATGTTGTCCTACAAGGTGTTAGCAGATGACTGAGTTTATAGCATTAAAAAAGTCACTCTGAACCAATTCCTAGAATTTAAATATAATAAACCTAAGAGCAATCTATATCACTTTCAAACTTAATTTACTCATACTATTTTATTTAAATTTAAGTACCTCATACATCAGCAAACATTTTTCTATTCTCATAGTAAGAATGGTACATTAATTTTACATGCAGTTTTCAGAGTGCTTTTAAAATGATACTTTCTCTTGTCTGACTAGCTTTGAAAAACCATCACCCATTTGAAATCAGATCCATTCAGACAGGTGAATGGATGAATTGATAGACAACTATATAAAGTAGTTTAATTCTTTTGTTAACAGTTTTTAAGGTGCCACTGCAGACCACACTGAAGTTATTTACTTAAATGGATTTGAAGAACAATTATTTCAGTACTTTGTAAGCTTTTGTTAGATGACTGTATCTTTGAAATGTAAACAAACTTAGTTAAGAAAGAATTACATTCTCTCTTTGCCTTTAAAAAAAAAAAAACATGATATTTCCATATACTGAAGTCTGGAATTTGGTTTTGGAAAAAAAACAGATTTTGGCCCAAATTTTAGTCTTTGAAAGTCATTTATAAGACAGCTTCCTACATTTCTATTAAAAAAGCCTTTTTAAAATGTAAAGTTTCTGCAATTGGCTTTGAGGTGCTCTATCTTTATTGTAGTCCACTGTCTCAAATAAAAGAGACAAATGAATACATTAACTGGCTCAGTATAACTAATCATATTTTACTTAATTTATAGATGATTTGGAGGTAATAGAAGACTTTATAAAATAGCATGAGTCAGGAAAAAATGTATTTAGTTTTAGTTCTATCGCTAACTTGGTCTGTGTCCTAGTTAACATCTTATTTCTCCGGGGCTTCAAAGTCTTCATCTGAAAATTGAGAGGGTTGTCGAGGTGATGTTAAAGGGTCATTTCCAAACCCAGAAAGTCAATTTAAAACTTTTCAAAAAACAAGAGGACAACAACTGGGCAGTTCCCACATGGTCACTGAAGGTGTCCCTAGTGGATTATATTTATTGAATGGTTTCTTTTGTAGCAAGTATTTCTATTTTTAAAACCTGAGCTTCTTTAATGTAACCTTGGATGATAAGCCAGCAGTACCCAAAGTATGAAAAAAATTATTTTCCCTTGCATCACAGAGAATTGAAACCATGACTCTGGGCACCTCTTAGCTCCAACACCCCAAGAGAGCTGATCTTATAGGATGCAATTCCCTAGTAAGAATATATACTTGATTCTTATTGGCATAATCTTAACAAGTACTAACAAGGGCAAAAAATTTCTTCCTTCTGAGATAAATCAAAAAAGAAAATGAAGGGCTTCCTTGGTGGTGCAAAGGGTTGAGTCTCAGCACTATGAAGCTACAGGCAGCCACTGCAGCATTAGTTCAATCCTTGCCTTGGGCAGGAAGCTGATCTACATGGCACAGCAGACCTCTCCTGTCTCATTTGCTGCTCCCTTCAGCAGTGTATTTCAGTCAACTTACCCGTTCTGCTCCCCACTTTGTCTCTCGTGAATCCTCTCAACCACCTGCACCTCTAGTTTGAACCCCAGATCTTGTATGCATTTATTAAAAAAAATCTTAGAAGAAAATGAAAATGTTGACTATTGAACTATGCAAATACTAATTGTAAATGACTGGAAATGATAGGATGGAACCTCGGGAAAGCACTGTTTTGTCAGACACTGAAAATGAAGATAAGGAAGTAACATGTGAAACATGAATGGAGTTCTAGGTTCACAGCTCTTTCCATTATTCTTTCAATTTGAGTCTTCAAAATTCTTAGTGAAGAGACAACTACCTTCCCTCTACATGTTTTCTTGTTAAGGTTTGTCTTTAACAGGATACTATTATTTATTCTTACTTATTTGTCAAGAAATTTGACAGGGAATTACTAGGCAAATATGACTATCACACTTGCAAGTGAAGGAATATATAGGTAAGAGAGCAGATTCAATTCCATTTTATTTCTTATTCTCACAAGTGTTTAGGAGAAACAGTCTCAAATTTATTACTTTTTTCCTTTTCACTGAATTCATTTTTGGAATAAGTACTTTTGCTTGAGAATGAATTTTAAAATAAAAGCACAAGGGCCTCCCTGGTGGCCTAGGGTTTAAGTCTCAGCACTATCACCACTATGGCCTGAGTTCCATCCTGGGCCAGGGAGGTGACCCACATAGTACAGCAGACCTTTCCTGTCTCACCTGCTGCTCCCCTCAGCAATGCATTTCAGTAAATCCACCTATTTAGCTCCCTACTCTGTCTCCTGTGAATCTTCTCACCCACTGTACTTCTAGCCTACACCCCAGTTTTCCTATGCAAAAAAAAAAAAAAAGAAAAAAAATCTTAAAAAAAAATAAAGGTACATGAAATCAGAATGTCATGAAAGCAGAGCAGCAAAGAACTGATAGTATAAATTACAGAGCCAGCTGCTACATACTGAGGCTGAGGCAGTATCTGTCAGAACACCGGGAAAGAGAAGGCCAAATTCAGTAAGGCACAGGATTTTAGTTTGTTCAGTAACAAATAATTGGTTTGTCTTATGGAAAAAAATCTTTTAAACAAATTAGGCATTGGTGTCAGCCAAACTACTTCTTCTCCTATGTTACTACAATAACTAAGCAAGTTTGACTGATATTCATTTTGTGAAGCTGGTTTAAAAGGGTATTTCTGCTTGAAGCCATAAAGAGAAGTAACAAGTTTGGAACAAGCTTAGACAATTTGCACAAGCCAGAGGTGTTCATCGATAAAGGGAGATCTGGACAGCATTCAAAACATTAATTAATCGATAACCATGTTTTAGCACAATCTTGCTACTCTCTTTAGAAGTTTATAGTGATCCTTGCTTTGGAAGGAAGAATGATCATTTAAATTACAGGGACTGAGGTGATGGTGCACAGGTGAAATGGTGGTGGAAAATCCCTGGGGACCACAATTGATGTAAAATGTATATAAATAAAGAAAAAAATTTAAAAAGTAAAAAATAATAAATTGCAATGAATCACAATTCCTTGGGCCTCTAATTTTTCAAACCAATAATAAATTTCAAATTGTCTTAAACAATTTCAACTTACTTCAGATCCTCTTTCTCCTTTGAATCCTTGTTCACCTTGGTCACCTGGCTCACCCTTTAACAGGAACCAAAACAGACATTACGTATGAAGCAGAGAAAAAGCATGTTACATTCACATCAATTTTTTAAATGCCAGGATGATAAAGAATGCTTTCAAAACATACTGGGGGTCCTTGTTGTCCTGTCGCACCTCTTGGTCCTGGTAAGCCCAAATGACCCTGGGAATAGAAAAGATGACATTATTAGAGTCAACAGAGAAACCTGACTTAGAGACCAGGGTAGTATCACTTGCAATGATAGCAAGCTGTTGTAAAATTCAATTTAAATAGCATAGAGCTCATAATTCTCTTGGAAATAATACAGAACATGTCAAGGACTGGATATTATGATGACTGACAGTAGAACTTGTCTTTTTTTTTTTTTATGTGAGTTAATGGAGTGAGTTAAATGGCGACTGTAGCAAATGATGTCTGTATCCTCATCCCCAAAGCCTGTGAATGTGACTTTGCTGGAAAAAGGGGTCTTTGCAGATGTCATCAATTTAAAGTTCTTAAAATGAGACTATCTTGGATGTGTGGGTTGTAAACCTACTGCTAAGTAGATAATTGTCTTTGTGAAAGTCACATGGAGACAGACAAACATAAACAACAAAGGAGAAAGCCATGTGAAGACAGAACCTGGAGCAATGAAGCCACAAAGAATACTTATAGCCAGTGGTTGCTTAAAGAGGCAAGGAAGTATTCTCTTCCCAGGGCCTCTAGAGAGAGCATGGTGCTGCTAACATGATTTCAGATTTCTGGTCTCCACAACGGTGAGAGAATAAATTGCTGTTGCTGGAAGCCACCCAATTTGTAGTAATTTGTTACAGCAGGTTCAGGAAATTAATGCAGTAAATAACCAAAGGAACAAAGAATTTGAGAACAAATTTCATTTTTCAACCTATTTCCACTGTAGAAGTGTATCACAGTCTCCATTTTTACAAGCTAAATTCATAATTGTTTGGATAGCAGATTTACTGGACTGAAGGCTGAGAGCAGTTACTGCCTGTGCCAAGATACATCAAGTGGCTGTGACATATGGAAATCTGTCATCACTCTAGCTCCCCTAAGCAGGAATGCTGACCTACTACATTTCTCTTTCAAGTATGTAAACAGAAACTAGCAATAATCCATGGGCAAGTCAGGTGAGAGTTACACAGGAAGAATTCCACACATGAGGTCTTTTATCCCTTTACCTACTGTTATCCCTTTACCTTCACTTCAGCTTCCTTTCGTCCTTTTTGTACATTAACGAAAGAATGCCTTAGAAGAGACATCAGGTCTATCTCCTTTTTCTGTGTTACAAGAAGTTGTAGACTGAGGCTAGCGATATGTATTCTCACAGGAAAGCCATTTGAAGGCTTCTTGGTTTGCATTCTCTGAGGTAAATGTTTATGGTTATAAGATTCAACTTCCTTATAAAAGAACAACTCTATTTAAGGGAGTGAATAGTGGTAAGAGAGAAAGGTTCATGCAGAAGCTGTTTATGTAGCATGTGGCTATCACCAAGGAGATAAGCCATTCCCATGCATTGGCCTGGTTTACCAGCAAAACCTGAGCAGAGTTAGCAAATAACAGAATCAGGTCAGTAAGAGGGAGCTTGGTGCAAGTAAACATGACTACTTCTAGGGCACTTGTTAAACTGAACTCAGGAGGGAAGTGACTGTCCCAAAGCTGGAGTAACAGAGTGAAGTGAGAGTGAGCATATGAACAACAAAATACAAAACAGAACTGTGATGGCCACCAACCTTTAAAAAAATGGATGTTGACAGTATGCATACTCCTACTAGGTTCTCTGGATCTTTTAATACTTAAATGAATTTAATTTCATAACTTAAGTGATACAAAGTTTTTTCTGCAAAACATCTATAATTCATTTTTTTCCTGATTAAATGTACTTATTTGTACTACATCAAGTCCTCTACCTCTGATATCCATGGAGGCAGAGATTGTGTCTGAGATGTACAGTTCTATAATCATGGCAACCAGTTCTCCTGTTGGTCCAGGGTAGACAACTAAACATATGCTGAATGACCAAAGATGTTACCATACATGACACTACATGTGTGTCACGTGTAATGACACCTAGTAAACATTCATAACAATGAACTGACATTTAACTTATGCAATTCTTAGTTTGTCCAAGAGGAAAAAAGGAGGAAGAATGGTGAGGAGGATTTTTAAAAAAAATGTAATTGTTCATAGCCAAATGGAAACAAAATTTGCATTACCCACTCCATTTTTTTCTTCAAAGATCCTAAAAATAACTGACTAAATGTGTTTTTAAAAAGCATAAAAGGAAGTACTGATACATTCTAACATGGATGAACTCTGAAAACATTATGTTAAATGAAAGACACAAAAAGTTACATAATTTTGATTCCACTACTCAGTTATTGAGGAGAATTGACATACTCCCATGCAGTCACTGCCAGCTGGCTACCATCTTTTGCAAAATCTGTCATATTTTTTATACTTTTTGTTAAAAGTAGTGGTAACTAGTTGCAGAGGTACTAAACTCACTGACCCTAGGGAAAAGGAGGTTCTTACTGAAAGATGTTTTACATTGCTGATAACATATAGTTAAAGATTATTTTGTTACTTAAAGGATCCAGGAATGGCTTACTGCCCACTGAGGGACTGCAAAAAGAAAGAAAAAAATAAATAAAACTTCGAAGAGATGCAGGTGAGTTCAGAAAAAAGAAAGACAAAATACAAGGTAAGCTACTTTTAGCTACTTCTAGTATCAGAAACATAAGACATTATTAATATTTCTAATAGTGCTTGATTTTCATTTGAAACTGAGCAAAGCACAGAGAAAACTAATCAAACTCATAAGCAAAGTGTGCAATTTGCAGTAGTTACCTTATATCCCTCTGCTCCTGGCTCTCCTCTATCTCCTTGTTCTCCCATTGGACCCTAGGAAAAAATAATCAGGTTAACAGCTAGATCTAAGTATCTATAAATGCAGGTGATAGAATTAGTAATTTTCTTTATTTTCATGAGGTGGCCCTGCTTTATTTTTTTATTTATATCTTATTTTACATCATTCTCCATTTTTGTATAATGTATACTTTCTTCTTTCCAGTGTAGTCCCCTTGTAATTCCTACCACCAATTCACCCATGTCCCACATACAGTAATTTGTTTAATAACATTGAGTAACTTCAAAGGATTGAACCTTAATGATGCCAAGAAATATCTAAGCATTGAAATTATTTATAAAGAATCTTACAATGATTTTTCTAGGGAAATCACTGAAGAAATGCAGTCCAATTAAAAACTATATTTTTCAGGTAAGAACATTATAAATGATATCAGAGTAACCTGCATTTTCACTTAGTGGTAAAGACTGAAGCAGGGCCATACAGCATTAATTAGAAAGGAATATATTAAATGACCCTTTAAAAGTATCCAATATCTAATCCTACTTTATCATTCTTGATTACAAATTCTATTGTTTAATCTGTGAAAATTTTAATTCTTAAGACATAAAATTACACTGATTAGTTTTAATCCTTAGGACAGAAACTAATGTAATAAATTTGCACTTTTTTAAAATTCTTACTACATTTTCTAATATAAAATCTTTCATATGCTAAACTGTTCAGATTAGCTAGTCTATAACACACTTGAAACATCAATAATTGGATATTACTGCCTACTATTTGAAACTCTAAATAAAATGGCAAAGCCATAAAATGTACTGTGAAGCATTCACTGATAAATCTTAATATATACTTATGTGGATAAGGTTATCACACATAATGTAAAGACAATATTGTCTGACTCTGCTTTAATTTAGCATATTATTTTCTTAATTTTCATATCTGTCTTGTATCTACTAGATGAAATGACCATTATTATATTGGACTTTTAATATATTTACTATATTTCAGTGACATTATTTGACTCTGGCATACCTGAATCAGGGTAGAACAGGCACTGTTATGCTCCATTTGCCTGGATTTTTTCCCACTGATCTTTATATTTCTACATCATTTCCATATTTTTCAGTTAAAGTTATATAGAGGAAAAAAAACTTATGTATTTTTATAGATCAATGTACCTCTATATGAAATATATTGGTTTAATTAGAAAATCTAGACTATTTTTTATTTATAAAACACATACAGAGTCAGCTCGAAATAGGGATGGCTACAAATTCTGATTTATCTGTCTTACAATTCCCCATGTGAAAATTCTAATCAATTATATTTACTTTTGCAAATTAAACATTTTTATTTTAACCATTTAATTTGCATATGTTCTTTAAGATTGTTTTAGTGAAGCTAGAACACAGACTTTCATTCAAATAACGTTGTAATAGTTGTTTTACGAAAAACTGCTGTTACAGAAAATTCTTATAATGTTTAAATTAGATATAGATCAGTAATTTTTAAACTGTTGATTCTAGTAACTCAGGTTAATTTTGAAATCATTGGGTAACCGTGTAAACTACTATAAAAAGGATACAGATTAGAATTTTAACAATATTTTAGAAATAAATCTGAAATTGATTAAAGCCATAAAATGTTTAGAATATATCATTTTTTGATAATCTCTATAAAAATTTTTATCTGCATTTGATATTGAAATTTTATTTGGGGAGTCACTGTATTAGTTCATCATATATTATGCTAAGGATCTTGAATATAATTTTCCTATTTAGATTATATGACTGCAGATCCTACTTTCTTAGATAAACCCTTGTTGTAAGATTAACAAAATGACCTGAAAAGATATAACTGATATGAATCTACTACAGTAACTGCAATTTGTCTTGAAACATTGAAATAATTTTAGAAAACGACCTACTGGTTCACCTCGAGGCCCTGGTGGTCCTAGGGCTGTGTTATCTTCTCCAGGATAACCCTATATTGAAGATAATAGCGTTATGACAACACCAAATTAATAAAGAGATCTCAAATAAGGAACCTATATTTTTCTGTTATACAACACACAATCTGATTTTACCTTTTGAAAATTGAGCATATGATATTTTAAACACAGTTGTAATTCACATATGATTCTCTTTGGAAGTATCAATCTATTTTAATTATATAAGCTAACTTTAGGAATTTTCTCAGTGTCAAGTTTCCATTATTATCACCAATTAAGAGGAGTACTGTTGCAGCTGAATTCTCAATTCACCAAAACATTTTACTATAAATATACCAGTCATTTAACCTAGAGTCTCAATCTCTTTCAGTAGGAATCTTACTTTTACAAAACTTCACAGATTGCAAAGTACGTTCAGATATTACTTCATTTTGGTTTTGAAACAACCTATGGAAGATGTTTTAATAATGTATTTAAATTTTAGCCCCTTGATATTTTTTCTAGAATTGACAATACTTCCCAAATTGAAAAGTGCTTCTTTTAGTATTTGAAAAAGTTTCCATGAATTTTTTTTCAGAAGGAATTTTAATAAAGTCAATATTTAATTTTAGGATTAAAAAGTCAATACGCATACACACCTTTTCCCCTTTAGGTCCAGGCAACCCAGAAAGTCCTGGTTGACCTTGATGGCCCTGACAAAAGGACAAGTAAGTAGACATTCTCTTTACCATCTCTACATACTCCACCTAGCACCACCAAGCACACTCTGCTATAGAATGCATTTCTATCTAAGATAAATAAGATTCACTCAAAAAAGGGAAGAGGCCTAAAATATGTTAGAAAGTTTCACCAGGAAGATTTTATGTTATTTGCATTAATTTGGGATAATATCTTTACATAAAGATTTCCATGCCAATAACACTTTCTTATTTCCAATAAGAATATTTACCATATATCCTGGGATTCCTGGCTCCCCATTAGTCCCCATTGATCCTAATTGACCCTAAAAAAAAAAAAAAAAGAAGAAGTATGAGGATGTTTGAAAACAGAGGTTTTTCAAATTGTTTAAATTTGAAATCCTAATTTGTTTAGATTTGTTTAAATTGTTTAAATCTAAATTTTTACTCTAATCATTTAAATTGTTATCTTCACTTTTTTTTTAATAGTATGAAATCTGTTTATTCTGAAATGGGAGAACAAAAATAATACCCACAACTATTGTCTTTACTTTTGGCACTTACTTACATTAAGATAAATACTTTGAGTTGTCAGAATCCTGCAGAATTCTAGCAGATGCTGGAGATGCAGTTTGTATTTGTCAAAGTTTGTGGTATACGCACATCATTAAATATTAGAGACTGAAGCCTGACACTTGTTGTCAACAAGGGAAACTATTATTCCTTGTTAGTTTAAGATTCTCTAATTAGTATGATTTCCTACTAGTCGAAGTTGTTAAAATAAAAATGTTGACTAATTATATATGTAATAACTACCTTATGAATACTTTTATTATCGATAAGGAAACCACATAAAGACTACTATTACACCGATGCTGCTGAAATGACTGACAATTAAAAAAAAGCAAAAATGATAATCCTAAAAATTCCTTTCTTTTACATTATCAGAAATAGGGGGCCCTATGGACTATAATGGAGGATAATCTGGGTGCCTCGATGGTGTGTGTGGGATGGCAACATACATGTGAAGGAATATGACCCTAATACATCTGAATTATGTACAGTACTATAAACCAATATTACTGTAATAAAATATATTATTCAATCTTTATAAAATATTTTCACATCAACTCATATTTGAGTTCCAAAATAAATAGGAGATGAGGAAATTAAGGCATAGGATAGGTACATTACTACCCAAATAGCACATTAACAGACGCTCTAGTCAATGTAATGAGGAAAATATGTAAGAGGAAGTGATATGATCACTTAGTGTCTTAGTCAAATAAATTTTTTATAGAATACCAAAGAGAAGATACAATAGAAAAAAGATTACATCAAAAATAATAAATCCAGAAGAAACTAAAAATAAATCTAACAAGAAAGGCACAAGAACAGAGATAAAGGACATAGTAAAATTTTACTGAAGGATATATTGGAAAGTATGAGTAAAGGGGAAGACACAGTGGTGTTTCTTTATAGAAAGATTCAGTATTAAAAGAACTTGACAAAATGATTCTAAAGTTCACATGAAAGAGGAAATTATTATTAAAAGCTGAACATTTCTGAACAATGAATTATGGAGTACTTGTCCTAAAAGACATCAAAAGATATTTTCACAGTACAGATATTTAAGTAGCATGCTACTGACTCAGGAACAGATTAACACTGAGAGAAGAAAAAAAGGAGAATGAAAACAGAACAATGATTATTTGAGAATTCAGTGTATGATAAGGGTAACATTTGAGAAAATTGAAAAACAGACTTCATTAAAAGACATTGAAACAAATGACTATTCATACAGAAAAAAGTAAATCAGTCCACTACAAAAGCAAAATAACAAAAACAAAAGATCCTCCATATATCTCACAGACTTAAAGATAATCAGAAAATAAATAAAAGTACTAGAAGAATATTTTTTACAAACTCTAGCAAAGGAAAGCATTTCTAACTGTAAAAGCTGACAAATTTGACTATGATAAAATTAAACCTTCAGTATAGCAAAAGATGTAAATATAATTAAAATATAAATAAAAGGGAAATCTATTTGTAATATATTTATGTTAATATTCAAAAAGTATAAAGAATTACTGAAAATCAGTAAGACGACAATTCAATAGGGTAAGTTTACATGAACAGCAATTCCAGAGGGAAAAAGTAAAAAAAAAATTATAATTAGGGAAACATGAATAGAAAGAAAAAAGAGACACACTTTTTCATTTATCAGATTGGTAAATATCAAAAGGCCTAATATGAAATATTGGTGGAGAAAATGTAATTTGGTGATAATTACTGGAAAGGTAGTTTGGGGACATGTATTACAATGTGAAAGGTAGATATTTTTAAATGAGAAAATCCAAATTATGAGTGTCAAAGGCATTGCATTTGTTTTATGTCTATTAAAAATTAACAAAATATACATTTTTGAATGCATAAGCCAAAGTCAGAGACACATTGGTAATTTAAATAAAATGAATTAAGACCTGGAGTAAGAAGCTATCAGTAAGGAGCAGAATACGCAAAATCCACCAGAGGCAAACCTCCCTCAGATGACAGACAGATTGTGCAATGTTCTCCAAGGGTCTTGGTTAAATATCTAGCATTTGTTTGTAAGAAAAACATAAACAAAATAATCTAGCATTTGTGAACTTAGACTCCAGACTAGGAAATACATATACTTTTATAAATAACCTTATGAAACAGTCAAAAGAGACAATAATTTCTTAAGTACTTTGTATTTCTTGTTATGATACTATGAACAAATATATTAGCAATATAATTTTGCTTTAGTAGTTCAGAAGTATCATATTATCCTTGTTTTCAACATCATGAAAAGTTCATGCAAAATATTTAGTATTATTAGGTATTACAGAGACTTATCACAGTGGTTAGAAAAAATTTTCCGGATAGTATGTGGAGTCTGCCCAGATAAGAAAAAGAAACCAATTTCAAGTAAACCTAATTTTCAAAGCAATTTGTAAATCATGACAGCATAGTTTTATACAGTTATTAAATCTTGATTCTAAGCGTAAAGCATAGAAACTTTCCTACTTAGGTTAGGAGTTATAATCTGATTTTTAAAAACCTCATTTCATATTTCATTTCCATTTTGAGGTTTTTTTTTTTTCCTCTTTCCTTTTTCATGTCCAGAAACCACTAAGCCATTTAAGTACTGTGGAATGCTTACAATTCTCCACATCCCATGGAGGTAGATTATTTTCAATGGATCTATTGTTTTCTCTGTAAAATTAATCAAGGGATGAAGCTTGGATATGGATACATTGGATACATTTATTTTCCATTTACAGTGAACTCAACTCTGGAAACAAATCAAATACTGACCACAGCACCTCTAGTTCCTCTGGCACCCTTAGGACCACTTTCCCCAACTTGTCCAGGAGTGCCTCGGCTTCCAACTTCTCCTGTGGGCCCTAACTGCCCTTTGTCACCCTGTAGATATAATTAGAAGAGAGAAAAGTAAAAACAAATTTATACTTAGATTAATGAACTGTATCATTATCTGAATAACTTCAGAGGAAAGTTGTTAAGCAAAATTATATATATAAAATTCTAGGAATTCTAGGTAACTTTTATTTAATGCTTCCACACACTATCACTGACAATAATAACACAGCAGTATCACCTATGTAAAGATTCAATTAAAAGTAATTTGGGACAAATTATATTAAAAAGTAATTTTGGCCAAACAAAAAAAGGGAGATTTAGCACTCATGTTGAATTACAAATAACCATTTAAAAAAAAAAATTTGAAGTTTGTCATGTAGACACATATGAAAGTGTGCATGCATGCATGTTGTGTTGGTACCATGAGAAGACTTAGGCCATTTGACACACCACTTCTACACAAAAATTCAATGACACAGATATCCATTTATGCAAAGAGTACAGGGTGGGTGCCATACTATATATTCTGGGTTATCATTCACTGGTTTGGAGTTTGCCTCTAGAAATCCATTAACATTTCCATGTCATTTTACATCCTTTGAAAATTGTTTTTTTTTTTCTGTTTTTTATTAGGCTGACTGCTCATTCTCTACCATCAAATTACAGCTGCTCTTAGCAGCAAATGTTATAATTAATTCTGTGAATGTAGAAACAAACCTTTTCTATTATTGCTCATCAAGTAGACAAAAAGAATACTGTGGCCAGTCAGAAAAATTTTGGAATTCATAGTAATTCTCAAAGGTGCAGGCTGTTGTCCTATTTCTTATGCTGATTTTTGATATAGTATTATGAATATGAAAAGGGACTTCAATATTTTCATGGGCAAGAATGGCAACTAAAATTTAACTCATTCATTTATCTTTACTTTTTATTACCCCTTATACTGGCCTCAAATAATACTCTAGTTCATCTTTCAGATATTAGCAGAAATGACAGAACTGGACCTTGTGAACTAGAATGTGGTGCTATGTGCATAGTTTATGATCACAACAGTTGTAGTACGATGGGAAAATCATCTCTATGTCTCATCAATCCTTGAAGCAACTAATGACCCCAAACAAAGATGGGTTTTCATTAAAATGTACTCAAAATTTGCAAGGTATTATTTTAAAGTAAATTATAAAGGTAGTAAATAAAGTATATTCTTAATTTGTGTTTCCTAGTTATATATGGGAAAGACAAGATCAATAATTTAGAAAGCATGTATTAAAAGCAAACACAGAAACAATTCTAATATTCCTTCCCTTATACTTCTTACTAAAGTTGTCAGTAACCAGTACAAATGGTGTAATGTTTTCCTTTTCCCTCTTTTCCTGCCCATGGTCTACTACATAGGGTAAATTAAAGAATTTTTGGAAATAGGCAAAGGAAAGGAAAATTGCAAAGTGGGAAATTTGTCTATAAATAATTAAGGTAATAAGTACTCCTAAGTGGAATTATATATTAATTTATACAAATACATTATTAAATCTAAATTTATAGTTCTTTATTGCTTATATTCTGTATAAATTATAGCACAAATAAAAATATTACAACTTTCTACAAAATGTTAAATATATCAAAACAAAAACCAGCATGGAAAGGTGTAAGAAAAACTAACCTTTTTCCCTGGACGACCTCTTTGTCCAGGAAGTCCCACAATTCCTTCAGGTCCCTGAACAGTCAATAAACAAAATGAAATACATTATTAAAGAAAGGACTAGATGGAATATTTGAATACTTATAACGCATAATTATGGAATTGAACACTAAGTAAATGATGGTTATTTTTAAGCAACATTATCTGTTTGTATACTTATTTAATAAGATTATGATAATTCACAGACTTAGCTGTTACTTATGAGTAAAGTTCACATGTACAATACTAGCCAAGATAGACAAAATTAACTGTTCTTTATTATGGGAAGAAAATTACTTGGTTTCAGTATACCCATTTTAATTAGAATATAAAAAAGTAAACTTAATGAATACATTTCAACAGTTCAGTTAGTTACTGTGGGTTGTCTTGTTGATTGTATAGGAATATAAAATATATCTAAGATATAGAATCTAAAAATCACATTGCAGTAGAGGATTAAAAAATATTTTTTGACCTGTGAGAAAGAAGGCAAGAATACATAGAGAAACAATTCTTGAAACAATATTTTCATTTCAATCTGTACTTTGGGCAAAAGTAGATTAAAAATTACAATATAAACTTTGTTTAGTAGAAAGTGACTAAAATATCTGTCATGTGAATTTGTAGGTCAACAGTAGCTAGGCTCAAATGAGATCCACAGTCAGTCAAATTGGAAGATCTAAAATAGCCAATAATTAAATACGGTATTTCTTTCATTAGTTGGAAGTGAAAATGGAAATATAAAATTTGTGTCCCAAAGCTTGGCAAACTTCAAAAATGTGGTAGACTAGAAATAAATTGTGGTTTACCACTGTGCTATGTATGCTATTGATAAATATTTGTTGAACGAATAAACAGATACTAAAGGAAATGACTCATGCCCTGTGCACCTGAGAGAATGTTCTAGCCTTGGGAAGTCACTGAATTTAGAGGCCAAAGTGGTTCAGTTCTGTTGTGTTCTAGCTGTACCCAGAGATTGAAATGACAGTTGCACTAACTTGGGACTTCTTTGGGCATAATACAAACTTGTAAAAAGAGGCTGATTAGCCTACACAGAGACTAAGAATGTGAGTTTTTAAAAGTGAGACTGCTCCACTTTCACACCTTGGCTCTGTCACCTAAGAGATATATGGGAAAATTACTTGATTTCTAAATATCTCAGTTTCCTGTTATATAAAAGGGTATAACCGTTTGAAGGGCTCACTAAGATTAAATGAGATAATGTGTGTAAAGGTAGAAAGTGTTAGACTTATACTGAAGAATTATTTCTCACAAATTTCTGCTGCCTTTTTAAAGTTCATTAGGCAATATTTAAATGTATAAAAAAAGATTTCAAAAGGTACAGTGAATAGCCATGTACGTACTAACTACTTCAAGAAACAGAAGCTGGCTATGTAATATAGAAACCAAGTATCTATAATTGAAGTTCCATATATCCATATACTGCTCTAAACATAATCACTCTCTCTTCTTGATCAAATCTAACTACTGCACTCAATTTCCTTGTCATTCCCATGCAGTTCTTTACATATTTTTGTTCCATTTGTGTGTATCCCCAAGTGATAATTATTTATTTTGCATCTTTTAAAACTTTAAATGAGCAATATAGCACTACATGTATTTTTGGAAGCTTCTTTCTTTTTTTAACATGACATAGTACAACTTAATTTCACCATTTCCTTCTGGTAAATTTTTGTGGGTTTAATTTTTCCTCTCATTTTTTTTCCTGTTACAGAAATGCTTAAATAAACTCCCTGTGCAAGACTTACATCCTCGAGAGTTTTCTTAGGGTATTTACTCAGGAGATGAATTGCTGGGTTGTAGGACATACATATCCTCAAGTATACAAGATAAGGCCAAATTGTTCTTCAAAGTGTTTTTGTCAGTTTACATTCCCAAAGCAATGGCTTAAAGTTTTGATCAAAATCTTCCATAATGCTTGGTACTATCATAAATAAAATTTGTCCATCATCAGGCATAAAATATTATTTGTAGTTTTAATTTATATATCCTTGATTATTAAGGAGGAACTAATATCTGTTCACTTATTGGATAGCTATCTGTGAATATCTGTTTCCCACCTTTCATCCATTAGTCTTTTGGGCTGTACTTAGTGAGTTATGCATGTAAGTTGTTATACACATTCTTGATATTTGTGTTTTGGTCAGTCTATAAATCACAAATCTTTTACAGTCTGAAGCTTATTTTCTCACCTTGCTTATTATAACTTTTGATCAACACAAATTTGCAAGTTTAAGGCCAACCTTTCATAACTTTTTCTCACCAGTTCTTTTAATGTTTAAGAGATTCTTAGTTTCTTTTCCTCACATGAAGTCATAAACTGTTTTCTTAAATGTTCTGTTTAAGAGTTTTATTTTCACATAGGTCTTCAATGTAATTGGAACCTTATTTGTGTGTGTGTGTGTGTATGTGCGTGCATCTACACCCATGCACATGTGCATTCTGGTGTGAGCAAAGACTTTTTTTTCCATATAGATTGTCAGTTGTAGCAATTCCATTAGCTTTACTGTGTCATGTTAAAAAAAGAAACAAGCTTCCAAAAATACATGTAGTGCTATATTGCTCATTTAAAGTTTTAAAAGATGCAAAATAAATATGAACTAAACAGTTCATTCTTTCCTTATATATCTGCAATGTATAATCAATTTATCAATCAAGTTTCAACATAAATCAAAATATCCTAATATCTGGTTCTATTTCAATTGTTCTATTTATCTATTCATGTGAATGACACTATATTACTCTAGCTTCAATACTGAACTAAGATATCAAATTGGAAAAGTACCCTTTCATCCACCTCCTATCTCCCAACCCTTGTAATTTATCCTTTAAAATTGTCTTGATTTTGACCCTTTGATCTTCCACATAAATTTTAATAGCAATAAATTTTTTCACTACTCAAGTTCTATAAAATATATGTAAGGATTTTGACTGAAATTGTACTGAATTAACAGACTCTTTAGGGAGAATTCATAATTTTTTATATTAAATCTTCCTATCCATGAATATAAAGTTTTCTCCACTAGGTCTTTGTTAACAAACTGATAGAATTAAATTCTTTTTGGTGAACATTAGAATTATTCTTAGGGGCTTAATTTTGTTGTAATTGTACTTTGTTGAAAAACTTTTAAAAGTTTTCTAACTGCTTTGTGCTAGCTATATTCCATATTAACTTTACATTCAGCATTTTGCTGAGGTCTCATGAATTCTAGTTACCTACAGAGCATTTCTTTTGTTTGTACTGGGTAAAACACAAAGGAAATGTTGAACTGGAATGGTGTACAGTAATTTACTACTATTTGAAGTTCTACCATTAAGTATGACAGTCAATGTATGGATAGTAAATATTAAGAAATACTTTTTGCTTCATATATTGTAATAATTCTATTTTTCTATCCTTAATTTATAAACATGAGATTTGAATTTCATAAGCTTTATCATGTTAGCCCTTTGTTGCAATACTGCTGTTAGAGGGAATTCATAAATGCCTTTATATCAGCATTTCACAATTATATTGAACTCAGATATCCATGTATTAGCTGACAGTACCATTCAGTTCAGATATCACTGTAAGTGCTCATGTAAGTTTCTATATATTAATAAACATTGATCGATATTGTAAAAGTGCAGACACCGGTGACAAATGTAAATGTCATAAATATATATAACTGAGACATTAATTACTACTCTGCAAGATTTACTTATGTCTCTACTTACAAACCTCTACTTCTTTATTTTCATGTTAATAACCTGGTCTCATACTTCATGGAGACGTAGTACCAATCAAACGGATTGATCTCTTCCAAACAGTCTGCCAACACACCTACCCATGTATTCTGCCTTAAATTTAGAAGGGAAAGGTGTCTCTGTTTGAGGCCAGTTCTTGTATTCGATGCTCCAGTATTCTCACTTATTCAAAGCCCTGTCTTCTGAAAATATTCCCTTTTCCATTTATACTGTCAATTTTTCTCTCTTGATGGATCATTTCCAACAACGTTCAGATATGGTTAAAAAAAAAGGCCCCTCATATCTCCCTCCTCCCAAAGTCTTAACATCAGTGTTTATATTTTGGATCTCCCCAGTTCCGATTTGTTACCACACTGTTCCCACCACCAACAAAGTACCCATGGTTCACTATCATAGTTCATTGTGCTCCCTCCCCACTTTTGCTTACCACTCCCCTTTTCCCCTTCACTCTGAATGCTTCAGTTCTACACTTGGCTTTCAAGAGCTAGATTTTGAGTTTGTCTTTATCTCCCTTTGATGAATTTTTCTATATTCCACATATAAAAAATATGGTATACTATTTGTCTTTCTCCTGACTTATTTAACTTAGCAAACTCCCTTCCAGCTCTATTCAAGCTTCCAAAAACAGCATCAGTTTATCTTTTATGATTGCTATTAAAATATTTTTTAAAATCATCTATTTTTGTTTACCACTTGACTAAAAGTATTTTGCATATGTCATGGTCTTGAAGATTTGCTTCTCTGTTTTCTTCCAAGACATTATAGTTTGAGCTCTTATATTTTGGTCAATGACCAATAACCCAATTTGAGTTAATTTTTGTGCATAGTATAAGTAGAAGTCCTACCTTTATTTTTGCACATGGATATCTGGATGTTTCAGAACCATTTACTAAAAAACAGTTTTTCTCAACTGAATTGTCTTGGCACATCACAATCCTTTGCAAATCAAATTAATTTTGTTCTACTTTTTCCTCGGCATTTATTTCATCCCTTAGAATAGTCAATAACACATTACTAAACAAAGTTGAAAGATACAGAGTGATTTCTATGAAGGAATTCCCATCAGAGAGTCTCATCAGTTATTCTTCTGCTTGAAAACTTTCAATAGCTTCTCACTTAGGTTTTTAACTAGAACCCAAACTTCTTACTGAATAAGAAGCATGATCTGCTTTTCACCTTTCTCTTCAAGCTTATCTCAATCAACTTTCACTATTATGTATGTCACAGTCACACTAACTTCCTTTTAGTTCTTCAAAAACACCTAGATCAAACTTAGCTTCACATCTTGCGCCTTACTGATCCACCCACCTTAAAAGGAACTTTCTCTAGTTCTCTGCATGCTTGGCTTGTTTTATATTCTTCAGATCTCTACTTGACCATTCCCTATCCAGAGAAATTTTCTCTCACCTCTGAAAATAGGATTCTCTGCCCTTAACTAGTTGGCATCTCCACCCATAGGCAGTTATTCTTTGTCATCATTTCATTTATTCCCATCATCACACCTTTCACAACCTGCAATGACCTTGTCTATTGTTAGTTTTCTCCATCTTATAAATCTGAAATCAGGGATATCCCAATGTTTAGCAGAGTTCTTATCTCAGAGAAGGTACTCAAAAACTTTGTTGAATTAATGAATGCACGAATGCATGTCATAAAGTTATATTCTGTAAGGCTAATAAAAATTTAGAAATGAAGAGTTAATGCTTTCGATTTTTTTTAAACTAAAGAATCTTTTCTTCCAAAGTCTATATATTAAAAAGACACACAGGTATCTTTTTCTGACTCAAAAGGAATAGAAGAAAGTTAGTTCTGCCAATTCAGCATCCTCCCGGATGCAATCATCTTGGGAAGTTCTGAATACCTCCAGCCCCTTGAGTAGGTATAATGTGTAAGCTAAGAAATGAAAGATCGACTCAGCCAGAGATGCACACCCCTTTACTGGTAGATCAGGGGCTTGAACAACACTTTCGCACTGGTCACTGTAGGGCTCTTTCTATTTTTGCGTTGCTTTATAACACAGCAGTTCAGAACAAACAAGCCTAACACTGGAGTCATGGAATCATTCAGAAGATAAAGATTTAGATAATTCCTTACTCTTTAGGCCACTGATTCAAAACTCCCCAACTAATTTTTTTCAGGGTTTCCAAGGAAACTATCACAGAAAAAAGTCACATATGCCTTATCATTTCTTTCTAACAAATGACATCCCTCTTACCGTTATAGCTTTAAGACATTGTAATAATGTTTATTCAATAAAAATGATAGAATTTTTTTAAAAAAGACCTTATTTAAAGAGCTTCTCAGGAAAAGGTGATTTTTTGCTTCATCATCTCTTAACATAGTCATGTATACTTGACATCACACTCCTAAGCAGATGGAAACAATCACACTTCACTACATCCAACCAAAGTTTGTTCTTTTTTTTTTTTTTTTAAATTATGGGCATGGTGTTTTTTTTTTTTTTTTAAGATTTATTTATTTATGCATACAAGCACTGGGG
>JAGFMF010011606.1:8509901-8529253 GCA_019455555.1 Galemys pyrenaicus | reverse complement strand
GGTGCACTGGTGAGATGGTGATGGGGAATACATGGGGATTACAATTGATGGCAAGTATATGTAAATTTTAAAATATTTTATATTAATTAAAAAAATAAATCAATGCTACTTCAATTCAAATAAAAATAATAATTAAAAAAAGTGTGTGTGTGTGTCTGTGTGTATACACATAGGGGGCTGAGACTGCTAGTATTTAACAATGAACTTAGCAATACTCACCCGAGGGCCCATTACACCTGGTCTACCTAAGGGCCCTGCAGTCCCTGGTGAACCTGTCTCTCCTTTTTCTCCATCCTCTCCAGAAAGTCCCTTTCCTCCTGGGGCTCCCTATAATACAGTTTAAAAAAAATGGGAAAGCAGAAAAGTAATTGTATCATACAAAGCAGATTTTTATTTGGCACACAAACATAATCAATATTCAAAAAACTTCACAGAAACATCTACTTTGCACACAATGTTAAAAAGTATAATTTACCTTTAATCCATCTTTTCCTTGGAGACCTTCTTCTCCAGGAGCTCCTGGTTCACCCTATTTTGTAGTACAAACAGTTGGATTTATTATTTTGCTACATGATTTATCTTTATTTTTGCCCCTGGCATCTACAGAGAGTAGATTTATGTACATTTATTCCTATTTCTACTTTATTTCTAAGGAGGATTTAACAGTAAGAGCATGATTTAATTTAGCTTGAAAAGCTCTGAAGATGATTTAAAGAGACACAATGTTATAAATTCAAATAGAAGACAGTAACAGAATATTAAAATCTCTCAGATAATTAATGTTGATATACATTAACTTGCTAACTCTGGAAATTTATACAGCCTAATGTGTGTTTCTGAGTTCAAGGACAGCATATACATTCTGTACCTCATAAAATTATATGACCTTGTTATACCAGTTATATGGATTAATGTAAATTAAATTTACTTTAGTTAAATTTTGATCACTATACTACAGTTTTAGAGTCTGTATTTTCTACGCTACAAAAGAGAAGCAATGATTAAGTTTCTGGTAATCATCAAGAAGTTATCTTCTAGCTACAGAATTTATGGAAACATGGAGCCATACTTTATGAAGCTTAAAGCAGCACTGGCTCTCTTGTTGTATGAACCATTTAGAAGTAAACTAATCAGTGCTTTTTTCACAATTGCCCTGTTAGTCCTGCCAGAGATATTTCCATTACCCTGGTTTTCCACTACCCATACCCCCTGTAAAAAAAGGGAAAAAGAAACAGGATGCAAAATTAAATCCCTTACTTTGCCTTTTAGTAAATAAATACCATTAAAATGATCTCAGCCACTGCTATTTTGCTAAAAAAAAACACAACAAAACAACGTAACCACAGTTCAAAGGTTGTCTACATAAGAGTAACTTCTGTAAACTAATTACAACTGTTTACAATTTTTTCCATGAATCATGTTAACATTGCATTATTCTTTTTTTTTAAAAAAATATTTTGTTAAATTAGGAAATATCCTGAGCACTGATCACTAGAATTTGTCAATTTCTTTTTAATGCCAACAGCAATTACAGTAACTCCACATATTTGGCCAGGGTTATGGAGAATACTTCTGACTCAGAAAAGGACATATGAGGTTAAGACTCTAAAGATACTAGATTTCAATGTGAGCATTTAAAAATGTTCAAATAAGATAAACATTTTTCAAAAGCACAACAGAAGGGTTTATAATACGATTTTCTGAAGTCTTTAGGCTAAATTTTGAGTCTCTGAAATAGTCAGACCAATGCATGGGATGGTCTCCAGGTACTTACTCGTAACCCGGGCTCCCCAGCAACTCCAAGAGTGCCTGCTGGTCCAACATCTCCCTGAAAAAAACAAAGGAAAGATTAAAACAGTGTGTCCAATAATCTCATAGGGCATATCATAAGGAAAGAGGTTCCCAACAGTTCCTGTTTTATATCTGTTTTCAAAAAGGCGGATACTTGCCATCATGTAGAAAACACAGGGGACTCAATGAAAATTTAGATGCCCTTCCCTTTATTAGGATGATTATTAGGATGATTACCTTTGTACCTGGCTCGCCTTGCAGACCAGATTCTCCCTCAATACCTGGTGGTCCCTAGAAGAGAATGGTAAGAGACGTGTGCACACTTCTTCACCAGTTATAAAGGTAACACAAACTCATAAGAAGATGGTAGTCATTTTTAGTTCAAGGGTGAGATATATGTGCCTAGGAGTGGGTATTTGCTGCCCCTTTATTAATTTTATAGCATAGACCATATAATTTCTGAGACCTTACAACAGTTCAAATGCCAAACCAAAATATCATCCTAAATCTGGACTTTTAAAACCAGTGTCTTCTAATCCTTTCTTTCATTTCTCCACCGTCAGACTGAAAGACAAACCTACCTCCCATTGTTGCGTCTAATTTTCTACCTTCCCTTTCTTAAGATATTCTGTGTTTTCTGACCTTTTGCTCTTCCCAACCATTTCTCTTGATCTCTCCAGAAATTATTTAAAAAAATTAGTTTCCTTTATTGGTTTTATAAAATAGATCATGTAGCAAAAACAGACATGATTTACACTGAGGAAAATCAATTGATTAATATATTTGAGTTGGGTTCAGTTGGAAAACTTTGTTTCCTTCTATCTTGAAAATGTACATCTTGCAACTTCTGACCATATCTAGGTCTGAAGCTCTACAATTACTGTTGTACTGTTTTGGTATGTCAGAGATATTTATCTTGTTTTTTTTTTAAAGATTTATTTATTTATGCATACAAGCACTGGGGTACAGGCCAGAGGTGCAGGGAGGTGAGAGAATCCACCAGACAGAGCAGAGGGCAGAACAGGCAGATGGACTGAAACACACTCTTGAGGGGAGCAGCGGGCCAGGCAGGAGAGGTCTGCCTGCACCATGTGGGTCACCTCCCCGGCCGGTGGCAGGGATCGAACTCGTGCTGCAGTGGCTGCGGTTTGCTTCATAGTGCCTTGCTTAACCCACTGTGCCACCAGGGAGGGCCCTATTTATCTTGTTTTTGAGCAAATTATGCTTGCTCCTTTCACCACTTCTTTCTTTCCTTTCCTCGAATCTCCTTCCTTTCCCTTTCTCCCTCTCTCTTGTTCCCTGAAGTATAGGACTGGGCTTTTCATTACTGTGTGTGTGTATACACACAAATACACAATTTGAAACACACACACACACAATTCCCATGGTTTTATATTAGAGGGGTAATTTAAAACATTCACTCACAATACTATTTTGCCCAAAAGTTTTCTGTACACTTTCTATCTTTTAGGATTTCTCAGTATTTCAGATCTATGGTTGAGAAAGTTTTTAATTACTAGACATTAGAATATCTTTATGTCATTGAGCATTAAAAATTTTACTTTATTGAGGTGACATTGGTTTAGAATACAGTATATGATTTGGAGGTATAAATTCACACCTCTTCAAATATGTTACTACAGTTACCACTGAGAATCCCAGTCTTTTAGATGAGTAGTGTAGTTTTCTATTTTGACTGAGGCTTACAATCCATATTCACTTTTTAAATGAAAATTATACATGCACAACAGTACATATGGATTTATAACAAAAACCCCAGCCACATTCATCACATCTAATTATTTAAAATAATTTTTTAGTTCTTCTAATGTTAATTCTGTACCTCAAGAAGTATACATTAGTCCTTCATATATCACCTTAATAAAGCTTTATCAAGTAAGGTATACTTCTTGATATAGCAAAATCTTAGTTGCTTTATACTATTTTTGTTTTACCATTATTTACACAATTTTTAAAGTTCTACTGTTTAAATTTCCTTTTAGTCACCTTTGTGATATTTGGGTTACCAGAGGCAGTATAGTCTGGTACTTAAGAGAAAAAACTCTGAGGTGAGACTGTCTCGGTTTCTGATGCATCATAAATGGCAGGATTTAATATCCCACTCTTGAGAGAGGATTCCAGCTCTTTAGGGAATTCCTTCATATCAAAATTGCCTTTAATCTCATAGACCTCCTCCAGTCTCCCAGTTCCCCTTTTTTTTCTTTCTTTCTTAGGTTAACTCAAACAGTCAATCTGATCTCTGTATTTCTTTCCCTATGCTAGTGCTGGATCAGCACATTATTGTAAATTGCCTTCTCCATTTCTAATTCTGGTGGAAAACTGCTGGGAAAAAAAAAACTTACACAAAGAGGCATAATTACATATTGAGAGGTACAGTGCTTAAGAGAATGGGTTCTGGGAAGAAATCATCTGCATTTAAATCCAGTTTCTACTACTAGTATCTATTGCTCTTGAGTAAGTTATTTATTTCTTGCCTTAGTTTTCTCACCTTAGAATGAAGACAAAACTACATCTATAGGAGTGTTGTGAGCATTCATTACCATGGTAAAATACATAAATGCCAGCAGGCACATAAAAACTAATCCAGAGATGTTAACTATTATCATGTTATTATTAATGTTATTATATGATGTTATTATTGATATAATACAAATTCAGTCTCCTACTTCAGCTTGAATTTAGTAACATTAAAAGAGGAAAAACATGAATTAATGCTATCAGGCCAAGAGTTCTCAGACAATATTGCTCGTGAATGTCACTGATAATATGATTTTGAAGCTGAGGAAGATAAAGCAGTTACACATTAAGATTCAGAAACACTAATATGACTGCTTTTGATCTAAGAGCAGGACTAAAATAAAGCAGTTTACAGACAGAAGTATGTCTGACTCATTTAGTGCTAAGAGTAAACAACAAAAATGAAGTAACTGGATTTTAAAATTATAACAAGAATGGTTGATTATTACAAAATATATCCTCCATAGGGGTCACCTCATATTCTTATCCTAAAAAGGAGACATAATACTTTCTAGTGAAGGATTATCAATATAATTCTAAATCAGTGGAAGGAAGTGTTATACACTTTTTATTATATAACTCAAACTGTCAAAAGGGAAACTTTAAATGTGTAAAATGGTCATCCTTGATTTTAATGGTATTTTCTGGATTTTTTTGACTATGAACAAAATACTATAGACTTGTTCTTCATAAAATATAGCTAATATGTCAACTTTTACCTTAGGGGAGTTTTTAAAAAAATATTGGGTATTGAACGAACAAGAAAGAACTCCCTCAAATTACCTCAGCACCCATTTCTCCAGGAGTTCCAGCATCACCTTGAAGTCCTCGTGGTCCCTATATTAAAATAAAATTTAAGATCTGAGAATCAAAGTTCTGATTTTTTAAATTAAGGAGCTTAATTTATTAAAACTAGTACTCATAAAATTAATAAAACTAGAACTCCTGAGACTGATTTTCACCTTGCCTCCTATGCAGTTTTATCCTCTTCTACTAATATTTATTAAATATAGAATTTCTTCAAGATTCAGCCTTAGATTTCCTTCTTTTCTTCTATATACTCTCCCTAGGCCATTGATTCCAAAATTTTTACTTCAGTACATTCCTCTACTCCATAACTAATGCCAACTTCACAATTCTCAAAGGCATCTCAAATTCAACATGGCGAAGCTGAATTTATAAATTTCCATTCTCAAACCTAGTTTTCCACTAATATTCCCAGTATCTTATTAGTCCTTCAAGCCAGAAATTTAGGAATCATATGTCCACATACAGTATATCTCCTGTTGATTTTATATCCTTTTGAATATTTTATATCTATCCACTTCTTTCCTCTTCTAATCAAAAGGGTGCTTTTATTTGGGTTATTGTAAAAGAAGGTCATTCTTGGTCCTTCCTAATTTGATCTCTACTTTCTCATTTGACTTATATTTATAAATAGTAATCTGGTTATAACACTAACCCTAATTCCCCCCCTTCCATGACATCCCTCTATTCTTAGGGTAAAAATAAAAATTCTTGGGAATAGCACTCATGAAGCTGTAAGTGTTTTGGTGCCTGCCTCCCTTTCCATCCTCACCTTGCACTACTTACTCCCCAGCTCATCACTGGAATGACTGTCCCATATTTTTTCTCAGATCAAATGCTTTTCCTCAGAGAAGTTTACATAATCCCAGATTAGGATAGTCTTTCTGTTATTTGTTCTCTTAGAGCTGGATACTTCATGGAAGGTATCTCATTTGTAATTATTAGTTTACATCTATGATTATTTAGCTTATGTGTACTTCTATATTGGACTGAAAATGCCATGCTTACACTTCAAGTACAAGTTCTTAATAAGTACATGTTGAATGAATGACCAACTATTCAAATCCCAATACTTGCACTGTAGTGAAGAAATCAGTTTTGAAATTGTCTGGAAAAAGAAAACTACTCTAATAGTATTGGAGATATGAAAGTCATATACTAGTTTATTGTTCTCAAATATAAATGTTTCAACATGTCTTCTGAGTTCATCATTTTACCAATTTTCTTTTGTAATCTTCTTTTCTGATTTGACCATGCTGCTTCAATATATACAGTAAAGTGCATTATATCCACTGCAAAATGATTTATATTTTATTTACTGTCTCACTGAATCGAACGTCAGTTTCAAAATACTGTCAAGCAATTTAGTCATTTATGGCTACAATAATAAATCTTTCCTTCTATAAATCCGAAGATACTGTCTCTGCTATTTCCACAACTCTACTGATACACTTAACTTCAATATATTCTTTATTAATACTAAATTAGTTTTCATTTCATTTCATCCATTTGTTATTACTGACTAAATTATTATGCCTTGTGTAAATGAAATTTTGTCAATTCAGTATAACAAGAAATTTTGTCAATTCAGTATAGATAATATACCAGGGAAGAAGGTGAGAAATAAAAAATGGTGGTTCACTTTAAGGAGCTACAGACTTCTCATAGGAAAGACATATTTAGTGAACAATGCTGAAAAGATCTGCATTATTTTTGATAAAGTATTAGAATTGGGATGGCTGGTTAAAATGTACAAAATAGGGAGAAGGTTATAATAGTTTAATAAAATCAATGCCTTATCTAAGATGCTTTGGAATGAATTTTATATAGTCAAATCTTTATTTATTGTTCAGAGAGTTCATATCATAGGTTAAATACGTAAAGGAGGAAAGGAACATGGTTTGGTTAAAAAACTCTTTGAGGGTTAGAATTTTCCACTTACTATTAGCTAAATGAATTATGCAAAGGTCACTTGTAAACATTTGTGTCAACTGATGGATAAGATTAGTTCAGTGGTTTGAAATACTACATTGGATTGTAAATCTTAGAAGCATGTTACAGCATATTACATCTGATACCATTAACCAGAAGAATGACTTCATAGGCAATAAAGGATAAATTGTGAGAAAGTAGGTGTGACAAGTTCTTTCCTTTTTAGAATCCATTTTCCGTGGAAAGTCTGCAGTTGAGTAGCATTTATGAAATTGTATTTGTATTCTTGATGTAACAGCATTTCTGTCATGTTTGTACCTTTTGGCCCATCAGATGTAGAATTTGGCTTCTCTAAATGGTCTTTTATTATAGAGTTGGGCTCATAAATGTGATTGTGTGTGTGGCAGTGTAATAATTATTGTACAAACAGCAACTCATTCAGAAAGAAAATTTCTGAGATTCAATAAGACAGAGTTATCTTTGTTGAAAACAGAAATATGTGAAATTTTAACAGTTCCACAAAAACAAGAACAAATTTGACTATATGAGACCAGGAAGGTACTAAGCCCTATATCCACAGCAAAATTTTCATGCTGCATAGCGAGGTGCTTCTAATAAATGCTGCTTTCATAAAATATCAGACACAACACAGCAGGGCATTAATAATGGAAAGATTAACTATACATTATGAGAAAAAACAATTAAAAAATATAAAGAGAAACTTACTGGTTCTCCTGCATGCCCCCTATCTCCTGTACTACCTGGGGGTCCTGGTAATCCCTGAACAAACAAAGGCCAAAGTTGAAAAAAACAGTGATGCTTAAAATTGTTTTTTTTTTAGTTTATCTTTTTTTTTATTATTTAATTGTATTTGACATCGTTTATATTCCCCAGGGGGTTCCCACCACCATTTTCACCCATGCACCGTCACCTCAGTCCCTAACCGCAGTTTTACTTTACCATCCTACCACCCAACATTTCTGTGTACCTCTATATTTTTTTGTGGTAAAATATATGTAACATAAAATTTGACATTTTAAGGATTTTTAAGTGTCATTTGGTGGCAATAAGTACTGTCAGGTTACTGTGCTACCATCACCATCATCTATCTTCAGAAATGTTTACCGTCTTAAACTGAAATGTTTATCTTCTTAAATTCTGTCCTCCTTAAGTAACTTCCTATCAGCTCTTCCTTCCCCAGAAAACTACCGTTTGCTTTCCATCTCCATGACTACTCTAGTGTCTCACATAAGTGGCATTACAGCATATTTATTATTCTTTGGTGTTTGGCTTATTTCACAAAGCATGTCTTTAGGGTTCATACATGTTGTAACATTATTTGGCAAGACTTCCTTTTTAAGGCTGAAAAAACTCCATTTTATGTATATACTATATTTTATTTATCCATTTACCTGCCAAAGAACACTTGGGTTTTCTATCTTTTGGCTTTTGTGAATAATGCTGCTATAAACATTGATATACAGGTATATGTTTGAATCCCTGTTTTCAATCCTTTTGGATATATACCTAGAAGTGGAATTGAGGGTTTATATCATAATTCTATATTAAATAGTTGAGTAACATCTGAACTGTTTTTCATAGTATTCCCACCAATTTATAAGTAACAAAGGTTCCAATTTTCTCCACATCCATGTGTTTCCAACATTGGTTACTCTTGCTCTCCCCTTCCTCCCATTCTATTTTAGTAATAGACACCTTAAAGGGTAATAAGCAGCATCTCATGAAGGTTTAGATTTCCCAATAGCTTGTGATACTGAGCCATCTTTTCATGTGTTTTGGGCCAATGGTATAACTACTTTGAAGACTATTCAAGTCCTTTTATTAATTTTTTTCATTAGGCTGTTTTTTGTTGTTGTTGAATTGCAGTATTTTATACTTGCCCATGTTCTTATATTTAATCCACACTCCTAAATAGTGACACATCCATAATTATTTAAAATTGGGGTTTTTATATTCCTAATATAAAAAGTTTGCCCGAAAATCACATCCTTGTGATGTGTTAATATGTATGACTTAAGCCATTTAAAAATGGTAAGGCACAGGAATCTGAGAATCAAGAGGACCAGAAATGATCAAATTATACACCTGCAACTCCCTTTAGTCTTCCTCATATTTATATAATGCTTTTTGATTTTTTCATGAAATTGAATCTTGGATAGGGAAGTATATTCCAAAATGGTATATAAAACTCTAAATCAAATTCCAGGTTCTCTCAGACCCTGATTATTGAACAAGTACTTTGTACCAGAACTAATGACTATTAATGACTATGAAACACTGTCTTTGTCTATTAGCAATTCATGTCTTCTACATTATTTACCTTGGGAAGGCTGGCAACTATAAACTGAATCACATTTATCATTTTATCTTCAAGCTAAACTAAAAAATGTGTTGTATAGAAAATAAAGATATCCAACGTTCCTATCAACATACAATTTTTTTAATTTTTAAATTATTTTTAATACATTTTACATCACACAATCTTCTGAATAACAATAATGAATGCTATATTTAGTTATATATGATTGGCTAGAGAAAAGAGATATGTTTTCCCACATTTATAGGGAATAAGATTAAATTGAGATGAAACTCAAAATTATCTAGATGTTAGATTTATCATACAAGGACTTTAAAGTAGCTATTATAAATACACTCAATAATGTATCTAAAAATATTCTGGTGAAAATTCATCCTAGCACATCAGAGTCACACTGCTGGAAGTCAAAGATAAAGAGAGAATCATGAAAGCAGTCAAGAAAATGATACATTCAACATAGAGGAATAATGAGGAAAGTAAATGTGGGCTTTTCATCAGAAATGGAGGCTGAAGAAAATGACATGTTATCTTTACAGTGCTGAATGAAAATAAGAATGAGAAAACCCTATCAACACATAATTCTACATTCAGTGATAACAGCTTTCAAGGATGGGTGTATAATAGACATTTTTATAAACAAAAACTAAGAAAATTCATCACCAGCAGAACATGACTAGAAGTTTAATGGAAGTTCTATGAGCTGCAGTAATGATAACATTTGAAAATGCACTCTACAGAAAGGAATGAAGAGCTCCAGAAAGAGAAAAAACATGGATATGTTTTAAATATTACTACTTTCTATTTAAGTATTTCTGAAACATTTATGTTAAGCTATTTTTATTTCTATTAAAGAAAACATAGACTATACAGCTATTAGTAGTATGCTCTAGAACAAAGGTCAATCTGACCTTCAATGTATCTTTTCTGTTACACAGCACTGCCTGTTTGTTGACAGTACAGGAAGTGTAAGAGACAGCAAGATTACTGTGCAAGATCAGATAAATCTTTGTGACTGTCTGGATTTCTTGAATTGAGAAATCCTAACTTCCCCAAGGTCTTAAAATTATTGATTCATTTCCATCAAGAAAATAATGTAGGTACAGAGCTAAGTAAACCTCAGCAACTATTCTAGACTCCTGATTTAGAGTTCAACCCATGCCATTCACTAAGATTCCTTTACTCTTTCAGCAGCCTATGGAAATTGCTTGTGATAAGCTTTGATTACAAAATGGTTCTAGTATCAAACTTTGTACTTATCCAGACATATCTGATAATCTGAACATGAAAGTGAAATTCTAACAAATGTCAGCAGTATATAAGCTGAGTAAGTAATTTTAGTTCTCTTGGCTTGATTTTTCTAATAAGATGAATTCCAAATATATCTACTCATTGGGACATATTACTTTTGTAATACAGTGTAGTAAAATGGAAAGAATCCACAGAAAGACCATTTCCATTAATGTAATATAAACCCAAATGGTAAATCTTAATACTCAGTAAATGTTCTTTGGGGATGACTTCTCAATTAATAAAATGCAATTTTATATACAAGTTCCTTGTCTGAATAGTGTCACTTTTCTTTTAGGTCTCTGATCCTTTAGGTTTGATCTGTCAAATGAGATGCTATTAAGGAGACAACAGGCAGGGGGCAGCAGATTTCAAAGAGGAACCAGTAGCTACAGTAACAGTGACAATTACTACAGCTGCCTAAATAGTTGTATCCAATTCCTCTTCTGACTCAACAGTTGCCATCTACTTAAATTATTCAGCTTTGTAACTTTAAAGTTTGTGTACATGTGTATCAAATCAAAATGTCAATCTTAAACATTACTCCAAATGAAAATTAATACTCATATTTTATGTGCTCAAAATTATACATTAAATATCATAATGTACATAAGTCAATATCATATATATGCTTGTGTACATATGTGTATGTTGTATACATACAAGTATATATATTTTTCTCTTTTTAAAAATAGTTTTCCCTTTAATGATAGTCAAAGAACTTGTTGCCTCTTAGGGAAAAATTGAAATTCTGGAAAGATTTTTATGGTAGGAAATAACTAATACTACACAGTGTTAAAGCTCTCAGAGCAGTGTCTTGGGAATGTACATAGTTACACATTGTAAGGGTTAAAAAAAAACTCAAATTGAGTTAAAACTAGACAAGAACTCTCAAGAAGTTTTCTACTTTAATTTCATTAATATTCCATTACATTTATATAGTATACCATTTTATTTTACAATGGCATTTATACAACAACTGATTTATCCTAACAAGGGTGCAGTTGAGGTAACAGTTACTACCATAAGTATTTAGATTAAATATAACTGAAGTTCAGAGTGAGTAATCAATTGTGCAAACAAAACACTGACTCAGTGACTGCAGGAAAAGAACTTGCAATCTCTTAGTCTAACAAATTGACTATCACAGAACAGCTGTACCAGAGAATAAAGTGGACAGATATTGTTTATGGTTGGATTATTCTTAATTATGTACCGGTTTTCCTTGAGGTCCTCTTTCTCCAGGCTTTCCATTCTTACCCTACATAAGAAAGAAAATACTTGAATCAAGTAGTTCTTCTTCAAATATTAATCACACATCTAGAAAAACAGGGAAGATTTTAAATGTTTCTCTTCATTGTGAAATGCTTTGTTACTTACAGTAAGACCATAAGGACCTCTTTTTCCTTGCTCTCCTTTTTCACCCTAAGAAATTATCAATAACAGAGTTAATAAGAGCATGAAAGATGCTCTTACATGTGCTAGTGCACACTCAGAAAATTAAGATATCAAGTGTATAATTCAGTATTAAAAATAATACTGTGAAATAAAAACCTTATATCTGCTTCATGTTCAGACGAAATTTAGAACCACACTTGTGCAAGAAAAATATCCATTTCTAGGAAAAGTAGGGTATATACACAGCTGTGTATGAAATGACCAAGTCAGTGATTACCTTGGCACCTTGTATACCTTGTTCCCCTGAGAGACCGTCTAATCCTCTTGGTCCCTGGAGATGAAAAAAAAAAAAAAAACTCCTGTTTTTTTTTTTATTAATTATATGTTGTTTATCTTTAATGTTTCCTTTTTTACTGTACACATGCTCACAAGTGAAGACACTGTGCTCTTCTGTGGTTGATGAACTTTCTGCTTGTTTCTATACCATGACTACAGATGAACACTTTCGCACAGAAGAATCAAAACAGCATTTTCAAGATTTAATGCCAAATAGTAAATCAATCAGCACAAGAACAGCCGATTCATTTGCAGTGGTAGCTATAACATACTTATGTTATTGGAATATTTTGTTTACATTATTATTTATAAGACATCTTGAATTCATTCTAAAAACAACTATAAATTAAATCAACAGTGACTAGTTTGCCCAAAAATTGTCTTAAATTTTATGTTTTGGAATGGCACACTTCTTTTTATTAGAAAGTAAGTGCTGATTGGACTGTGTCTGCCATGAACCTACTTGACAACAGTAATAGGAAAGTGGCAGGAGCTGATAAAGGAACTATTCATGTAAATATAACACTTCTCATTATCTCTATTCATTCATAATTAGTTATAAAGAAGCATTAGTTGCAAAAATAATTCTCAGGGAGTCTGTCTCTTTGCCTAAATTATAACTGTCATTAGAAGATCTTACAGTCCTTTTCAAAGGAGTTAATTCAGTTCTACAAATGTTAACTCATCATCTACTGCAGAAAAGGCACTGCATTAAGTTTATGAAGACATACAATTAAAAAAAGTTTCTCCATTATGAAGCCTATAGAATAAGGTCAATTATACAAATAACTATAATATATAGAAATAAAACAGTAAGGGCTAAAAAGAGAGAGACAACTTTTATGTTTTTAAAGGAAATGAAGCTATCATTTTGATAGCTGGAGGTCATGCTCTCACATACTTATTTGAAACAGAAATATTCTAGACAGAAGGATAGTATGGGATAGTATGAGAAAAGAACATGGAAGCAAAAAAAAAAAAGGCACTCATTTTTTTTTTTTTGCTGAGTTATTAATTTACCTGTAGTATTTCTATACTAAGAAATAATTGTGGAAACACTAGAACTTAGAAGATGAAGAGTACAGTTTATATTTAAATCAATAGGAAATGAGAAGCCATTGAAGATATCTATCTATACAAAACAGTGACGCAAAAATCCCAGTACCATGTGCTGATCTGAAGGAGCTCTGTAGGCTTTAGCACCTGCTCTGGGATCCCATCTGAGGTCACTTTTGGCATAGTTTTTTATTACTAAAATATACTTACTATAACAGGACTCTCCTGAGTGCTCTCAGTGACTACATAACCTGATCCTATTGGGCACATTCATGGGGCTGGAGAGCAGACTCACACCACGGGGATCTATAGCTCCATTGGTTATGCTTACTGAAGTTAAAACCACAGTTCAGCTCTAGCCCTAACGTTTCTCAGTCTGTAATGTACTCCATGATTTGTCCTTGACTTCTTTTTCTGCTCTCTATTCATTAAAGACTGAAAAACTAAGTTAGAGTGTCAGTGTATAGGATCTTGAACATCAAGTTGAGGAACATGGGCTTACTTTAATAGTTGGGTGATTTTATTGAGTGTCTAAACCAGTTACTGCTTTAAGCCCAGGGGCTATGGTCTGGAGAAGAGACAAACTCCTTAATTCAAAGATTAGCAAACATATGAAACAAAATTTTAAAAGTGACTACAGATAATCAAGTATAATGAAGAAAAAGAAAAGAAATTAAGGGACTTGAGAAATCAAAGGTGGGAGCCCTATATTTGATAGGGTGGTCTGAAGAGTCTCTCTAAAGTGATAGCTGAAGGAGGTTAAGTCTGCAGGTCATGCATATTTCTTGGGGAAGATCATTGTGATAGAAGAAATAGCTGTTGCAAAGGTCCTTGGTGGGGGCATGATTAGAATATCTGATAACTCAACAACTGGTGATGAAAATGTGTAACAGTTAAAGAATAAAGGTTTAACTGCAAGATTGCTTAGGAACTGGCTCTAAGAATATAACCTTCAACATAAAGATTCAGCGGTTTGTATTGATTCTCCTTGTTTTGCCTGCATTGACAAATACCTCTTTGTCAGTAGGCATCCTCTGCCTATTTTCTTTTTTCTACTCTATAATACCTGGGGAAAAAATTTTAAAGTAATACCAGAGGGCAGCAGGGAGAGTAAGAAAAGGAAGGAATTGTCAACATTCTAAAATTCTGTAGAAAACAAGTAAGAATTAGATTGAAAATGTGTTCACTGGGGATTTAGGTACTAAACCTCTTTGCAGGCTGAAATTTCTACCTTTGATATTTTATTAGTAAGTAACTGGTAGGCAGTAGAAATAAAGGCATTATTAGAAAAACATTAGAAATTTAAGTTTGTCTTGGGGGTAGGTAATGAGTTTGACTCTATACAACTAACCACAATGAGGCAGTTATCTCCCAGACTAGTGCCGTTTACATTTACAGGACAGCAGCCATAAGGATCAAGTTTCAAAAGGGCCCCAGACACAGAGGTATAAATTTGTTATTTATTTTGATCTATAAAAGCAAATTGATTTTCTTTTATCTTGTTAATTTCTGGACAGTATTTGATTTCTCCCCTCAGGTGCTGTTCCGGTAGCTCTCCCACCATCATAGTTCCTGTGATCCATCACCACAGTCCTTGCTCTTCCCTCCTATTTTGACCCCTCTTCCTTCCCCTCCCCTGCTGTATGCCTCAGATCTGTGGTGAGTTTGCAAGTTTTGTCTTTTTCCTGACCCTTTGTTTGGTTCTTCTATGTTCCACATATAAGTGAAACCATCTGATATTTATCTTTTTCTTTCTGACTTATTTCACTTAGCATAATCCCTTCCAGCTTCATCCAGACTCTCTAGTCCAAAAATGGCAAATAGGTCTCATTTTTTGGATAAAATCAGATTAAGTGGCTGTCTAGATATGTATGCAGCAAAGGGGAAATTCTCATGACTAAGTGCCATTTTCTGTCTGTGCACACAAATCACCTAACATGGCTGAACCAGTTCAAGCCCTGCTTTTTCAGAAGAGACTGAAAATGCAAATATAAATGAGCTGCCTGATTCATAACATGTCTAAATGATCAAAGACTTTGAGTAATTAGGCTTTATAAAGATTACAGTATGTGTCAAATATTGCAAAGAAATAAAAGTGATTCTTGTTAAGTGAGTGAACTCAGGATGAAATGGAGGACCTGAGTTTAGAAGAGGTTTACAAAATGAACATTAAACATTTTTAAGTATTGAAAAGAATCCCTTCCAAAATTAAGGAACATACATAGCATTGATAGTCACTCATTTAAAAGTGTTTTATATTAAAAATACTTTTACTTTAAAAAACATGTTCACATTATTGTATTACTAAACCTAAAAAGGGAACAAAAAGAAGTTTGTGTTCCTACAGTGATGACAATGATGACCCCATTTAGTTAAAATCAAAGAGATCTAAAGTATAGCAATTACATTCATTAAAAGCTATGAAGCCTAGAGTTGTTAAGAAATTAATGCTGGCAGAACTCTAGGAAAGTTTAGTATTACCTACACTCCAGTTAAGGGTAAGTTAATTAAAAGCTTAGGTTTATCAGTATTTTTAAGTTTCACTGATACTGCTTGTAGGAGTTACCCCTGGATAAGCATTCTTTAACTCCTGAGATTAAAAAAAAGGCGACAAGCTCTAACAGACAAATAGCATTGTAATAGGCACCTAACTGGTCATGAAGTTACTTTTTAAATACCTGCTTTAAAATACTTGATTATAACATTTTTGGAGAATGTAGGCTGGTTAAATAATCAGATCTTTTATTTATCCTCACTTAGAAAAGATAAACTTGGCTACAATTCATATCAGTAACTTCTAAAAACTGAAATAAAATCAGATAGCTTTGCTACATACGGTAACATGTTTTGAGGAAGTAAGTACTTGAATTACAGGCAAAAAATTTAAAGAATAACCAAACCTAAATAGTCAATTTAATCCAAATACATTAGATGCACTGGAGACAGAACCACTACTTTATATGAATGATACAATTAAAAGGGGAAAAAATGACTAAAAAACATTACTATAAACTGCACACTTTAGGAAGACTTTCATGAAACATCCACCCATATCGCCATAACCCTAGTAATCAATTTTAATTGGTGAAGTATCTATGAAAGAAACAACTCTATTCAGAACAAATATATTTTTAACTTGGATTCAGTATATTTATATTTCTTTTTTACCACATATGTCTGTATTTGCTTGAAAAATTAACTTAAAATTATTAATTTAAAATTACTCAAATACCTAACTAATAATGCCTGTCTTTTCTGACTCTTGACTTTGGTGGAACAACTATTCCTTATGTTAAACACACTAACTGTGATTCTGTAGAGAACATTTGATTCTTCATTCTTGTTATAAACATTCTTCAGCAAAAGAAAGTACAGAAGCTCTTCAGTGTGACCTGTGTAGTCCAGGTATTACTAGCTTGAATCTAAAGTCTAATATTCATGGCTGCTTTCCCAGCATGGTTTGCAATTCCCTGAAGGGGCCAATTTCAGAATTTTTCCAGTCCTGTCCATTCTATAAGTTGCATAGAAAATATAAAAATGTTACATGTTTCTAATAAGGGTATTTCAATCTTTCTCCCCATTTAAATCTTAAGCATCATATTCAGAAAAAAATTACTGTTTCATGTCTTTACCTCTATGCTAAAAATCTTCAGGACACCAGATTTTTAGGTTGTGTTTTGAAGATAGTGGGTACTGTTCTTCATCTGAACTTTTCCTATCTCCTGAAAAAGTGCCAATGTTGAAGTCTGACATTTTAGAGGTCCCTAGACTTAACTCATTAAATTATAAAATGCATTTGTTTTACATCTCAGTGCTAGTTAACCTTGGCTCTCCCATGGTACTAGAAAAGCATATGACCAACTGCAGGAAATCAGTAAACGTTGGATGGGTAGCAGGCAGATAGGCAGATAGGTCGGTAGTCCTCACGGGGAACAGTTCTACTACTTGTATTGCTAACAGTATAAATCACAGGCAGAAAGTATTGGCGCATAAGGACTAGCTCTATAGAAAGTTATTGTCTCAGTGCAAACACACTTAGGGTGTGGCTTCCCCTCCTTTGTGTGCCACAAAGGGGTTACCCGCACTGCTGTGCTGTGGATGCTTCATAGTGCAGCGCTCAACCCACTGCGCCACGAGGGAGGCCCTATTTTTCTGTAGGTAAAAAAACACGTGGAAAACCTGCAATATTGTCATCACATCCACAGGAGTGGATTGATGGATGAGAGTAGAAATAGGACGATACTAAGTGACAACTAGAGTGCAATTCCTAATACTATTCTTTCTAAAATATTGTAGTTTTTAGTTCTCTTTGTGTATCCAGTGTTCCTTGATTGCTTGAAACATTCTGTGTAAACACTTTTATTCTAACAAATTCCTTATTTCTAAACAGGATTTTGTTTTGTTTTAAGGAAGTACTATGTGACTTTAAATAATGATGAGAAAGCATTTTGGAAGAGAATCAGTAAAACGTATTTGAAGGAAAAGAGGAAAACAAACCTTTGAGAGGTAAGAGTTGAGGAAAAAGCAGTAAATCAGGATAAAGTAACAAACTATGGAGGAATCATGGGGAAGCTAGAAAAGCACAGAGTTAATGAACTTTCCATATGACTTATGAGATAGTACAGATGGTTCAGAAGAAGATCTTCCTTAGGTTCATGACTTCTGCCTGAATATCTATAAGATCTCAATTACTTAATTAACAAATGACTTGAGTAAGAACATTTTTTTCTCACCCATCACAAGACTGGTTGAACTTTTCCACTATGACTAATATAAGGTGGAATAAACACATTCGCCCTGGCCATGTCCTGGATGCTGGCAGGATACAGACCACAAAATGACAGTTTGGGTACAGATCATCGCCTGTCATTTTAAATTTTATTATTGCTAATATCTTGGGGGTTAAAATAGATGTGGTCAATGGAGTATTTATAGACTGTAAATCTATACCCCAGGAAGGAAAACAGTTTTTCAGAAAAGTTATAATAGTAAAGACAAATTTGCTCTTTCTTTCATTTTTTTCTAAACATGGGACATACAGTCAAAGCTATTTCAAATGGGGTATTTCTAACACTCTTGCTTGGAAACTAGAAAATGCAGTTACTGGTTAGTGACTTTGTTAGTTGAATATCATGCTTTTAGAATCTTTAAATATTCTCTTCATTGCTCTAAAAATCAGTGTAAATCCAAAGGAGAAAAGAGAACTCTTAATGTCTACATGTTCAAATTAATCAATGAAAATAAACTAATATTATGTGTAGTATTGAGTAAGCATAGGCTTAGGTGTCAGACACACTAAGGTTTGAATCCTGATTGAATCATTTCTGTGTGTCTGTAAGTGAAATGCTTAAACTGAGCCATCAACTGTAACATATAACAGATCTCCTTCTAGGGTAGTTCGTCATATTACATGTAAAATTATCTGGCATTGGGGGGCTCTCTAGTGGTGCAAGTGGTTGAGCACGGCACTATGAAATATCCACAGCCACTGCAGTACAAGTTCGACCCTTGGCCAGGGAGTGACCCACATGGCAGAGCAGACCTCTCCTGCCTTGCCCACTGCTCCCCTCAGCAGTGTGTTTCAGTCGATCTGCCTGTTCTGCTCCTAGCTCTGTCTCTGGCGAATCTTCCTACTACCCACACTTCTGGCCTGTACCCAGTTCTTGAATGCATCAATAAATAAATCTTTAAAAAATATACCTGGCATGTCACAAGCATGCAATAAATGGTGGGTCATATTTCTTCTTTTTTTTTGTTTTGTTTTTTTTTTTATCTTTTTTTTTTAAAATATTTTAAAATTTACATATACTTGCCATTAATTGTAATCCCCATGTATTCCCCATCACCATCTCACCAGTGCACCATCACC
>JAGFMF010011606.1:8493584-8509851 GCA_019455555.1 Galemys pyrenaicus | reverse complement strand
AACCCTCCCCCTCCCCTCCCCACCAGGTGTCCCCAGTCTGTCCTTGTCTCCTCATTTTTGGTTTCTGTGTCTTTATTGCTGTTATTATTATTATTATTACTGTTCTTATTCCTTTCCTTGATCCTCATTTGGTTTAAAAGAAAAGGAAGACTTACTGATTAAAAGACTTAAAGAGTGGAATATTTTTAATTTGATTCTGACACCAAATTATTAGTGATGATGGTTCTATCACCTCTGGCTTACAATCAATAAACACTTAGTCATCCTGTGTGTCTTCATTCCCTTTCCTATTGCTCTTATTTTGGCATGATGCTACTACCACTTGCTATGTAACCCTCCTGCGAATAGAAAATTAATTTATTTAAATGTCTCCATTATTTGAAATTCCCCCAAAGAATGAAACTGAAAGTTGGGGAAAAGAATTCTACATGAAATAGTAAAATTATAAAGTGGAAAGGTATGGCTAGCTACACATACAGGCTTGAGCTTCATTTCAAATAATGTAGTATTTCAACGGATAAAATTTTTAAACAGGGAAAAACCCAACATCTACACATTTTTTAGAAGATACAGAGCTATTTTATTGAACCCATAACTACTTCTGAAGTCGGCTCCTGAGGGTCTTCCTTCATTAGACCACTTACCCTTCGTCCTTTAGGGCCTGGACTCCCAGGTGGTCCTCTTGCCCCCACGTGACCCTACATGTTGAAAATGTTAAAATAGGTTATGATTCCCAGGAATGTTATCCAAGTAACTGTTATAACCCTTAATATTACTTATCATATTCCTTGGGAATTCATAAAATAAAATTGATTAGTATCCTTAAAAAATATATTAAGTTACCAAACAAACAGCATAACCTCTCCCCCATAGTCTATTTTTGACATACTCTACTTGGAGAAATCTCATTTCTAGATGTTTACACTCTGAGTGAAGAATGTGGATTTTTTTTTTTTTAATAAGAATGTGGTTTTTATCTGTGTGCCTAACAAGGTGGCAGTTCTTTTGCTCTCTCAAGTGCAGGGCCTCCCATTTGTCCAGGGGGCTGCAAATTCAGGATGTACTTGACTATCTGGCATGAGCTACTTTTCAGGTACCATGTCTTCAAACTCATCTGCATTAAACTTGCTAGAGCCTGATGTCTTGGAAAAATGGATTTTCTGGGGGCCGGAGAACTTGAACTTGACCTTGTGCAGCGCCTCAATGACATGTTCCTTGTTCTGCAGTGTGGTGCAAGTGGACATGATGACTTGTCCAATGTGGACACTGGCCATAGTGCCCTGAGTCTTCCCAAAGTCACCCTGTATATCTGCCTGGAGTCTAATAAGGAGCAACCCATAAAATCAACAGGCTGCATATATTATACCAAGGAAGCTACTGTTTGTAGCTATTACACAACAGGCTCCATGGGAAAAATGTGAAGCTTTTAATGTTCACTGACCAAGTAGTTTTCAGAAAAACACACATAGAATGGTGGTGGAGAGAGACACCTCTTGGCCAGTCTAATCACCCTGGTCCATTACTTGGCTATTGCTGCAAGAGTTTTTCAACTGTTACACTAGATATTTTTGATAATCTCATAACATAAAAGTAGATATTTTCTGTTATCAAGAAAAATGCCACAATATGTTCCAAATAAACATGCCAAAAAATGGCATGCTATGAAAATTAGGTTATTTATTAAGTCAGTTACAATGAATTATGTTATATCTTATAGTCTTAAAGATTTGATTAGAAAACACTTTTTCTACGTAACACTACAGAGTCAAAATATTAACTTTTACAGGATCTCAAATTTATTTGTTATCTTGTGTGAGTCAAAAGATTGGCAACTGTGTCCTAGAATAGTTTTACTAATTTCAGAAGGTAACTTAATATACTAAATGTATGCACTCAATAAATACACTAAAAATTGGGCTTATCTTCAAATCAGACAGTTGAAGAAACAGCACAAGCCATTTGTGATTAGGGGATCACAAAGGCTCACCATTTTCATATTTAAGTTTATTACAAATGTCAACTTTTGGTAAGCAAAATCTTTAGAGAGCCAATATTTCACTGTCTTTCTAAACAATAAATGGAGTATTTTCAAAACTAATTTCTGTTTAATGAGGGTATATTTTCTACAAATTATATGGTTGAGAACACTTTAAATTTCTAAGAAAAACATGCTGGAATTTAAGTTTGTGATTTTATTTATTCAACTAATACCTTCTAATCTTGATTACTAACTCAGTTTTCTTATATGTGGTTATTAAAAAGAAAGTTTAAGCATTTTTTAGTATAGGCTGTAAAACTGAGACCAGTTGTATTGACTATTAGAATTGAGCAGCAAGTAGAGGTAGTAAGTTTCTGATACCAAGACATAGTCTAGAGAGCGTTGCATTGTTAGGGAGAGAATTAGTCTTAGTTTATATATAACTTATTTTGCATGAAAACAAAAAATACAGCATAAGCAAAAGATGGGCTTAAATAAACATTCTGGAAGGAGCTATAAAGGCTGCACCTACTTACAGGTAATCCCAATGGACCCATGGGTCCTGGAGCTCCAGGGGGACCTGGATATCCCTAAAAAGTCAAAGAAAAAATACAAAAGATATAAACTCCCCATCATAACATAGTTTATTGAACACAAGGTAAGAGATTATACATGGGAAAAAAAGTTAAAATATGATGAGATGGCCCCTTTTTTAACTCAACATAATGAAGAGAGAGAAAAAATTTCTCAAATAAATAAGCTGAAAAAATGTTCATGTATAAGCTGGGCAGCCTTATACAACAAAGTTTTTTGCCAAAAAAAAATTTTAGATAGAATCATATACTATAACCTATTGAGAATATTCATCATATCTTTCTGTAGTTTACATCATGTTATGCATAGATGCATACTGTATAACTTATGAAAAGTATCATTGTCAGGGGGTAGGAAATTCTATAATTAAGGAATATAGATGGGTACAAATACTCTGTCAACTTTTAGGAAGGACCACATCCTTTATGGTATTAACACTGCTTCAGAGAATGTTTTAGAGGTAATAATTCCTCAGTCATTATAACTGGTCTTCTGGGCATATTAAATTTTTCCAGTTGATGACAAGTAGAGAAAGCTTAATAAATCTGATCATGCTTTTCTGGTAATATAGAAGTTAAAACTGAACAAAAACCTAGGTAAAATAAATATGTAGACAGTAGTATGAGCTACCAGATCTATCATAATTCTGAAAGAAAATTATTTTATTATATATTCTAGTTTCTGTCATATATAGGAATGTTTAATTCACTTAAAAAATTCCGTCCAGATATAAAATTTGTCAACTATTACTATCTTAATGATATGAGAATAAGATGAACTCTGGACTCTGAGTTTCCACACAGCAAAGAATCATGACTATAAGTTCGTGGAAGAGGAGCAATGGTGATGTGTAATAACTACTAATTGTGAGGGAGTCCCTGGTGGCCTAGGGCTTAAGTCTCAGTGCTGTCACCACTACAGTTTGAGTTTGATTCCCAGACAGGGAGTTAACCCAACATAGAGCACAGAAGATCTTCCCTGTTTCACCCACTGCTCCCCAGCATTGTATTTCAGTCAATCTGCCTGTTCTGCTCTCCACTCTGTCTCTGGTGAATCTTCTCACCCCCTGTACCTATGGCCTATACCCTGGTTCTTTTACAGAAGAATTAAAAAAATGAAATAAACTACTAATTATGAAAGAAAAGTGGAATCCTAGTTGAATTTTCCTCCTCATAAATTTTAGCTAATTTATGGTGTTTTAATTTTCTTAAAATTATAGGCTTATTTGACAAAATCATCTGATTTGCATGTTCTTTAGTGTCATACACCATTCTGAAAGATAAACAGTTTAAAGAAAAAACCAGAAATGCTAGCATTGACATTTGCTTTAACTTTACTGTACTCTTTGGAAAAGCACCTTCAAATCACCAAGCTCTTACCATAACACCCTTCTCCCCCTGGGGACCTACTGGACCTGGACTTCCACGTTCTCCCTTTTGAAAGAAAAAACAAGAGAAATATTGAGGCATGTTATTTTATTGAGATTAAGTTAAACCTAGACAGGAAAACTGTCAGAATCGTACCTTATATATGTATCCACGATCTTAATTTCCAGTAATTTTATAAATTTATAAATTTATAAATTTTGCACTTGTACCCAAAATTTTGCTAGATTTTTAATAAACTAAAAATGACTGTAAGATATTTTCCAAAATACTACAAATATAATTAAATGAAGAAAACAGAAATTATGAATTAACAGGATTATAAATCAAACATGCTTCATATACTAGGGATTTTGTAAAAATGCTTACTATTTTTAGGTATACAGAATATCAGTATAGCAAAAGTATCTAATATATTATAAAAATTAACTAGTCTGTATAACCATTGAACAAAATTTTATTTATGTAGCCTACTTACCACACTTAAGAGCCACAGAAACAATTTTGGATAATCAAATATGCCATAGCATATTATAAAGACTAAACTTATTCACGTTAAAATTCCATTAAACAGCCAGGCATAACCACAAAATACCAGCATACTGGATTTCAAATGGAAATAAATTGTGTCTGAGATTTGGATCAGGTAACCTGATAGCTTATTCTTCTATCAAAACTGCTTCCATTGGAGACTTTTGCTCTCATAAGGTAGATACACATATTTTCTAGTCATAAGCCTGTACTACCAATTTCATATTTTCACTTCAGACCATATTATTATAACCGAAAAATGCACTTCCCTTTAAAATTTGGAGACATATATGATATGCCTCCTTCAAGAGATATTTCAATATCCTTCAAGAGATTCACTATAGGTAATATATTGATGAGTGATTTCTAATTAATATAAATGTCACACAAATATTCCTCCATTGAGCTTAGCCTAAAAGTTTTACTGCTGAAAAGAATGGAAGAAGTTACCTTTTCTCCAATGCTTCCAGTTAGTCCAACTTCTCCAGGTAAACCAATAGAGCCCTTTTATGGAAAAGTATAAGAGAAAATATATTGTATTGCTATTAAGGCATCCAGGTTTTAAAATCACCTGTAGTCACTGTGTTTTTTTCTAACTCATCCTAAAATTTATCTTAGAGCAAATCCTTCCTATTGTTGATGTTAGTCTATGATTTCATATCAGAATTAATCTATTCAGTCAATCAACAAATGTATATGAAGGTCAGCTATGTGACAGCCGTTGGGCTGGGAGACAATGACTTTCAAATTCAAATACAGTTCCCACCCTTGTGGAATTTACAATTTATTGAACATCGCAAAACTCCTGAAGTTTTCATTTTTACTTCTTGATGTGGTTAGATGGGTTTAAAAAGTCACTTCTGCAATTTCCTTCCTTGAAAGTTTCTCAGTACCTATCATACAAATGATATGAGGCAATAGCACATGCCCTTTATTTCATACATTCATTCACTCAAGAAATATTTGGTGCATACGCTGTCCCAGACACTATAATGGTTGCTGAGATTTCAGTAGTGAACAAAGGTAATCAGGTCCTGCCTTCATAAGGCAAAATGTCTTGTAACAGGTAAAAACAACTAAATTAAAAACTGAACAATTACAAAATATGATAAACTTCTTACTGCAGAAAAACTTAGCTGAAGATGAATGATGTAATATGCATTTTAAAACTAATATCTGGCATTTATTTACCTGAGAAATAGGTGATTTTCTTCACTTTCTTTTCATCTATGTGCTAAAGGTCTACAAGCTAATGCAGTCATAGAAAGAAAGAACCTGGGATTTTGAATGACTTCATAGGAGAGAGCTACCTGAGAATACCTGTACTAAACTATTAATATAAACAAAAATAACTTTCCGTAAGCTTAGTCAACAACAAGATTTAGGTTTATCCTTTACAACAGTTTATGTTATTCTAAAAAGAGTGAATTAAAATAAATGTTGACATAAATTGAAAAACTTTGATAGCTAGCTCATTTGACCTATTTTTCAAGTCATTCTCATAGAAATAATCTCATAAAAGATGAGGGTATAACATGTACTAAATCAAGTTCTGGTTTAGATTGCTAATCAATTTGTCCAGAAAATGCAAGGTGATCTGAAGAAAATAAAAGTAGATATGTGTATATTGTCCATCTAATAGTCCTGAGTTAGGAGTTGTAGAAGATACAAACACAAGTAAAATATACTAGAGAGTTCATAATCTAATAACAAAGTAAATGCACATTTTCTGTAAGAGAAGGGAAGGGAAAAAGTAAATTCCTAAAGACAAATGGAAATAAAATAAAATAAAAATAGACAAGTGGTCACTGACAGCAGAACGGAGGTTACCAGAGGTGAAGAGAAGCAGGTGGGTGGTGAGGTCAGGGTAGAGGGGGTCTTATTAAAAATAAAGGAGGAAAAACAAGAAAATAGGACAATAAAAAATAGAATGTCAGGAGGATAATGAGGAATGTACAAACAACAGAACTGAGGGAAGATCAAATATCAAGGAGAAAGCTATTGGTGTTATGTGGGAAGGATTGAGTAGGATCAGTGTTGAGACAGAATCATAGAATTTGGCAGTTAGAAAGCTGGTGGTGATCTCTAAGAACAATTCCAGTGGCTTTTGTGTGTTTGGACATGTTTGCCAAAGTGTTAAAGTACGGGTAAGAGAAAGTGGGAAAAAATTGTGTGGATTAGTCTTTTAAGAAGTTTGATGGCAAAAAGAAAAGAATTGTGTGGATTATTCTTTTAAGAAGTTTGGCAGCAAAAAGTAGTTTGCTAAATTATTCTATTCAGAGTCTAATTTTCTTTCTGCTTGCCAGAGGAAATTCATCTTCAATTGAAAAATACTTTTTGAAAAGAAATATTTAAAACCTACTTTTTACTTTATTTCATAGGATATTTTTTTAAATAGGCTAATATATGGTTCCCTCTTCATTGGTTGGAAACCAAAATATTTCTGTCAGTGAAATGCTATTGGCAAGTTTTATCTGCTTCCAAGGGCTATGTGCTAACCAGCCCCTACCTCCCACGAGCTTCCTTGCATCAGGGATATTTTGTGAGTTGTAGAACTCACATCTGAGACAAGCTTTGGGCAAAGTTGCCCTATAACCTTCACTTCCTTATTAGTAGAAGTGGTATTTGAAAGGTTATATTAGGGTACCATGACTTGTCCTAGTTTTTACCCATGAAACCTCAAGCACTATGTATGCAAGAGTCAGGGTTAAAAGCTGTATTTTGAATTTTAAAGCACTTAAATGCTAGTGAAGTGTATGTGAGAAGGGCTGTAATTTATTTAGTTTTAATCCTATGGAACTGCAGAATAGAAATGATTTTTGTTTGTTTCTTTCTAAGCACTTTCCTTCATTTCAAAACAAATGTTTAAATCTCATATTATCATAATTGTCTATTTCTGCAGAACCAATTACCCCCAAAATTAGTGGCTTTAAATAATGAATATTTGTCTCTTAGATTTTGTCAGTCAGAAAGTTGAGAACAGCTCATTTGGGTAGTTCTGGCTCAGTGATTTTCATGAGGTTGTAGTCAAGATTTGGAATGAAATGTAGTTATCTGAGGGCTTAGCTGAGGCTGCAGAATCCATTCCCAAGAAGGCTGTTGGCTGGATGCCTCACAGCCTCACTAAAGAATGGAAAGAGGCCTCAATTTTTCACTCCATATGGACTGTCTACAGGGCAGTCGGTTTTCCTCAAAGCCAGTGATCCCAAAGAGATACCAACAAAGAAAGACAGTGAGCGGGGAAGAAGATGCAGACTTTTATGACCTAGCTACCCACAGTCACTTTTGCCATATCCTATTCATTAGAAGCAAGTCACTAAGTCCACTCCACACTCGGGTAATGGAATTAGATCACTACATTTTGAAGGAATATCAAGGAATTTACTGACACATTTTAAAGCAAACACAGTAACAAATATTACTCCTGGCTTGATTTTACCTTTCATTAAAACTTTGATTATGGGGCCACCCTGGTGGCGCAGTAGGTTAAGCAACACACTATGAAGCAAACCAAAGCCACTACAGCACGAGTTAGATCCCTGCCCGCCAGTCAGGAAGGGGACCCACATGGCACGGCAGACCTCTCCTGCTGTGCCCGCTGCTCCCCTCAGCAGTGTACTTCCGTTGATCTGCCTTTTCTGCTCCCCGCTCTCTGTGGTGAATCCTCTCACCCCCCCAAACCTCTGGCCTGTACCCCAGTGCTTGTATGCATAAATAAATCTTTAAAAAAAAACTTTGATTACTCCCAATAGTTTACTAAAGTTTCTTCCATCTACTTTCATACTACACATTTCTACAAGAACATTCTGAATTATTGTTACTGAAACAATGTACATTGTCCAAATGTTGAAAAGTATAACACTGAATATCATGTGTGAGGCAGTATACTTAGCAATTTAGAAATTACTAATAACTCAAATTGATAGTTTCAGTTGCCACAAGATAAAGTACTACAGAGCACCAGATAAAGCAAGAGTCAACAAACTATGACCCTGAAGTCCTGCTACCTGGTTTTGCCTGTTTTATTCCATTAGAACATGACCAAATGCATTTGTTTACCTATTGTCTATGGCCATTTATACCCCAGAAGGCAGAGCTGAATAGCTGTGATAGAGGCTGTATAAATCTCGAGCCCAAACCATGTGTTGGGTGTTTAAGGGAAATAAAAAAGAGGCATTGAAGCCATAAGCTTCATTTATAATAATTACCAGCAATAGATAACATTTTGACCAAGAATGTTAACAAAATGTTTCTAAACACTGATTCCACATCTCATACACGTCACAGAAAATGACAAAACTATTAGAACATCTTGTATGTTAAGAGTTAAACAACTCTGCAATAATTGAAAACACTTTTCTTTTTGTATACTAGACTATGTAACAGGCTATTTAAGGATTTTGCTAGCTAAAGCAGAAATTTAGAAGTCCAAAAAGCCTATGTATGATAAATCACTTGTTAGAATTGTGAAGAAATGTTTTTTTTCAGGTCAGTAAAAACTCAAATACTCTAGTTCAATTTTTAAAAGTAACCACATCCTAATTATTCACTAAGGACACATAAAATTAGAATATTTCCAAGTTGAAACTAAAATACTTTAAAAATTATATAAAGTTCTTAGACTTGACAATTCTTTTAAAAAATCATTGTGCCTTTACTGTGGTTTAGAAAGTCTCTGTATTGTTTCAATTTTTCCTTTCAATGTGGAAACAGTTAGGTTTACAAGATAAAGAATTTCAGACCCCAAAGTGTTTCAAATGTATTTGAAAATGCAATATACTGAGCTAATTCTCTAGGATTTAATTCTGTTTCATCTTAGAAACACATTAGCTTCAATATTTGTGTTAATATTACTGTGTTTACTTTGTTTAAAAATAAGACTTTCAGAAATCATCTGTCTTGCCACAGTGAAAATAATATTGGGTTATACACTAAGAAATTGTTGATTTTTTACTTTTTTTTTAACCTCAGTAATGTTAATTTTATAGGATTCAATCTATCACAAACTTTTGAGGGTAGGAAAAACAAGGTCACCCATACATGTGAAAATAACTACTTCTAGTACCACATGGGAATGCATGCTTCCATGAGTGATAACTATTTCTCCGCCTTAAGTTCTCATACCTTCATACGTTTGTCTATAGAAAAAAACCCTGTCCAAAAAGGAACTAATACATTCTCTTCTCTGTCTAGTTAGGTAAGGAGAAAATATAGGAAGATGTAAAGAGTGTGTAATCTATTTTGGTAAGAAACAGATGATTATGAGAAACCATTAGGATACTCTGGTAGCAATAGACACAACACAATTGAGTATGTATGTGGTTAAGAATTCAGGAAAGATATTTGTGAATCATTAGCAAACAAGTAAAAAAGACCTGGAAAGCAGATGAGCCACCAAAGAGTTTTAAAGACTGAAAAGAGGAAAAAGCCAGGAAGATTAACAGAAAATATCCACCACTGACTATACATACAAAGTACACTGTCCAAAATAGAACACTGTCTATTAAATATCCTTGTATACATAAGGAAAGTTCCTAATTAGCTTTATTAGTTTCTTAAAACTGAAGATAATTTTTTATAAACACTATGACTAAAGACAATTATAGAAAGCCTGCACTTATTAACATTTTAAATAAATAGTGGATGATTTCATATAGTTAAATTCAGAATGTAGAGAAGAACTCCATGCTTTAAGAGACTCTTGAGTGGACAACAGTTTATTTCCTTCACATCAGATTCTTAACATTTGACTACACAGGTTTCCTAAAAAATATAGCTGAATGGACTATTCATTATCAGAATAGGGATTTCAGTCTCTGACACTTCCTTAAGAACAGCTCGATTTTTCTTCTCTAGGATAAAATATATAGCTATGAAATCAAAGTTCATATGAAGTTTCACCTCAGGAAGATCTGGCAATGATTAAAAGAATATGCCTGGAATGTACAGTCGACACATGCTTTTACTCATGCTGATACTGGGGGAACTTAAGAACAGAACAGCAGCCAGTGCTGTCTCCCCTGCACTACATTCCCTGGCAAAGTTGTTCTCATATTCTGCTCTTTTGAATGAATCTCTCTGGCACTAAGTCAAATATAATAAAGTTAATATCTGCACAGGACAATCACCTAGCTTGGTTAAACTCTTTTGGTTACTAGCTTTGTTTTTAAATAGTTGGGTGAGGACTATAAGAAATTGTCCTCTTCTGACACTTATGTTGTAAACATTTGAGCTGTAAGCTCTTTCAAAGATGCTAATAATTAACAGGATCATTCACAGAACTTTTTTTTCCACAAATAAATGATAAATTTGAATTATAATTATAAAAGTATAAATTTTTACAATAAAAATTTTCACAAAGAATTGAATTTTGCATTACTTTCATGCGGACAAACATTTGAGGTTTTTTGGTGTGTGCACTCAGTCTAAAGATAAAATTAAATTCAGAAAAGCTATTGTCTGATGCCTCCCATCAATGCCTTGGTTGTCAAATCTCATAGCTAAAGATGAGAAAAATAACAGCAAAATATTATTGGATTTATAATCTAAAAGCTTGAACTCCTGCTTAGATATTCAATTCTAAATCAAGTCACAGAGTCAGGCTGGGTTTCTTTTCCCCAGTTTTCAAAAAAAGAAAAATTGAAAAAACAACAACAAAAAAAACCACCAAAACCCAAAGAGAATAGACAATACAACCCCACTCAAATTTTCTAGCTCTATTCTTTAATTTCACTGTTTATTAATGTCTTTATAAAAACCAACTTGTCTACTAAACTTGTATGAGTTCTTTGTGAGTAGTAGAGGCTATGGTCTTTTCATTTCAATATTTATCTAAATATTCATCTCCTTGTATAGCACCTAAATTGGCACATAGAAGGTGCAAATTAAATATTTCTAAGAATGAATGCTGGATTTTATTTTTGCATAGAAGTACTGGGGTATAGGCTAGAGGTACAGAGGTGAAAGTATTCATCAGAGACAGAACAGGAAGCAGAGCAGACAGATGTACTGAAATACACTGCTAAGGGAAGCAGTGGGTGAGACAGGTGAGATCTGCTGCACCATATGTGGGTTAGTCCCTGGCCAGCTATGGAACTCAGGCCATAGCAGTGATAACACTGAGACTTAATCCCTAGGCCACCAGGAAGGCCTGGGTGCTTGATTCTTAATTAAAATGTTAAGATTGTGGAATTTACCACATTTAATTACAGATAGAAATGTGATTATCTTTATTAGTCTGGCTTAAGTTTTTAAAAAATTAGGAAACATGGAGATCAGCAAGGAAGGAAGATATCCTTAAGAGACTTTCTGCTCTATTTATTCAATGACATATATATTTGAACTTTCCTGCCAACTGGCAAATGGTTTTCAACATAAGTATCCTAACAGGAGAAGTCCTCTTATTTCTTACCCAACTATTAAAAAAAAAAAAAAACAACCTAGTAACCTAAAAGATTAGCCAAGATAGGTGATTGTTCTATGTAGACATTAACTTTATGATGTTTGACTCACTATCAAAGCGATTCATTCAAAAGAGTAGAGTATGAAACAAAAAGAAGAGAGTCTTTGCAAGACTCCTTGACTGACACACATATTTTTAGGGTCAAGTGTAGGACAACATCTTTAAGACATGCTGCAGAAATGTGGAAATCTCACCTGAATGGTAAAGATTTGATTTGCTAGTTTGAAATCATATGAGGTCATGTTTCTTATTTCTGATAGTTCTGAGTATCTACCCTTTGTAGTTTTTGCCTTAGTAAGTCACTAGTCTACTTTTATCTTCACCCTTTGCCTTCCAAACTGAGTATCATGTTGCTTATTAATTCTCTAGTATTGAGGCTTCAGGCTTTGCATTGTAGTTTTGCTACACAGTAGAATATTCTAGTTAAGTTAGTAATCTCACTAGTACCTGACAGGTAGAAAACTCCCTCTCAGTAGAGAACAGTAGAGCATATACTGTGTTAGTTGTAATCATAATAATGTTGTGCTGACAATAATAAAGCTTAATGATGCCCTCATTTTCTATTTAAAAGATGGAGTAATCAAAAAATTCCAAGTGACTTCTATTATTTGCTGACTTTATCTAGGGAGATTAGCAAAGTGGTGCTGTAAACCATCGTAATAAACATCATTTCTCCAATTACTTAACTCAGGACATGTGGGAACATGCCAGGTCAAAAATACCAATCAAGTTATATGCCAAAATTGTCAAGGGTAATTTATAAATCCTCAATTCACAGGGATATAAATATTCTGATTCTTCACTGAGGCAGTGAAGTCATGGGGTAGTTCCATCAAAGCATACAAAATTCCAGAAGGTTACAGACCTTCATTCAGTTACAGACCAAGATTGCAACTCAACTATCTTTCAGTTACCTGCAGTATGAAGTCTAGCTAAATATGCTTAATCTTTACTATTATTTACGATGCAAACCCAGTGGGAACTTCTAAGCAAAAACCTTGAGTGTGGTTTTTATGACCTTTATTGATAATGGAGTCCTACAGTAGAGTTTTTTTTTAAGAAAAGACGGTATGTCCTCATGCATCAGTGACAGGAACGCCAAGACCACGACCAAATGATCTGCTTACCACTACCACAGATATTAATTAAGTTTTTATAATAATGGAGAACATGATATATATTAAACTAGAACTTGGAGATAGAGAGTGTAGAGGGGAGTTCCTGTTTTGGGTGGTTCTGAATTTTAAGAGCAAGATAAAAAGACCCACTTTAAGATTTCCAGCAGGCATTCAAGTAACCATGTATCTCTTTATGTCCTTGAAATGCTCCTCAGAGTATTCACGTAGTTTTTCATAAATTTTTTCTTTGGTAACTAATTGGTCACCTGGGAGATATTATATGCTCCTCAAATATTTCCTCTTGTGAAAATTGCATCTACATGTCTGTGCAGAAAAGAGTTAACATAGCTGGCCTTAGGTTACTATTCTTTTTTTTTTGTCTTTTGTAATACTACAGGCATATTTATTTTTGAAACTTAAAATCACACATTTATCTTCCCAAACAGAGGAAGCCATCATCAATTTTTGGAATACAGTCTTGTAATTTTTCCAACAGAATCTTTTTTTTCTTTTTTTTTTATTAAAATATTTTAAAATTTACATATACTTGCCATTAATTGTAATCCTCATGTATTCCCCATCACCATCTCACCAGTGCACCATCACCTCAGTCCCTCATGCTCCCATCTTCCCTCAACCCTCCCCCTCCCCTCCCCACCAGGTGTCCCCAGTCTGTCCTTGTGTCTGAGGTTACTATTCTTACAATGAATGGCTGTTCATTGGATTTTGGGAGGGTTCCCATCATTTCATTAAATGATAAGAATGTGTCTTATGAGAATGCCTAAACTGTTTCTCCTAAGAATATGGTTTATGCTGAACACTTGCTTTCTTTGGGGTGCCTGGAATTTTGGTACATGTTAGCAGAGGGTGCTTATGTTACCAGCACCCACTGAAAACCAGGGCTACTGAATCTGATGATCTAATAGCGGCAAAATATTGCTTGATAATATTTCACACATGTTGTCACAACTCATTGCTTCATCTTAGGTTGTTCTTATTTCCTAACCTTCACAATCAACATATAAAAAGGTATTTTCCAATTAAGATTTACAAATGAGGAAGAAGAAATCCAGGACCAGAATTCAAATCTATTCAATATATTACCTCAAAAACACTTTTTTCTTAAATAATACACTCATTCCTTCTCCTGCATATGTAATAATTATTAAAAAATAAAGAGCCACAATTTTATATGGCAGTTTTTGTCTTTCAAAATAAATTATTCAGCTGAAATTCCAGGTTTTCTCTGTTTTATATGCTGAATTATATATGGACTAGCCAATATAGTAAAATTGTGACTACAGAAAAAAAGGAATCCTTCTAGTGTATGATTCATGCTTTTCCCATAAGACAAGAAGGATAATCTTGGTTTCTAAGATTTTAGGACTAAATGAGATATTAATGTAAAATAGCTTTTGGCACTAACAGGTGCTTCAGAAAGCATTAGTCCCTTTCCCTCAGTCCCTAAGGAATTGTCTTGATGATCAGATCACTTCCCTCACATCCTTTGTGATACTCCCACTCCTATGTGATACTAAAGTGTTTTTGATTTGCCCACCATGACTAGGTGCTCATACAGTAGCCTTAGCAAATACATGTGGAATAGAACTGACTAGAATTGTTAACAGGTTGGTAAGTATTTATATCTAAAATTTATCTACTAGATTTCTGCAGTATTCCAGGTATATGCTAGATAACTAGGAAACTAAAATGAGATCCACTCTTTACAATCTAGCACCCCAAAACAGCAGAAGAAATGCAGGTTACTACAGGTGACATGGAGAAAGAAACCTAATTCAACAACCAACAACTATGTAACATTAAATTGCTACATTATTAATTATATATACAGTCTCTCCGTTTTATCTAAAAACTGCAATTTTAACTAAATTACATTACCTGGAAACCAAACAAAAATAAATAACAATTGGGTAGGTTTCCATGTTGGATATATCAGATCAGTATGTCTATTTGCACCATAGAGAAAAAAACCCTGAATTTTATTTATTTTTAAAAATTTAATCATTTATTTATTATTCTATTTTCCCCTTTAATTTATATATATTTGACATCAGTTGTAATCCCCATGTATTCCCCATCACTATCTCACCAGTGCACCATCACCTCAGTCCCCCGTGATCCCATCTGTCCTCAACCCTCCCCCTCTTCCCTCCCCACCAAGCATCCCCAATTTGTCCTTGTCTTTTCATTTTTGGAAAAATCCTGAATTTTAAATAATAAAGAATCTCTGGAATATCTGCTATAAAGAATCACTGCTCTGCAAAGTTTAATTAAAAAATATAATTGATTGAACTTCAGCTGTCATGTGAGATTGGCATCTCATTAAAAAGGCATTATACTATACTACTATCTGCATATATAATTTTTAATACATTTCTAATTTTTTCATGTTTATAAAAAGAGAACTACCTAGGAGTGTTTCATTTTTATCTATACAGGAGAACAATTCCATTGTAAAAATGTGAGGGAATTTGCAAGTACACATTCTATAGATGTCCAAAATATTTCTGATAGAATGAAATTCATAGTCACGCAACTTTTAAAAACAGTCTGTAAAAATTTATTCCATAGGTCGAATAGAATAGAAAGCCCAGAAATAAACCCACAAACTTATGAACAACTAATCTTTGACAAAGGAGCAAAGAATATTCAGTGGAATAAAGACAGCTTGTTCAATAAATGGTGCTGGGCAAACTGGACTGCTATGTGCAAAAGAATGAAACTAGAATACTGCCTTTCACCATGCACAAAAATCAACTCAAAATGGATTAAGGATTTAGACCTAAGACCTGAAACCATAAAATATATAGAAGAAAAAGTAGGCAAAACCCTACGTGACATACACATCAATGACATCTTTAGAGATACAACACCTAAAGCAAAGATGGTGAAGGAGAGGATAAACAGCTGGTACTACATCAAACTTAAAAGCTTCTGTACAGCAAAGGACATGTTAACCAAAACAAAGCGACAACCCACCAACTGGGAGAAAATCTTCGCACACAACATTACTGACAAGGGACTTACCACACAGATCCACAAAGAACTAACCAGACTAAACAAAAAGAAAGTGAACACTCCAGGCAAAAAATGGGCAAAAGAGCTAAAAAGGCAATTCTCCAAAGAGGACATGCAAATGGCCAACAGGCATATGAAAAAATGCTCAACTTCTCTTGTC
>JAGFMF010011606.1:8475162-8493252 GCA_019455555.1 Galemys pyrenaicus | reverse complement strand
AGTAAGTCAGAAGGCAAAAGAAAAATACCAGATGGTTCCTCCCTTAGGAGGAACATAAGGGAACCAAATAAGGATCAAGGAAAGGAATAAGAATAATAAATCATAACAATAACAATAAAGACACAAAAACCAAAAATGAAAAGAGAAATTGGGGACACCTGGTGGGGAGGGAAGAGGGGGAGGGTTGAGGGCAGACGGGTGGATGGGGGATTGAAGTGATGGGGCACTGGTGATATGGTGATGGGGAATACATGGCGATTACAATTGATGTCAAATATATATAAATAAAAAAATGTTAATAATAAAAAAACTAAAAAAAATTATTCCATAGGTCACAATGGATGTTTTGGGATATATATTCCTTGACTCCCCCAATCACTTTATGTTCTGTTAAGGTGTCAATTACCCCATGAAGTATGACACATGTATTGTTAATCTTTTATTCTTCATTTTATAAGAGCTAAATAAAATCTTAACATTTTGGGAAGACTTCTTGACTAGTTTTGCCACCCTAAGCTCCTACTATACTCTTCCTTTCTATCAAATAAATTATTTACTATTCATTTTTGATAGCAAACAGAAATGAGTGACTATAATCCTGGTTTTTTCTTGTTATATATTTATTACTTTTTGAGATTATGATCTTAAAGTAGAAGAATATATTTGTATTTTTCTATATTCCAACATTCTGCAGGAACATGACTGTCAAAACATGAAGACATATAAAGATTTGCCAATTATTTAATCTTTTGGGATTTTCTGGAATTTTTGCTTAAGATTATTTCCTGACATGCTTTTGATGATTATTCAGCTTTTTAGTGTTTTCATTTGGTGGTGATGGTGTTGGAATTATTATTATTCATCATTAACTCCCAGTAGACTGAGAGAACAGTCTAATTTCAGAATCCTCACTCTTGCTATTTTATTATACTGCTCCAGGGAATTTTGTTTCATTAATCATAGTTAGATATTTTATATTTCACTTAGCAAATATTTAATGAATATATAGCAAGTGATAGACTTGTGATATTTCTATCACAAGACAGATATATGAGGGATATAAATAGGAAAATAAACATAGATTGTTAAGACACTTTTTAAAAAAGATTATATTTATTTATGCATATAAGAACTGGGATACAGGCCAGAGTCCAGGAAGGTGAGAGGATTCACCAGAGACAGAGTGGGGAGCAGAACAGGCAGACTGACTAAAACACACTGCTGAAGGGAGCAGCAGGCAAGACAGGAAAGGTCTGCTGCACCATGTGGGTCCCCTCCCTGGCCTGTGGCAGAGATGGAAATTGTGCTGCAGTGGCTGTGGTTTGCTTCATATTGCGTTGCTTAACCCACTGTGCCACCAGAGAGGCCCTCTTAAGACACTCTGAATCAAATAAAAGAACCAAGGGTATAAATATAGAGGTAAAGATATACCTATCTATCTATATATTAATATCTAACACAAAGACCCAAGTATTAAATAAGATAAACATACCACTTTAAGAAACTTGACAGGATATTTAGTTTACTATCAGTTGAGGGGTTTAAGGAAAATTTCCTGCATAGTGTTTGAACTAGGCCTTTAAAGGACAGATATGATTTAGATGTATAGCTGGAAGAGTAGGGCATTTCTCTAAGGAATTAAAACAATCTATCTCAATTGTTAATCTTGAAATACTGAATGTATATCGTGTGCCCGACACTGTACATAAAATACAGTCTTAGAGCTTACAGAACTTGTACGTTATCTCCTAAACATTTTCATACCTTTCCCCTTTGTGATTGCCCTAAAGTACTTGGTTGTTAGCTCTCCCTACTATTAATGCAGTTTTTCTACATTGGTCTATCTTTATGACTGATGCATTTTTCCACCTTACAGTCAGCAGGAAATTTCTCATTGGCTAATATGATTGTATGCAAGCAATATTACCATAAATTCAGTGTTTCCCTACTGCTTATTGGATAAAATGTGAACCACTGTGGAGAAAATACAGACAGGGCTCTTAGTTGTTTCATCATTGTCTACTTGATCAGACACTCTTTCTCCATCTCTTCCCTTTTCCTTTTATGATGCAGTAACACCAAACATCAATTCTTTATATGCTGGGTTCTCATCAATCAGGATTCAGTGCAGAGGGAGCAGGCAAAAAAAGGCATTCTCCTATTTTTCCCCAAAAGGGGTTTATTTGCCTACTTTAAAAGCTGCCACCAGAGGGCCAGGCTTCTAATTTAGCCAGCTTTTGAATTCTGGCTGCCATCCATCCCAAAGGCCGAGAGAACCAGTATGATACTCATAGTCAATGTACAATACAAGGAGTATGTACCCACCACTGTGGGAGACAGTTTTCTGTAGGAATAGCTCAAATAAAGAAGTAACTTTGACATACAATAAAATAATGCTAAGGATTGTAACAATGTAGATAAAGTGCTGAGGGCTTAACAAAGAGAAAATGGTCTAATTGTGCAGAGAGATCCAAAAGACTTTTTGGCTGAGGAGATGATGCCACACAAGCAACAAGAATAAGAGAGTGCAGGTCTTTAGAAATGACTGAAACAAAGGCATAAGCTAATCAGTTATACGTAAGGAAAAATAAACCATTCTGGTTTGGTCTAGTAAATTGGGAAGTTGAGAAAAAACTATAAAGATAGGTGAAGGATATACTGTGGGAGGTTTTGAAGGTCAGATGAAAACCTCTTATAACCTATATTCTTAAAGTCTTTATACAGCCATTTCCCTTCTTATAATTTACAATGCCCTAGCCCCCTAGAATTTTTGAAGTACTATCATCTAGGTCTTTCCTGATTTTTAGAGACGATAAACTTATTTTCTAATAGTATTATCAACACATCAGAGAACATACACCTGAGTATCTAATTCCTATATCATAGCAGCTACTATCTTTCCATCTAGAACTAAAATGAAAAGGTTATATACTTATAAAAATTTTCCATAAAAGACAAAGTTGGCTGTATATGGCTAAAATAAAATCCAGACTTCATTTAATTATTTTTCCTCTAGCTGAGAGAAAAGTGTGAAAAGTTCTATATCTTTCTGAACAAAAATGCTGTGATGCTCCCCATCAAGCTGTTCTGTTGAATTAATGAAAAAACAACAGATGTTTCATAATCAGAAGATAGTGCAAATGTAAAATATCACAAAGTAATGGGAAATACAAGTCTAATGACATTTCCTCAGAACTTTTTCCAAAGTAATTAAATAAAATCACTAAAATTTAATATGTGGAAATGTTTGGACCCTCAAAAAAAGAACTTCAAAAACATGTATAATATTCAGAAAAATGTTCTAGCGAAACATGTGCACACGAAGAGCAGATTTCACTGTTCTTGGAAAATATTTCCTAGTAGATTCTTAAGTGTTTCTTAAGGGGGGAAAATGATAAATTCCAGTCAAGAACTCTGAATATACATGCGGGGCTACATATACATGCAAATTAACTCATTATGTTCACACTTAGTACACAACATCAATGAATAGTAGCAACCCAATTTGTTTCCTAATTTGAATCTGCTTCATCATTTGAAGAAATCATATTTTTGTTTAGTGCTTTTTTCCACTAATAATAGAAGATTAATGAAGCAGAATTACATATGGCAATTTCATTTTTCAATAAAAACTGAAACATCCAAAATAAAAGGATAATTTCTAAAAAAGAAAAGAGCAAATTATACCCTGTGGGCCAAATACTGCCGACCATCTGTTTTTGTAAATAAAGTTTTACTGGGAATGTAGCCAGACTCATTCATTTCCATATTGTCTAGCACTGTGTGTGCACTACAACAACAGAGCTGAGTAGCTGTGCCGGGCACTGTATTGCCCAAAGCTTAAAACACCATATCTGAGCCTTTTCTGTAAAACAGAAAAGTTTGTTTACTCATATTCCAGAATGAATGTCACCCATAAGTTTCAAAATTTAGTACACTGGTTATTCAGATCTTAAGTGATTTTGTTTGTTGTAAAGATCAGAAGCACACTTTTCATTAGCCATAGTCTGATTCTGATTCTGAGAACTTAAGAACTAGTTCCATCACCTTCCATTAGAGTGGCAGTGCCAACAAGCAGCCCTAGGCCACACTACTAGGCCCCTTCTATTATGTCCATCAGTTCATCTCATTCTTTCATATGAAGTGATGTATTATCCATCTTATGCTTCCTGAATACAAAACAATTATTAGAAATCTTTGCTATTTTATTGATATATAAATATCTTAGTAAAAGTAAAATGGTGCATATTAATAAATGAAAATAGTGCAGTTTTTAATGCAAACTCTTTCAAGGGAAGCTCTCACACCCATTTCCAACCAAAATGCCATCCTACTCTTCTATACAGAAATTTAGAGCTCATTTCTTCAATATTTGTGACTTTCACTTATAGTACCCCTCACTGACAGTAACATACTTTTAGTCAAACAAAACCAGAGTTTCTCTATTAACATATATGTACTTATGGTATTCAGGCAAAACAATTTTTACTTATTTTTTAGAGTATCTTATATAACAGGTCTAATAGTTTGTCAAAATTATGCATATAATTCTATTTTCATTTCAAGTTGATAAGCCATTTAAGGGTCGAGTATTATTTGGTTGTAAGTGTTCAATAAATATCTTTTATAGAATAATTAAATGAAAGAAGTAAGTTTACTAGTGTTTTTCTTGGGGTAATAATAAATATTTAATATTGGAACACAGAAACATAAGTACATGATGAAGAAAAATGTGTGATATCAATATACTTGTAGATAATGAACTTCAAATTTTAGATTTATAATCTTTAAACCCACTCTACCAGACTCCAAACTATATTACAAAGCCACAATAAAAACAACAGCATGGTATTGTAACAAAAACAGACACATACACCAATGAAATCGAATAGAAAGCCCAGAAGTAAACCCACATATTATGAACAACTAACCTTTGACAAAGGAGCAAAGAATATGCAATGGAACAAAGACAGCTTGTTCAATAAATGGTGCTGGGCAAACTGGACTGCTACATGCAAAAGAATGAAACTAGAATACTGCCTTTCACCATGCACAAAAACCAACTCAGAATAGATATATTCTGAATCTTCCTCCTACCTCTCACCCTCTTCTGCTCCTATACCCATGTTCTAATGACCCAAGCCCACTGCAATCAGAGTGATCTTAAAACATAAATTAGATTGTGTCACTGGCTTACTCAGAATACCCCAATGACTTTCTATAAAGTTTAGGGTCAAGTCCAAAGTAATAGATATGGCCCTGCATAATTTAGCTCCTGCCTCTTTCACTAATATCAACTCATATTGTTTTTCCTTGGGCTAATCACTATCACTGTCGACACTGACTTTCTTTAAGTCTCTCAGAACAGCTAACTGCTTTCCCATTTAGCACTACCACCTATAACAATAACCACCACAACCAATAAAGATAAGACTTGGAAGCTGATCATCGATATGAGGCATACAGCAGGGGAGGGAAGGGTGAGGGGTCAAAACAGGGGAAAGAAGAGCACAAGGGACTGAGATGATGGATGGTGGGTGCTTTGGTGGTAGGAGAACTATAGGGACTACATATAAGGGGAGAAATCAAATACTACTCCAAAATTAACAACATCAGAAAATAATTTTTAAAAACCTGTCTTACAAAACAAAGCTAATTCCTTATAATGTCTGTTTCCTAATCTATCTATTAACTGATTCTAATTCTGGTCTCTTGACAATAACTGAAAAAGTACATTATTTTCTTGTCTGCAACTATTCAGACATTTTTAGCCTAAAAAGTTAAAGAGGGCAATTAAAATGGGATAATCCCAAATTTATTTGTGCAAGAGAGAATGCTAGAATAAAGATGATGAACAGGACTTTTTATTTTTTAATTTAGAGACTCATTTAGGGCACATTTATAGAAATTATTTCTTAGCCTACAGGAAGTCAATGAAAAGTATACAGACACAAAACATAGATGGGACGGCTGTGTTTAGCAAGCTGTATCACAAATTGGGTTGTAACTGGTATAAATCTAGAAAGAAGTAAAACTGGTGTAGATCCAGTTAAAGGTAATTAAATGACTGTACAGAAAGACTGGGCAGAGTATAAACTAGTTATTACCATTAACTTCAGGTATCCCAAAATAACAAGGTCAATGCCATGAAATGCAGTCATATTACCCCATCTTGAGAGTTTTACAATAACGAAACTCTAGATTAGAGGAACTACTTCATTATTCCAGTTTATGAAATAAGGAAGTAGAATACAGTACGCAACCCATTCAAAGTTAAGTAGGTATACATTGCTAAGTTGAGATTTATACTGAAAAGTGAAAGACTATAATACAAAATATCACTTAATATTAAATATGCAAATAGCATATGATCAATAAATGTTAATTTCCTCCCAGTGATAGAAATCCCCTACCTGCCAATACAGTCCATTTCCTTTTGAACAGAATGGATAATAGGTTCACATACAGTGTGGGTCTAATCCAATACTACTAAATATAATGTAGAAATTTAGTACATAAGATATTTTATAAAAAGGAGCTCTATCAGTATTTCAGTCATTCTAGTTTATACACACACACACACAAAAACTAGAATGACCAAAATATATATATATACACACACACAAAAATATTTTTCCTTTAAGTGAGTTGTGCCATGAAAATTAATTTCTTTGAGTGACCCAACAGATTAAATGTGAGTTAGAATTATATTTAATGAGGAGCTATGAACTTCTTTTCACCGAAATTTTCCTTTTCAAGTAAAGACAAGAACAAAAAAGTTCATCTTTTAATGGCTCACAACTGATACTGAAATTTTAAGCTAAATGGATATTCTCCCTATTTTTATTAATAACTAATGAGGAAAAAAGAGACTATCAGAAATGTATTGTTGCTCTATTCTATGACCAGGAAATACAACTGTTTAATTACTCGAGCTTATAAAACATTTTGAGAAAATTTTAAGTCATAAAAAGATAACAGGAAATTAAATTTTCTCATTTCATCTACTAAATGGTGTTATTTTTGTGACAGCCCATCACACTTGGTAAATAAATTCACTTGTCTTTCACTTATTACTACTTTATGTAAATTAATTTGTTAGAGGTAATTTCTTTCCTCATTGTAGAAAATAAAATTACTTTTAACATAGCTGACTCAAATATAATAAGAAACCTAATTCTCCAGTCAATTTAAACAAGTCAAACATTTTTTGAGGAAATAAATGTTTTTCAATTCATTACCTCTTAGTTTATGCCAACCTTCTAAATCTAAAGAAAATATCTTCAAGGTATTAAGCTATTTTATGGTCTGAAACTCTGTAGCTTTTTAAAATGAAAAAGCTTAAGGTCAAATTTAGATTTATATAATCAGAACTAAAATTAATGACCAAATATTAGAAATAACAATGTTCCTAAGATCATAAATATAATTTATATTGGGTAAAAATATCACAGATTGGGGAGCCCTTCATTTTTCTTTAATATGAAGGCTGTGTTTGTCACACCACAAGATAGTCAAATGAGTACTGGGTAAGAATTTTGTATTCTGTGAAAGCTAATCCAACCATTATAGAAGACCGTATGGAGGTTCCTCAGTCTACTAGAAATGGAACTACCATATGATCGATCCGGCAATCCGACTCCTAGGAATCTACCCAAAGGACACAAAAACACTGATCCAAAAGAGTACATGTACTCCTATGCTTATTGCAGCACTATTTGTAATTGGTTAAGACCTGGAAACAACCCAAATGCCCAAAAGTAAATGACTGGATCAGGAAGATGTGGTACATATACCCAATAGAATATTATTCAGCAATCAAAAATGACAAACTAGGGCCATTTATAGAAACATGGATGGAGCTAGAAGGAATTATACTCAGCAAAATAAGTCAGAGGCAAGAGAAAAGTATCAGATGGCTTCACTATTAGGAGGAATATGAAAGAGCAACAACTACAACAACAGAAACAACAAAGAAAAAGATGCTCAAGGAAATGGGCAATTATAACCAAAAGCAAACAAAAAACTCAACAAGACCAAAAAGTCAAAGATAAACCAAAGGGATCATGGGGGGGTTGGAGTGTAAGGAGGGGAGGGCAGAGACAGGGATGAATGCAGAAAGAGCACAAGGGACTGAGGTGATGGTGCACGGGTGGAATGGTGTTGGGTACTCCCTGGGGAATACAAATGACATCAAATATAATTAAATAAATTTTAAAAAAGAAAAAATTCCTAAATATAAAAAAAAAAATTTGTATTCTGAATTCTAAGCATATATCAGGGCTAAAACGATTGCTTTAATGCAATGCTTTAATATAGATCACTTTACTATAGATGATTAAAATTGCTTTACTATAGATGATTAAAAATATGAAAGAATATAAAATAAGCTTACTATTTCACCAGTCTTTCCAATGTTTCCTTGATCTCCTACTTCTCCCTGTTAAGAATATAAAATGCAAAAATGATTATTTTTCAAACAAGAGTACTCAATATAAAGTTTCTGTTTTCATTTTAATGTAATCACCTAGTCATAACCTAGTAAAAGGCAAAGGAAATCTGAATTATTCAAAACCATTAGTGTATGTCTCTGTGACATGTTCTTTCTTCTACTTCCATTCAAGTAGTAATCATCTATTTTCTTAAACTGTTTTCTTCAGTTTGCAGCTTTTAGTCATTTTAAAACTATTTCTAGTAAAAGCAATCAACTATACAGTGAAGGATGGAAATGAACTTTCAGTGGTGAACTTAATATAGTATATACAAATGCTGATCTTTAATGATACCACATCTAAAACATATAATGGTATGTGCAATATTATTTCCATTAAAATATTTTACAAAGTTTAAAAATAAAATCTTCATTGAGATGCACCCAATGAAAGGCAAGTGGTAGTAGGCACTGCAGAAGATATTAAGAATATCCATAGTGATGACTTATTTGCTTCAGGAGAAGTAAAATATAGTGAATACACCGTATCACCTTGTGAAAATCTAAACACTGCTGCTTTTAAATAATGGATTATAAAACTGTATTTGATTTGCTCCCTGAAGAATATATGATATACTGGTAATGAGAAAGGGCCATTATTAATGGTGAAGAATGGCATAAGCACAGGTCAAATAAAGATAATGATAAAGAAAGGTCTAAGACTAAGTTCAGGGTGTCACATACATGTATGACACATATATTTTGTTTAAAGAAATAGGATATTAATCACACATTACTAATTCTTAAAATGAATAAGTGTGAAGAAGTAAAATGCACTAACAATACTGTAACCAGTACTGGCAAGTAGCTACCTAATATTGGAAATGGCCTAGTTTTATTCAAAATAAGTAATACAGAATAGATTTGAAAGGTTTTGTACAAGAAAGAATATACACTAGCTCATTAATAATTTTAATAGTGGTTATCTCTTCAAATGGTAATATTGTTATCTTGGGTTAAATAAAATACATTACTAAAATTAATTTCAGCTATTTCTTTTTACTATAGCTTATATTTGTGGTTCAGATGATACATTGTATTAGCTGTGCAATTTTAAGCACTGAAAGCTAATTAATTTCATATGGCGTAATCGATTTGAAATAAACTTTCAAAGATTTCAAATTTTCTTTTCAATTCTGGCATGCATTTACATACATAATAAAGAGTAAATCAGTAAATTCTTGTTTTTGACAGTTCACTTATTGGAGAATTTCAACAGAAAATTTGTGGAAGGATACTGTGTAAATTATTAATGTTCTTGTACTTTTGCTTCCCTACCCAGTGCCCTTCTCATATCCAACAAGGAGATGAATTCTTTGTGCTACTAGTCAAATACAAAATCTACACAAAGAAGCAGAAAGCAGAGGTTGCTTGCAGAATTACCTGCATTCCTATTGTAGTTTTCAGAGAGTTTAAGGTAAGAGGTGAGTTGGCTTTGATGGCAAGAGAGAGAGGACTATTTCCTCAAGTCTAAGAAGAGTACCATAAAAGGAGGGACCCTTTCCAAACAAACAAGTACTCCCAGGAGAGCCAGATTCCCCTTAAGGGAGTGCCAGGTTCTGCTGAATTTGAGGCACTAGGACAGAAATTTCAGGGGCAGGTAGGAGGACTGAGCATTAAAGACGGTTCTTCACTTCCTGGTAACACAAAGTTACCTGGATGTTGGTGTGAATCTAGGGGAGAAGGTAGGATGTCAGTAATGACTGACATTGTTTCTCGCCAGTTTGACTAGATATTAGCTTACCGAAATTTTTGTAGAACTACTTGGCAGTGCAGAGATTAATCCTCATAAAGTAGCATTAAGCTGTTTATAAAGAGCAAGGTGCTACTGACTGGGTTTTTTTGTATGTAACTTGAGTCATTACCCACATTGTCCCAGGATAATTTTAGCCACAGACAGAAATGGTGACACATTAAAAAATATATTAGCTCATATTTCTTTATTCACTGACCTTGAAATGTTTTTATCTTTTCATTATACTCTAGTAAAATGAAAGCTATAGTTTTATTATAAAGAACTCTAGCTTTAGGAAATGTAGCCATAGTGCTGTGCTGCTTTTCATTTTTTTGTTAAATTTTAAATTTGTATAAATTCTTACAGTTTCTTTCAGACCTTAATGTTATACACATACACAAAACCATCACACTATATTTGTTTGTGTCAGAAAAAGTTGTATAAAATTTACATGTAGGCATACAAAAACAGGTGACACATCCTTTTAATGTCATAAAACGGTGAACACCACCCAGTGATTATCTAAAGAATGTACTTCATCTTCTACTGGGAGTTAGATTCACTCCCTATGTATGCTATTGGGTAAAGAACTCAGACTCAATGAAGTTACATTAACTTGTAGGTTTCTGTGCAGTAGAACAGACAGCCCCCAAATTTATGATTAACTGTCCTGTATTTAACCACATATTTTATATTACTATTTCTTGATTAATGAATACATATTATTTCATATCTATTAAAATGTATAAATATTTAGCTTCTCAAATGCTATTTGAATCAGTTTAAACATATTATCCGCATCCTCCTTAATGAGTTGAATATTTAATATGTTCATTTTATATTTTTATGAAAGTCATGGTTTTTATCTTTTTTCAAATTATTGGTAATAAAATTAGTTGCTTTACCTTTAGGCCTTCTGGTCCAGGCTCACCCACATACCCTTTTGGACCTGGTTTCCCCTAAAAGAGAACAGATTAAAAGAAAAAAAAAGATGCTTAGTCATTCTCATATTTGAAAGTTTCCTAAGTTTTATGAAGTGTACTTAGATGAATCACTGGAAATGTATTTAATATAACTGATCACATTCATGCCATGTGCAGTTCTAGGTTCTGGGGAGAGAGGAGTACACAAATACACCGGCATTCGTAGAGCTTACATTTTAGTGAGGATGACATAACTGAAAAATAAGTAAAACATATGGTGTGTTAGGTAGTAATATATGTGAAGCACACAAATTAAGCAAGGAAAGAAGACACAAAATGTAGGAGGTTTGCTGAGATATTTTAGTAAGGGAAGAGCTCACTAAGAAGGTGACATCGAGTAAACTTAAAGGGGGCGAGTTACAGAGATATCTGAACAGACAAAATTCCTAGGAAAGAAAGTATGTGAAAATGGGCAAGAGAACGTATTCTCGCCCAGAAGTGAGAATGTGCTGGACAGAGTAAGAGGGAAGAGGAAATAGGGTAAAAGGAGGGAAAGGAGGAAAGGAAGTCAGGTCATGGAGGACCTAGTACATTAGTTAAGGGCTCTGGCTTTTACTGAGTGAGACTTGAAGCCTCAGACAAATTCTGAGATAGAATGTGTGCCATGATCTAATGTTTTAACAGGATCACTTTGCTGAAAGAGCAGAAGCAGGGAGTCAAATGAAAAATCCACAATAATCCAAGTGAGAGGTAACAGTATAAAGATGAGGGTAGAAGCAGATGAGATTGTGGGAAGGGGTAAAATTAATTTAATAGTTTGAAGGTACAACTTCTAGAAATTGCTAACAGGTCATGTGTGGAATGTGAGAGACTGATAGAGTCCAGAATAAATTTAAGATTTTTAATCTGATTAAGGGAACAAATGAAATCAGAAAGATTGTGGGAAGAACAGATTTGGAGGCCAAATTGGAAGCTGTTTTGATGATTGCACTTGATACTCTTGTTCAACATTTTATTAGAGATCTGGTAGTAGTTATACTAGTCCAGAGTTCAGAGGGCAGGAGGTTCTGATCTAATCATGTAATTTAGGAAATCACCCGTATTGCCAAAAGACTGGAAAAAATCATCTGGGAGTGAGTGTTGATAGAAAAGAGAAGTCTGCAAATCAAGTCTTGAACACTTTAAAAGTTAGAATTTTAATGAGGAAAATATTCAAATTTTCTGTCAGACGAAGGTCATGCAAGTGAAGAAAGTGCTTCCAAAAAGAATGAGTAACCTTGTCAAATTCTGAAGGATATCAGAATGCAGTAAAGTGAAAATTAAGAAATGACCATTGGACTCGATAGCACGGAGATCACTGATGAAATTTGTAAGGTCATTTGTTTTAGGGTGGTGGGGATAAAGATGGTTTCAGCAGGTAGGATGAGGAGAAAAACTTAAAAAAATTATTTCTATACAACACTTTGAGAAGTTTTACCTGGAGGGAAAACTGACATCAATACATTTTGCTTTTATACTGGATAAAATAATGGCATATTTATATACTGACAAGATTGATCCATCAGAGAAAAACTAATATGCAGGAGAAAGCTGGAAGAATTGTTGCATCAATGATTTTCAGTTAGGCAAGAGGGTAAGAAATGTAGAAAACACGTGAAAGTTTTCACATTAGCTAGGAAAATGGTCTGTTTATCCACACTAGCCAGAGAGAAGGCATGGAGAATGGCACAGATACAGGTATGTGGAAAGGAGCAATGGTAGAAACTTGTGGAAGTTCTCTCTGATTATTTTAATCATCTCAGAGAACTAGGAGTTAAGATAAAGGTCTGAGAATGAGAACTGTGAATATAGTTGAGGAAAGTAAAAAAAAAAAAAGAAGAGTTAAAACTGTAAATTGGTTGGGGACATCATTGAGAATGTAATCAAAGGGATAATTATAATGTCTGAAATAGGATGAGGAAGCATGTGAAGTCTTGAAGAGAATAGAAAAATGGAAAGGTCATAGGGTCAGTGAGTTGAAATTTCTATTGGGACTGCTGGATTACGTTATGAGAGAGACTTAGAAAGGAAGAGGATGTTAGTTAGGGAGAAGAAAGCTTGATACTCAAATTAAGAACAGAATGCTATGTACTAGTAACAACAAGGTAGAGGGCATGATCTCAGCAGTTAGCAACTGAAGAGGGTAGTATATCACTGGACTAAATGGATTCAAAATCTTGGATACTGGGTAGGCTGACCATGGTTTATAATATCAAACAATTGATATCTAATCATGCAAGATTTGATGGAGATCATTATGTATTCTTTCATAATGTGTATGACAAATTCAAATCAATGACTGAAACATGTGACAAGGGAGAGAGCTAAACAGAACACCAACTTATAATATCTGCTAGGCATTATAGAATTATATTTTATTATTGCTATCCACAAACATTCTATTTTCTTTCTTTTAATAAAGACAAAACAATGCACTGTCATTCTGTTGTAACCACACAAAAGATCCGTAGTAACTTATATAGACTATTTCTACCCAAAGAGTTATTTTAATTTCTGACTCTGCCATGTTTCAAGTTGTCTAGTGGTTTTCTACCAAGCAGAAATTAGAGCAAAGAATCAAAAGATAAAATTGTCAAATATCAATTATTCTGTAATCAGTTTAAAGTTTTAGGACAAGAAATATATTTGTCTATGATATTTACCAAAAAATTTTAGGATTATATTTTTATTCACACTATTTAGAAAGAGATTTAATGAGAGCATTTCTTTCATCTTTAGTAAGTCACATTCAAGAAAGAGTTATACATTATATCTACATTACGGAAAAAATCTCACTGGACTGTGAGAGCAGCACAGTTATAATCTCTGAAATCTAGCTCCTGATCATACTGAATTATATTGAAGTTGTCACTTCTGGTCCTGTTATATACTGTTACATTAAGTTTTTCTAAAGCATGCTATCCTTGAATTTATAATATTTAAATTTTATTTTCATACCCAAACAATTTGGACAATATCTTATAGGGTTATTTTTAGGAGCAGAGAGGACTCACGTTACATATTTAGAGCAATACTGGGCCTAAGTTGATCCTCAACCAATCATAGCAACAAAAATAATAATACTGAACAGGCAAAAGGTGACTGTGATTCTCTTTTTTTCTAGGGAAGTAATTTAAAATAAAAGATCAATTTTACTGGGCTCAAGTAACACAGTTTTTTCTGTTATATAACTCACCTCACAAAAAAATGAAATAAAAATTCTTCTTTTCTTTCAATGGGATAGTGGCAGTATATGTGCTAATGAGGTAAAGGTGCAAAAGAAAGAATTACTGTCTCCTTAAATGTAAAATTGTTTTAAGAACCTGTAGTTAATGATTTTCTCAAGTATGATGTATTTTATGGCTCTAATAATATTTCTTAAAATAAACGTGATGTATACTCCTAATAACATCACAATAATGTAAACTTTGGTCATGTATACACAAATTCTCAAAGAATTTTTTTCAGAATTTAAAAACAAGTAGTTCATATATTACGATGAAATATAACCTGAAAAAAAAATGGCAGAAAATGTATCTTACTAGTATTCATCATTTCAGTGACACACTTATAAAACAGATTCCTACAATATAACTAAAATGGCTAAGGTATTTAGCCTCCTATTTCATTTTGAGAAACTATCAATAAATTGCACAAATTAGTGATACTATAACATCACTGAAGAAAAAGTAAATATGTAGTAGGTATAGTAACACACTATACGGGAAACATTCCAGTTATAGGAACATTTTATTTGAGTGAACTTTGAGACTATATATTAATTTTTGTCTTTTGATATAATTTAAAATTTGGTGCTATCCAAAACATTTACAGAGCAGTTGTTTTAAGAGAATCACTTTTTGAAAATCATTTATATGATACATACTCTTGGCCCCAATTCTCCAAAGGGTCCAATAGGTCCTTCTTCTCCCTTAAAAAAGGAATTAGAACACATCATGGCCTGAAATAAGCATTTAAAGATGAAAAATCTAATTCTGTTTTTTTCCTCAAATCTGAGCTCATTCTGAGGTTTTATGATAATATGCTGTGATTTTCTTGTATTTAGAATGTATTACCCTATATCATTTGAATTTTTGTTAGTGTGCTAACCCCATGTTTATCTTAAGGGGATACATATTACTGGCTTATTTTTAAACTGGCAAATGATATAAGCTATACATAGAAAGTTGATACTGGATAGGAGGGAAAGTGATTAGGGTATCACAAAATCAGGATTAAGAATTACTGGAACCATGAATTAAAGATAACATTTGTTTTCTTAGATTCACTCTTGCTCCAGCACAGAGAGAACTCAATTTTTCATTATAGAAATCAATACACATTAGCATGTTAAAATATTATTGGGATAGAAAATGTTTGTCACTGGCACATTTTGATTCCTCCTTAATTCAGCACATTTTGAGTCTAATTCTATGTAAGCCTTGAAGATATAAAGGTATAATGAATCCTGCCAAATAGGATTCACTGCTTACAGTTTGTTCTTGTCCAATTTACATGTCCTATATTCTTAAGGTCAAATTTTTAAATCTTCTGGATTATTCTAAGTATAAAAAATTGTAGGGATGATTAGAGAATAAAGGATTTCAGAAAAAATTACAATACTTTTACATTAGTCTCTGTGAAAATAAAAAGTACCAGTTGTTTTTATTTCACTTGATACATTTTTTAAAAATGCTGATTTTCACCTTTAAATAGATGATTACCCCCTGATGGTACCACAACTTTAGGCCAAGCACTGATGAATACTACATACAAATCCTGTAAAGCATTTATTCTATTTTATTTGTCTGATTAACATTTTGCTCAATTTACAATTCAATTAAGATATAATTTATTGTGAAATCATCTCCTATGTAAATGTCCAATATTAGTCTTTGTCATTTTGACTTGCGTTACTACCATTCCCTTGAACTGTTGCACTTTGCTGTAAATGGTAACATTTCATCTTTCTTTATGGCTGAATAGTATTCCATAGTGTAGAGAAGTCACATCTTCTTGATAAAATCTTATATGTATGGGTATTTAGGCTGCTTGCATGTCTTAGCTATTGTAAATATTGCTGAAAGAAACACTGTAGAGTAGCTAGGTTTCCAAGCTGCTGAGGAATATTGGTAATAGGGCAGGTTGTGCATGTGAGAGACAAAGTATAAAGAGAATTTCTGTACCTTCCTATTGATTTTACTATGAACCTAGAACTGCTCTAAAATATTGTATTAAAAAATATCAAGGGCCTCACTGGTGGCGCAGCAGTTTGAGCACCACACTGTAAAGCATCTGCCGCACAGCAGCGCAAGTTCAATCCTCAGCTAGGGAGGAGACCTACATGGCATAGCAGACCTCACCTGCCTGTCCGCTGCTCCCCTCAGCAGTGTACTTCTGTCAATCTGCCTGATCTGCTCCCTGCTCTGTCTCTGGTGAATCCTCTCACTCCCATGCCTCTGGCCTGTACCCCGGTTATTGTATACATAAATAAGTTAAAAAATATGTAAGCCATCCATCCCATTAGCCTTAAAAAAATGACTCTGGAAAAGAGAAAACCACAAACACCACTGAACACTTTGAAGTAGATGTGTCAGCTGGCAATGGGGATCTCCGAGACCCTATACAGGTCATTTTCACTAAAATATTATTCATACATAAAGCTTAGTGTGAGTTGCCTATTATTCCACAGAACTCATAAATCAAATTATCCAATGACAAAAAAATCATCCAATATCTTGAAAGTATAAAAGAGACAAAGACTAAATATAAATTCTAGCACATATGAGTGAAATTCTGGGCTCAGAGTCTTCTGATATCCCAATGAGGCCACTGACATTTATAAATCAATGAATTGAGAACACTGTAAAATGAGTCCAAGTCCCATTACAGAACTGCAAGTATAAAATGGTAACTTAAAATCATGCATGGCAAAAAAATTTCCACACTAAAGCATGCTTTCTTTAAGCAAAAGCTAAAGCTTCACAAAAGAAAAAAGGAGAGGAGGACTAAAAAACTGATAATAGGATATTTATCTCCTTCATACCTGTGTTCCTTTGAGACCGGGAGGTCCAGGAAGCCCTCTATGTCCAAGGAGTCCCTGTAAAGGCAATACAAACACAACATTAAATTAACTCAACATTATTTTCAATCAGCAATAGCCTAGAAATAGGCAATACTATTTGGGTAAAGTTATCAAAGTGAATGGGAGTTTTATGAGCAGAAAATTATGGGTCAAATAAAATATTGGGGAAAATAGGATAAAGTTAATTTTAAACAACATGTTATTTTTCTAATATTCTGCTTAGAATGTTACTCTTCAACCAGACACCTTTGCAGAGAAAGTACTTGCCAATTTAAAGCAATGTAAAAAAATACAATATAGTGTGTCCACAAAGTCTGGAAACAGATGGAAGGAACGTATAGTATTTTAATATCTGAATACTAGCAGTGTTTGGAATACATTATTCATACTATTTCCCTTCTTGATAAAAGGTAATAACAACCTGAACAAAGTAAAACTTTCAAGATTAAACCTTTTGTTAATAAAATGAGTGTTAAAAAAATCAAACGTTCCCTAAATAAAAATTTTGCCAAAGTAACTTAAAAAAAAAAACAAACTTCCTATTTCAGAAAAGACCCTGCAACATCTATTCAACAAAGCACTCCTTTACTTATTCAGTTCTGTTCTCTTTATCAAGTATGTCAGAAATACTGGCCATAGTCTAGATTTTGTGTGCAGCTCTATTATATTTAATATGAAGAGATAGGGGCCTCCCCTGGTGGCGCAGTGGGTTAAGCAATGCACTATGAAGCAAACCGCAGCCACTTGCAGCATGAGTTCGATCCCTGCTGCCGGCCAGGGAGGGGGACCCACATGGTGCGGCAGACCTCTCCTGCTG
>JAGFMF010011606.1:8411975-8475112 GCA_019455555.1 Galemys pyrenaicus | reverse complement strand
CTCAGCAGTGTACTTCTGTTATCTGCCTGTTCTGCTCCCCGCTCTCTGTGGTGAATCCTCTCGCCCCCGGACACCTCTGGTCTGTGCCCCAGTGCTTGTGTGCATAAATAAATAAATCTTTAAAAAAAATAAAAAAAAATATGAAGAGATAGGTTAGGAGATTGAAGTGGGCCTGCATTGTTTTATGCAAGTCTAATACATACTCATCTTCTTTACAGGCTAAAGTACTCTAATTTTCCTTAGGGAAAAATCTCTTTCCCCACTGTTACTTCATGTACTTTGGCTGTTCTTTGATTAATTTACGGGTAGACATGTGACATAGACCTAAGTCAGTCATCATATTCTATACCCCTAAAAACTGGCTCAGCAATAAACTAGAAATTCAAGTCATCCTAGCTGAAGCAATTTTGAGGGGAATTATTTAAAAATTAAGAACAAAAACATGAGAAAAGTTTTGGTAAGGATGTAGAGAAATTGGAACACTTGGGCACTGTTGGTAGGAATGCAAAATGGTGAAACACTGTGGAAAGTGGTACTGAAGTTCCCCCCAAAATTAAAACTAGAACTGTCTTGTGGTCCAGTCATCCAACTTCTGGGTATATATCTAAAGGAAATGAAAACAATGTCTTGAAGAGCTAGCTGCACTCCTGTATTCATTACAAAACTACTTAACAAGTCCCTGTTGGTAGAAATAGCCTAAATATATACTGATGGATGAACAAACGAAGATGTGGACTTTTGTACTACTGAACAACAGAATAGTATTCAGCCTTAAAAAAAGAAGCAAATTTTGATATATTCTACAACATGGCTGAAACTTGATGACTTCAGGCTAAGAAGAATAAGCCAGTTATCAAAGAACAAATAGTGAATGACTCTCCTTATATTGAGGTACCTAGTCATATCTATAGAAGCAGAAAGGAAAATGATGGTTGCCAAGGGTTGAAGAAGGCAGAAACATTGCTTTTCAATTAGATATAAAGTTTCAGTTAAATAATATGTAGATTCCAGGGTTTAGCTGCACAATAATGTGCATATAGTTAACAATACTATACTATACATATGTTTTTTTACCACACACAAAAAAATCTGTACACTTATTAGAATTCAGACTTCAACTTTTTATTTAAGATCTACTTCATTTTTAAAAAAAATCACTAAGTGTCCCTCTGCCTTCCAACCCCAGGTTATTATTTAACCTGTTTCATAGAATCTCTCATTCCTTAGTTCCACCCGGCTAAAACCAACCCATTCAACTGAAATTCCAATTCTCTACGAAGTTTCTCATGAAATGGAAACTTAAGTTATTCTCTCTTTGAGTTCCTTCTTAGTCATTTATCATGTCTTATCTAGTTAGCTTTTTTACTTTTTAAAATATGGAAATCTCATCTTTCCAGAAGATTACAAGTTCCTAATAAACAAAAGGTAATGTAATCTGTTTGCAATTATTTCCTTACCTAGCACACTGTCGATTATACAAAGTTAATAAATGTTTCTCAGCTGACTAAATGCTGCCTGGAGACAAAATGGTTAATAAAAGATACCTGCATATAAAAATCTTGATTTAGGGTATGGAAGGTAAATATTTAGGACTGGATTGAGGTCATCTAGGAGAACTTTATGGAGTTATACATATTCCTCTTATCAAGTTAATTCATCTCTGTGCAGATAAACATATTTTAATAATTTAATATAAAAAATTAGTTCTAGGTATTACGTAACATAGTATCTCAAATAGTAGCTTATCTCTAAAAATTTATCAGGGTGCTGTATATCAGGCAGTAGTAGCCTATTCTCTCTCCCTAATTTCATAGTCTAAGTAACAACATAAACCATTATAACAACAAATAAATTAATCCTCTGTTTACTGGAGAATAGACATATTTATTGGGTACTCGCTTTCTCTAGTAAGCAGCTAAGGACATGCTTTTGCTAATGTTATGTGATGCTTGAAAGCAGACTGCCAAATTGGGAGCAAAGCTCTCAAGGTGGCTTGCTGAAGTATGTTTTGCATCTACATGCATATATACATATACACAGAATCCCACAATCAACAGAACCATAATTAAACCAAGCTTCCAATCATAGTTTGGGGTTGTTAGTCAACTGGCAGAAAATGAAGAGAAAATAAAAGGTTTCTTTAGAGCTGTGCCAAATTTCTCTGGAAAGAACCCAATTTATTTGCAAACAGGGTAAGCATGCTTTTCAAATACAGTGCACATGATATCCATTACGTATAGGCTAAAACAGGGCTTTAGTAAAGAATTTTGACCCACTTTCCAACATAACATAGGTACAGTAAAGTAAACGAAGCTTCAAGATACTTCCATGACCTACAACATATAATGCTAACAGTGTCAATGTTTGTCCCTGTTTTTCCCTCTGCTTCTAGAAACAATTTCAAGTCAAAAAGAAAAAGGAGACAAAAAAAACCCAAAAAACAGATCCTATCAACCTACAAAACATAAAATCATGTCTTTAAAATTTTATGGTTCTTTTGTGAAAATCGTCTAGGATATTTAAAAATTCAGTGAATGAATTATACCACAAAGCCAGAAAAATAAAAACTGCATGGCATTGGAACAAAAACAGACACACAGACCAATGAAATCAAATAGAAAGCCCAGAAATAAACCCATAGGTTTATGAACAACTAATCTTTGACACAGGAGTGAAGAATATGCAATGGAATAAAGACAGCTTGTTCGATAAATGATGCTTAGCAAACTGGATGCTACATGCAAAAGAAGGAAACTGCTTTTCACCATGCACAAAAACAACTCAAAATGAATTAAGGAATTAGACATAAGACCTGAAACCATAAAATATATAGAAGAAAAGTAGGCAAAACTCTACATGATATACAGCTCAGTAACATCTTTAAAGACACAGTACACAAAGCAAAGATAGTGAAGGAAAAGATAAACAGCTGGGACTACATCAAACTTAAAAGCTTCTATCAAGCAAAAGACACACTAAGCAAAACAAGCAACACCCCACCGACTGGGAAAAAAATCTGCACACAACACAACTGACAGGGGACTTATCACACAGATCCACAAAGAACTAACCAGACTAAACAAAAACAAAGTGAACACTCCAGGCAAAAAATGGGCAGAAGAGCTAAAAAGACATTTATCCAAAGAGAAAATGCAAATGGCCAACAGGCATATGAAAAAATGCTCAACTTCTCTTGTCATCAGAGAAATGCAAATCAAAACCACTATGAGATACCACCTCACACCAGTGAAAATGGCACATATCAAAAAATTAGCAACAACAAATGTTGGCGAGGATGTGGAGAAAAAGGAACTCTACTACACTGCTGGTGGGAATGCAAGCTGGTCCAGCCACTATGGAAAGCAGTGTGGTGGTTCCTCAATCTACTAAAATTGGAGCTCCCATATGATCCAGCAATCCCACTCCTAGGAATATACCCAAAAGACACAAAAACACTGATTCAAAAGAATACCTGCACCCCCATGTTTATTGTAGCACTCTTTACAATAGGGAAGACCTGGAGACAACCTAAATGCCCAAAAACAGATGACTGCATCAGGAAGCTGTGGTACATATATTGATGGAATACTATTCAGCAATCAAAAAAGATAAACTAGACTCATTCATAGAAACATGGATGGAGCTAGGAGGGATTATGCTCAGCGAAGTAAGTCAGAAGGCGAAAGAAAAATACCAGATGGTTTCCCCTAGGAGGAATATAAGGGAACCAAATAAGGATCAAGGAAAAGAATAACAACAACAACAATAATAATAATACTAATAATAACCCAACAAAAACAAAAAGACAAGGACAAATCAGGGACACTTTGTGGGGAAGGGGGAGGGAGAAGGTTAAGGGAAGAAGAGCACAAGGGACTGAGGTGCTGCACTGGTGAAATGGTAGTGGGAAATCCATGGGGACCACAAGTGATGTCAAATATATATATAAATAAAGAAGAGAAAAAAATGCAGTGACTGGTATAAAATCAATGAGATTCATGATATTGGTGCTGATGAGGTTATAAGACCATGTTTAATGAATAAATTTAGATAAAGCAAGCCACAGCATAGTAATTATCCAGTAGAAATTCAACCATTGCTATCCATTAAAATGTCTGGCTTTCTGGTATTTTATACCACTTTTAAGCATTGTAGTTTTAAAACTAAAAGAAATGATGAAAAGGTAGCTAAAGACAACTATAGTTTTGAAGAAGTCAACCAACTTTCTTCAGTTCTCTCACTTTTCTTGTGGAGGAGGAGGAGGGTTCTAAAATTTTATTTTTTTTCTGGTTTTAATGTCTTATTTTTTTTACACCTCTATTTTATTTTCCTTATTTCTTTCTTTATATATATTTTACAGCAAATGAAACAAAATTTGAAGACTTAAAATGCTTCAGAAATCACTCTGGTTCTTCACCATGCTGGCTTAAACACATTAAATTCAGTTATCAGTTCCCTTTGAAGTAATTCCCAATTTCCTAAGACAGAATCAATTACTCTATCTTTAGACTCTCGGAGCACTTGACCAGCTCTTAGATACAGCATTTTTAATGATTTTTTAAAAATCTTTTACTAAACTGAAACCTCATCCATCAGGAGGATTATAGTTTAGAAATCCATCTCTATGATCCCACATTTAGTACTTCACCCTAGCATATAAAAAAAAAAAACTCAATAACTACTTAATGGATACTCATTGAATGGAGAAACGAATGTGCTTATAATGTTTCAAGTTCAAGTTCCTAAGTATACAGCAGGTGAAGGGCTAAACTAGAGAGAACTTTCAGCTTCCTTTTCTGTACTACCTCCAACCCTTCCTCTCTTTAGAATACCTTCATGCTACTCTTTCTAATTTAGGTTTAGTTTAGACATTGATTATTTCAATCTCTATATTAGACAGGTATAGGTTTCCCCTGCTCTCCCACAGTGGAGTTTTCCCACAGTGGCATAAAGAAGCAAGTACCATCAATTCATATGGAAAAGATTTTCAGAGTTCTAAGAACCCAAAACTAAGCTAAAATAACATGCTAACCTAAAATAATAAAAATAAATATTTGTTTTTAAATAGTAGACAAAAGCTGGAATGACATGATAAATACACAGTTTCGATAAAGTAGTGCCTGGGGAAGGAGCTTGGCAGTGCCACACTCGCTCCTTGGGGTGTACATGGTCTCTTTGATGGCTCCTTGCAGAACAAATGCTGAATTGTATTTCATTGTTTGCCTTTTGTCATAAAGACAAAAATATTCTTCAGATTTCTTTCAGGTAGTGAAAATGGAAGACTTTGGTAAAAGTAAAATGGCATAATACAAATTTTTGAAAAGTGGACATTATATTTGTATACCAGAATTAAACTTCTTGTCTTCTCCATCCTCCAAACCTGTTGCTCTTCGTGATTTCTCTACTTTAACCATTAAGATTCAAATCAGAATCTATTTAATTTTGATTTCTCTTTTTCTGTTCACCTTCACCTAATCAGTTACAGTCATATTGTTTCTATTTCCAAAACAGCTGCTCAACCAACAGTCATTCAACAAATCATCTAATTGTCCAGAATTTGTTAATATTCCTCTAATGCCCTATGGTTATCATTATGGTTATTTGATATGTATAAAATCAGTCTCTTCTCTCAGAAAGCTTACAGATAATAAAATCAGAAATTATAATATAGAAAGATAAGGGCTTGGTAGATTTATTTTTTTCAGGAATACAGAGAAGGAAAATCTCAATTGGGAAGAAAAGGGAAAGCTTACTAAACAATGTGTTATGTGATGTGTAAGTATTAGCTGGATGAAGAAGGGCACAGGAAAGGAGAGAGGTGTCCAGAGAAAAAGATTAGCATGCAAGACATTGTTAGATTTAAAGAAGTAAGGCATGGCTGGGTACTCTAACTAGTATCTGGAGTAATGCTTTTGGAAAAGCGGAGCATCAATGTTACATATGGGACTAGAGGATGAGAGGGGAGCAAGGTAAGTCATAAAGAATCTTGTGTGAGGCCCTGGGGAGCCTCAGTGATGGGGGTGATAGCACATACCTGAAGAGGTAGGACCCTATATTTCTGAATCAGATACAGTGTTGTCTTAAGGAAAATTATTTTTTAAAAAAGAATCTTTGTGTAAAAAAAAAAAAGAAACAAAGAAGTACAAGAGACAAGAGTTAACCTAGAATCTGTGGAGATCATGGAAGGGTTTACGCACAGAAATGACATGATGAGATCTACACTTTACAAAGATTATTCCATCATCAGCTAGGAAGAAGATTTGAAATCATGCCAGACTGTAGGCAGCAAGAACAATTGGAAGGCTATTAAAGTAATCTTGGTGAAAAGCAAAGAGGGCCTAAAACCTAACTTTGGCAGCAGAATGGTTTTAAGGGTGAAGAGGGGAAATTTTGAGCAAAAGAAGAGATGGGGATAAAAGGAGATAATTGATGGCCTGAGGTCATTCCAGGGTCAGGAGAGGGTTTGATGTATGTTGACTAGGAAGAACACTTCTTTTTTTTTAAATTATTTTTTATTAATTTTTTTTAAATTTACATATACTTGCCATAAATTGTAATCCCCATGTATTCCCCATCACCATCTCACCAGTGCACCATCACCTCAGTCCCTCGTGGTCCCATCTTCCCTCAACCCTTCCCCTCCCCTCCCCACCAAGTGTCCCCAGTCTGTCCCTGTCTCCTCATTTTTGGTTTTTGTGTCTTTATTGCTGTTATTGTTATTATTATTGTTCTGATTCAAAAGAATACCTGCACCCCTATGTTTATAGCAGCACTCCTTACAATAGTTAAGACTTGGAAACAACCTAAATGCCCAAAAACAGAGGAGTGGATCGGGAAGCTGTGGTACATATACACGATGGAATACTACTCAGCAATCAGAAATGAAAAACTAGACTCATTCATAGGAACATGGATGGATTTGGAGGGGATTATGCTCAGCTAAGTAAGTCAAGGGGAAAGAAGAATACCAGATAGTTCCTCCCTTAGGAGGAACATAAGGGAACCAAATAAGGATCAAGGAAAGGAAGAACACTTCTTCTACGGACACTGAAAGAAAGTGCATATAGGAAAAGGGTAGGCCAGTAAGACTGCCAGATAAAATACACGATGTTCAGTTTAATATGAATGTAAGATAAATAATGAATGACTTTTATTATTAAAATGTTCCAAATATTATACCTCCATCCTCTCACAAGTTTCCTTTTCCTGAATGCTAAACATCCCACTGTTTGTAAATTCTTATTTGTTTATCATGTCAACTAAATCACTATCTTCTTTATAAAATGTTATCTGAATCCCTTAAAGCTTTTTTCTCACAGTATAACATATTCTGTGTTATTCATATGGTCATTATAAAGTTTTTCCTGCATACCTTTCTCTAGATTATAAGTTTCTTGAAAGCAAAAGGACTTTTCAATCTTTGTTGCTCTAGGGTACAGTACATTGGCGGTCACGTAATAGTCAGTCAATAAATTTTTGCTGATTTATTTCAGATCTTTATAACTTTCTAACTTTTTCTATCTTATCTCCATGTTTTATATTTCTGTCCTATTTAAGCTATCTCCCCTACTGACATGCAAGTTTATCATTTTAAAACATATGTCACCCAGAACACTTTACCACTTCAAAATATTTGATTACTTCGAGATGTTCATTGAGCAAAAGACACCATAGACTTTAATTTCAATCTGTGGATATTTTATGAGCCCTAAGGGATACAGTGATCAGAAAATCTCCTCCATCTGCTTTTTTTTCCCACAAACTCCTTTTCAGTGATTTATGTTCTTCACAAACATTGTCACCTTTTGTGTAAGTCCATATCAAACAAGGAAAGTCATTTCTAGTGATCTGAACTGAAAAGACTGGATAAGTTACTATAACTAAACAAACACCACCGGGGGAACCAGAGGTGCAAACTATTTCCTAATTATCTGGGAAAAAGTTGAATAAAGTTCATTAAATGCACTCAAGATAGCTCAAAATTATCTGGAAATATTCTGATATTCCTATAGTATTTTCCATAGTCACTGTGATATGAGATAGGAAAGCTCCAGATAGCATACATTTTCTGTTTTTTCTCTCATTTTTCTTTTTTTTACCTTTGATCCTTCCGGGCCATTTTGTCCAGGAATCCCAATATCTCCTGGAAAACCCTAGGGAACATAAAAATGTAAAGTTTATTTCATAGGAAATGACTTTAAATCTACTAAAAGTTCTCTTTGCCTTTATTTCATACCCAAAGTAACTTAAACTCCTCGATAACTCAGAATTAGAGTAAGCTAGGCAGTTAACATTAGAACACAAAATTGGGCCTCCCTGGTGGCTCAAGTGATCGAGTGCCACACTGTGGGGCTTCCTCAGTCACTGCAGCACGAGTTAGATCCCCAGTCAGAGGGAGGGGACCCACATGGTGCAGTACAACTCCCCTGCTTCATCCACTGCTCCCTTCCGCAGTGTATTTCAGTTGACCTGCCTGTTCTGCTCCCCACTCTGTCTTTGGACTGTACCCTAGCTCTTGAATGCATAAATAAAATAAAATCTTAAAAAAAATACATTGGAACACAAAACTGATAAAGTGTCCTAAAACAGAGCATCCTTTATCAGTAACATAACAATCCTCAGACCCAAAGAAAATGTTCTAGTACAGTCTAAGAGAGCAGGAGTCTTATTCAGAAGTCACCCGCAACTTGGACTTGGTGAAACTGACCTTTTCAAGTGACATGCGGTAAAAGTCACCTGATTTGTGGACTGCATACTGTAGACTCACTGTTTACTAAGTACATGTTAACTTGTAGGTTTTGGTCAGGTGATCACGCAAATACATTCTCACTGATAAATAAAACAATCCTAAAGGATATGCCTCAATATACAGGACAAAGATGAGTTTTGTATGTAACTCAGTTACCTTTTCCTAACATTCCCATTTTTAATTGTAAATATTTCTGAATTCCTTAAATACTCTTTGAACTTGTCTATACATCTTACTGGTTTCATCCTTAATTAAGGAGTTGAGTAAATTCTCTGACCTGTGTTTATATTTTTCTGAGAATCATGAGTTTACTTTTTTGGAAATTATACTCTAGCAATATAAAACAACAGGCTCAAGAAATAGAAACAGACTGTAACATTAGGTTAAATCTTTGTGGGGGGGGTGGGGAAAGACTTATAATGTTACTCTAAAATATCTATCTCCAAATTCTAACTGATAATAATTACAGTGTGATTCAGTATGATCAGTTTCATAATAAGCAAATGATTGTAACTTTATTTGTATTAATTTTGTCACATAAAGTTATTTCAGAGATGCTTACTGCCATGGACAAAGGAACAAAAAGATAAGAACCACCATCTTTAAAAGCAATTGTCATTAAAATATGAATATGAGCTTTAAAAGGTAGCTCAGTGGAGGGGTAAATGTTATGAAATAAAAATCACCACAGGTAAGATTAAAACAGCAAAGGCTGACTCTGGAATACTCATTTGGGGGTTGGGGGGGTACAGGGAAAAACAAATAAAAAGAACATGATAGCAACTCATCTAGTCTGGATTAAGACAGAAAATGCCTTGACTCTATTTGTATATAAGACAACTTAAAAATTAGATTATTTACCTGATAATTCCATACCCTTTCTCTCTAATGTTTCCTGTGTTCATAAGTTTAGTAAGGGAAAATCCCTGTGCAATTGAATCACAACACTTCTGTTCTTGTTTCTGCTGTAACACTAACTAGTTGTCTAAAATAGAACTCATGATTTCTCCTACATACCTGCTCTTCCTTCCTTCTGTATTTACTGAGAATTTAAGAGAATGTTCCCACTGATCACCAGTTTCCAAGCCCAAAACTCTATATATCACCTTTGAACACACCTTTGAACACGATTACCATCAATTCCATCTTCAAAATCACTGTTAATTTCCTATAGGCCTCTACTACCATCACACAAGTCACCATCCTTTGCCTCTAAGCTATTCTTCCTGCTTTTGTGCCTGCACAGATTATTTTCACTCTGTAGCCAGACTATATCTATGAAGTGATCATGCTACTTTGTTACTAAACTCACAATAAAATGCAAATTTCTTAATACCTGGCTTAAAGGAGCCTTCATGAATTGATCTTGATCTACATCTATTGCCTGCACCTAACACTCCAGCTATTGAACAACTGTAATACTCTGAAAAAAACAAAATCTTTCATTTCTGGACTTCCACACTCTTTACCTTGAATATTTTTCCTTACCTTCTTCATAAGGGAAGTTTAAACAAACCACTGAATATTATTTTATTTGGAAGTCCTTCTGTGATTCCCCATAACTTAGGTCGTTCCTAAAAACTCTCTCTACCCTGGAGTCCTATATAGTCACCCTAATGTTTGACTTGTTTTGTTTTTCTCATTAGAATTTAAACTCCTTGAATCAACTAGTACCTGGCCCATAGTACAAGAAAAAAAAATTCTATTCCTCTTGCTAAATGATAGCTCTTTTTTTTTTTTTTTTTAAAATAGGATATGTCTGGTAGCTATTTTTAATCCTTGAGTTCTGGTTTACCACCACTATTTCAGAGAAATCTTGTCAATAAATAATTCCTGTTGATACTCCAGATAAGCCTAGAAATATCATATCAGAAAATGGAGAAACTATCAAAGGTATCTAAATTAGAGTCATGTTAAGAGAACACAAGGGAACTGAGCGATCCCAGTGGCCAGATATGGGACAATATGAACTTTAATATAAGAGAGATTTTGGTTTGAGATGGTGACATAAGAAGAACCTGACTCACCCCCTTCCACACAAACAAAAAGAACTACAATTACATATGAAGTAATTTATATGAAAGATGATCCAAAAGCAAGATTTAAAAAAAGCTTCCATAATAAAAGGATTAAAGGAGAGCATTCAAGGAGACATCCCACCTCTGGTGTGGTGATTTATAGTTAGGAGAAGTCCCAAAGAGTGGAACATTTACCTGGGGAGTCAGAGACAAATAGAGATTCAGGCAGAATGGTGAGGCAGATGAACATGTCCAAAATGAAAGAGCAAGATAACGTACCATAAAACACCTTAAAGATAAGCAAGTTAGCTGATAAATATCTCAAAGTAGCATCTATAGTCTCAATAAACTCAGAAGAGAGAATGAATTAGAAAAAAACTTAAGCACCAAAAAAGTTTCAATGTTTTTAGTAATCTGAGGAACTGCCACACTGCTTTCCATTGTGGTTGGACCAGCAGTGTAGTAGAGTTCCTTTTTCTCCACATCCTCGCCAACATTTGTTGTTGCTAATTTTTTGATATGTGCCATTCTCACTGGTGTGAGGTGGTATCTCATAGTGGTTTTGATTTGCATTTCTCTGATGACAAGAGAAGTTGAGCATTTTTTCATATGCCTGTTGGCCATTTGCATTTTCTCTTTGAAAAAATGTCTTCTGCCCATTTTTTGCCTGGAGTGTTCACTTTGTTTTTGTTTAGTCTGGTTAGTTCTTTGTGGATCTGTGTGATAAGTCCCCTGTCAGTAATATTGTGTGCAAAGATTTTTTCCCAGTCGGTGGGGTGTTGCTTTGTTTTGCTTAGTGTGTCTTTTGCTTGATAGAAGCTTTTAAGTTTGATGTAGTCCCAGCTGTTTATCTTTTCCTTCACTATCTTTGCTTTGGGTGCTGCGTCTTTAAAGATGTTACTGAAGTGTATGTCATGTAGAGTTTTGATCTAGCAATCCCACTCCTAGGAATATACCCAAAAGACACAAAAACACTGATTCAAAAGAATACCTGCACCCCCATGTTTATTGTAGCACTCTTTACAATAGGGAAGACCTGGAGACAACCTAAATGCCCAAAAACAGATGACTGCATCAGGAAGCTGTGGTACATATATTGATGGAATACTATTCAGCAATCAAAAAAGATAAACTAGACTCATTCATAGAAACATGGATGGAGCTAGAAGGGATTATGCTCAGCGAAGTCAGTCAGAAGGCGAAAGAAAAATACCAGATGGTTTCACACCTAGAAAGAATATAAGGGAACAAAATAAGCAACAACAAAAACCCAACAAAAACAAATAGACAAGGACAAATAGGGGACACTTTGTGGGGAGTGGGGAAGAGTTGGGATGAGGACAGAAAGAGTACAAGGGACTGAGGTGAAGGTGAATGGGTGAAATGGTGGTGGAAAAACCATGGGGACCACAACTGATGTCAAATATATATAAATAAAGGAAAAGAAATAAACCAAAAGGTCTTACAACTACATTAAAAAAAAGTTTCAGTGTTGATGAATACAGTGATAGGACTGAAAATATATAGTGGAGAGTTTCAATAGCAGACTGAGTAAAGCAGAGGAGTGGAACTCAAAGCTGGACCACAGAGCAATAGAATCACCTAGATGGAGGAGGAAAATGAAAAAGGATTTTTAAAAAGTAAATATATCAGAAGAAACTTCAACACAAAATTCAGAGGAACACTATTCACACTATAGGAAACCCAGAAAGAGAAGACAGAAATGGTCAGAAAATTTATGTGAGTTAATAATGGACAGAAACTCCCTACTCTGAGGAAGGAAACAGCCAGGCACAGGCAACTCAGACAGTTCCAAATAAGAGAAAACCAAAAACACAGACCGTAAGACATTATATTTAAAAAGGCAAAAGTTACAGAGAAGACCTTAAAGCAGCAAGACAAAAGTTGCTTTTCACATACAAGGGAAAGCCATCAAGCTATCATCAGACTTTTCAACAGATAAGCAGAGGCCAAAGGAAGTGGCTAAACATATACAAAGTGCTGAAATATATATACACTTTCAAAGTGTATATACTTTACAAAGTGCTTAATATATAGACACATAATACAGAAGAACCTACACACACGCACACACACAAACCTAAATGGAGAAACTGACAACACAATGATAGAATGCATTAACACTGTAAATATTAACACATTACATCAATGGATCAATCCTCCAGTCATAAAATCAAGAAGGAGACACTGGCCTTAAATGGCACACTAGCTCAGATGGACTTAAAATATATAATAACATTTAACCCCAAAACAGAAAAACATACACTATTTTCAAGTATGGAACACATGCAACATTCTCAAGGACAGATAATAGGTTGAGATACAAAACTAATTTCAATTTTAAAGATTGAAAATTTCCTACCTGCGATGGTATAAAGTTGGAAATCAACCACAAGAAAAAAGTTGGAAAAAAATCACAAATATGTGTAGATTAAAAAACATACTGCTAACCAAACACTGGGCAAATTAAAAAAAATAAAAATCAAAGAAGAAATAAAAAAAATACCTAGAAACAAATGTAAATGAAAATATTATTTATCAAAATCTTTGTGATGCAGGGCCTCCCTGGTGGCGCAGTGGGTTAAGCAACGCACTGTGAAGCAAACCGCAGCCACTACAGCACGAGTTCGATCCCTGCTGCCGGCCAGGGAGGGGACCCACATGGTGCAGCAGACCCCTTCTGCTGTGCCCGCTGCTCCCCTCAGCAGTGTACTTCGGTTGATCTGCCTGTTCTGCTCCCCGCTCTCTGTGGTGAATCCTCTCACCCCCCCGCCACACCTCTGGCCTGTACCCCAGTGCTTGTATGCATAAATAAATAAATCTTTAAAAAAAAATCTTTGTGATGCAGCAAAAGTGGTATTAAACTGGACATTTATACCAAAACAGGCTTAACAGAAGAAAAAGAAGTACATACAAGCGACCTCATTGCGTACAACTTCAGGAACTACAAGAGGACAAGGCCTAACATCAGTAGAAGGAAGGAAATAATAAAAATCACAGCAGAAATAAATGAAAACCTTAAAATAGCAACCAAAAAATTAACCAAAAACCAAGAGTTGATTCCATGAGAAACTAAAATTGACAAGACTTTATCTAGACTTGCTAAGACAAAAAAGAATACACAAATAAATTCAGGAATAAAAGAGGAAATTATAATATTGAATATAAAAGATCATAAAAGACAAATAGGAACATCAATAGTCCAACAACTTGGATGGCCTGGGAGAAATGGATAAATTCTTAGAACTTTACAAACTTCCAGCACTGAATCATGGAGAAGAAAATATGAACAGGCCGATCTTTTCTAAGGAAACAGAAACAGTAATCAAAACCTTCCCCAAAACAAAAGTCCTGTACCAGATGGTTTCACTGGTGAAGTCTACCAGACTCAAAGATTTATATTGACAATTTTCAAACTCTTTTAAAAAATTTAGAGAGAAAATAACACTTCCCCACCCATTTTATGAAAATAGCATTACCCTGATACCAAAACCAGGGAAAGACATACTAAAACAAGAAAGCTACCAGCCAATATCTTTGATAAAATTATGTAAAATCTTCAACAAAACATGAGCAAATAAAGTTCAATACACTAAAAGAATCACATATCATGTATTCTAGGTGTACAGGATGGTTCAGAATCATACTCAACAGCAAATAACTGAAATCTTGTCAGCTAAGATCAAGAACAAGACAATGATAGCCATTCTCACCATTATCATTTATCATGGTACATTTTAAGTCCTACCCAGAGCAAATGGGCAAGAAAAAATCATATCCAGTTGGAAAAGCATATGTAAAAGTGTCATTAATTGCAAATTATATGTATTAAAAATATTAGAACTTTACAAAAACTACTAGAAATAAAGTAATAGTCTACAAAGTCAATATACAAAAATAGGTTTATTTTTACATGCAAACAATTTTCAAAAGAATTAAGAAAACAAAGCCATCTGTAATATCAAAAAGAAAAAAATACCTTGGAATTTAACCAAGGAGGTGAAAGATCTCACACTGTAAGACACTGTCAATAGATAATGAAGACATGAAGATATAGAAAGGTATCTGTGTTCATGGACTAGAAGACTTAATTTTGTCAGTGTCCATTTTGCCTAAAGCAATATACCATGTAATATCTAACAAAATTCTAATAGGATCCTTCACATAAACCAAGAAATCCTAAAATTTGAATCCTAAGAAAAAAGTAGAAGTATCACACTTATTTCAAACAATGCTACAGAGCTACAGTAATGAAAATAGCATTGTATTGTAATAAAAATAAATTCACAGATCAATGGAAAATGTGATAGCCCAGAAATAAATGTACACATATATAGAAAATTTATAATAAAGAAGGTAAGACTATTTAATGGAGAAAGGAAAATGTCCTGGTGACTACAATGTTAGGGAACTAGACAATTTCATGCACAAGAACGAAACTTTGCTATTTTATACCATACACACAAATTAATTCAAAATGGAATAAAGACTTAAATACAAGACATAAAACCATAAAATGTAAGAGAAGATATACAGTAAGTTCTTTGACATTGGCCTTAGAGCTTTCTTTGTGGATTAATCTTCAATAGCAGGACAGAAAAAAGCAAAAAGAACTGAATGGGACTGTATTGAAAGTTTCTGCATTGCAAAAGAAAACATTCAAGTGAAAAGGCAACTTACTGAAGAGAGAAGATATTTGCAAGTCATAGCTGACAAAGCATTAATGTAAGCAAGGATCTTTCTCCTGTTTCTTTCTAGGTGTTTTATGGTTTCAGGTCTGATGTTCAAGTCTTTAAAATATTTTGAGTTGATTTTTTCCTTATGGTGTGAGGTAGTAGTTCAGTTGTTCCTATCCTTGTTTTTTTTAGAAAGAGCCTCAACCCACTGACTATTCTTGACCCCTTTGTCCTCAATTGACACTGTATGTGCAGTTTCTCTACTTGGTTCCATTGATCTTTGTGTTTGTCATACTGCTTTGATAAAATAGCTTTGTAATACAGTTTGAAATCAGGGGAAATGCTCTTGGCTTTGTTCTTTTTTCTCAAGATTGCTTTTTGCTATTCAGACCTTTGTGCTTCAATACAACTTTTAAAGTTGCCAGTTCTACTTTCATAGGAAAAAAAAAAAAAATGCCATTGGCATTTTGATAGTGTTGCACTGAATTTGTGTGTTGTTTTGGGTAGTTATATATTTTAACACTATTAATTATTCCAATTCATGAGCGCAGAATATCTTTCCATTTATTTGCGCCTACTTTAATTTCTTCAGTTTTTTCCTTTAATGTCTTATAGTAATTCTGTATCTGTCTCTCACTTCCTTGATTAAATAGTTTTCTGTGTATTTTATTCTTTTTGATACAATTATAATTTTCTTTTTTTAAAAAAATTGAGGCAACATTTGTTTACAACCCTGTATGTGATGCAGAGGCACAGGATCACATCTCTTTTGATGTATGTACCACACCACACACACCACCAAAGGATGCATAGTTATGTATCATAGAGCACTGGACTCCTTCTAACATTTCTCATTCTGATAGTTCATTATCAGTGAATAGAAAGGCAACTGATTTTTGCATATTGAGTTTGTATGCTTCTGCCTTCTTAACAGAAATAGTCTAATCAATTTTTATCATGCAACAGAAAACTGAAGAAGCTTTGAAAATGTGTCTTCTATTTCCAGAGCCCACACATCTGTGTAATGCACTGAACAGAGTGACTCAGCTTTCTCTCCAGTAAAAACAGTTTTATTATTCTCTAATCACTAAAAGCTGGAGATGAATTCACATTCATTTTTTAAAAGCAAAAAACTGGGAACCAAAACTGGAAGATTTCAAACTGGTAAGTCATAAAATACTGCCATTTTGATTGTAGCAAGTTGTACGTTTGGAGTGTCCTAAGAGGAAATACATGACGCCTCATGGCATTCACTAAACACATTAGTAGTTCTTCAACTAGAATGATAAATCTTTTTTAAAATTTATTGTAAACTAATACCGAAGTACCCCCAGCAGGAATTACCACCATAGAATATCCACCTCCAAATTACTCATATTCCACCACCATAGACTACTGTACTTCCTTATGTGTTCTTTCCTTTCTCTACCCTCTTCCTCCTTGTTTCTGTTCTGTAGTCACCAAAGGTTAGTTTTTCAGTTCATCTTTATCTATTCATTTTGCAATTTAATATTCCACATATTAGTGACATCATCTGCTATTTATCTTTCTCCTCTGACTTATTTCACTTAGCATTATCCTTTCAAGCTCCCTCCATGTTGCAGCAAATGACATGAGTTTATCATTTTTGATCATTTGATCATTGAGTGGTGTTCCATCGTGTATATATAGCTTATTTTCTTGATCCATTCATCTGTTTTCTTTTAAATTATATATAGTCCTTTTGGTTGAAAAAAATAGCAAAGGAACAATCTACAAATAAATCAGCCCAAGGGTAAACTAATTAGGATATACTGATAAAATGATACTAGTGGCAATCTGAACAAATCTCAGTTGCATTACACTAAGTGAAAAAAGACCAAAGAGGAATACACAAGGCATAATTCCATTTACAATAAATTTTAGAGAAATGCAAATTAATTGATACTGACAAAAAGATAACGAGTGATAGCCTGGGAGAGGAGGATACAGGAAAAATATAAGGGATTACAAAAGGTGAACAAGGTCATTGTTAAATTCACCAATTATACATATAAGAAAAATTATGAAACTATAAAATTTAAATATATGCAGATTATTCTATAACAACTGTACTTTCATAAAGCTGTAAAAAATGTAATAGCTTTGGATTGTTATTTTAGTAATAAGACTGGTTATCTGAGATAACTGTTTTTCAATTAGACAAGTATTTGTAACAATTGAAAGAATTTTAGATATAAAATAGAATTTATTCTTTGAACTCATCTTCAAATAAAAATCAGTAAAACTCAGCTTTTGGGTTAAGTAGCATTCAGTTACAATAGGTTTGTACGATAGTACAAGAACACAAACTTTGGGGAATTTAAACTTTTCTGATATTTTATAACGTAACTTAAAATATTCTATTGGTGTTATAGTAAGAGTGGCATTTAGGTACTTTTCATGAAAATTTTCAAATTTTCACTTATCTTAATAATCACTGTGCTTTAAATACACAAGAATCCCAATACTGTTTGGTTTCATCTTGGAAATAGTTTTGAAGACTGAACAAAATAGTGATGAATATATCTCTTAGAAAACTGGTCAAATTTTTTTAAAAAAGATATCTGAAAGTAGGTAAAACTAATAAACATTTAAGATAGGATAATGATAGGATTAAGATAGGATAAAATCTTGAATTGCTACAGGGTGAAGTTATACAAAATCTAGTTATGCTGGGCATACGATATAGTCAACAAACTTCTGATGGTGCAAACTGATCAAATTGAAATTTAATAGCTTGAACAATTATAATTTCAATTAAGTATGCAGTTTCAAAAGTCATCATTTATCTGAAAAAAGTAAAATAAATCTTTGTTCTCTCCCCCTCAATAAAAACCAAGCATCACAGTTTATACAGATAGGACTAAAATTTAACAAGAACACATCCAGAAGGAAAAAGGTTCTGCAGAGGGAGAATTTAGTTTGAGACATGAATCCCAAAAATAATCATACGATTTTTTCCTTTGCATTTATGAAATCACATGTAGTATGATCAGTCCAAGTAAAAAAGTAGTAAAAAAATAACCTTTTCTGAGAATAATCCATCCAGAAGTTAATGCCAAAAATTTTTTTTTCTAAGGATAGAAATAATACATTCACTATAGAAACTAGACTTTAGCACAGGGCAGTGTGCAAATTAAATAACTGGTTTTTCCTTCTGAGAAAACCACAAAGAGAAAATATGACCTTCTGGAAAAATAAATGAAAAATAAAGCTCCATGTAGGTATCTGGCCCTTTTTCATTCTTTTTTTTTTTTTTATGTTTTAAATCTAAAAAGTCAACCAAATCATATTTTTTTCATTATATTGTTGAAAATCTTTACAACTGATTATTGCCATTTATATACTTCCCCTTTTGTAAACCTATATATTTAAGCAATGAATACAGTACCACTGAATTCCATAAGTGGAGCATCCTAAAAATCCAGCAGAGAAAATCCACAAACTACAAAGGAAATAAAAATCCTTACAATGCAACATATATTCTGTTCTAAACAAGACTATGTTCAAGTAATATTTGTAGTATATTCAAAGTTATGTTTAAAAGAGTCTACAAAGTTAATTGCAAAGTCCACACAACTATTACTGACATCCACACGAAACTATATTAAACCCAATTTTGAAGTAAACTGTTTTAACTATTGATACTTAGGCTTGAATAATATATAGTGACAAAAAACAAGTCAACACTGACTGGGCAAGAGAAGAAGGGAGGAATGAGTGGAGAGATCAAAAGGACAGATTAACAAAGAGATTTTTTTTTTTTGGTTTGAGGATATGATTACTATATTCATTTTGGTGATAGTTTAAAAAGTTGTGCATGTTAGAAATAAGCAAATTATGCACTTTATATATCTGCAGTTTGTTAAGTGTCAATTATACCTCAATAAAGCTATAAAATAAGGTAGCTGGTATTGGGTGTTTCAGATAATCATTTGCTTTTTGGTAAGCAGGCATTTGCAATCATTTTGAAGATCTTCAAAGAACTTGCCCCCAGATAAAAATTAGTGAAGCTCAGCTTTCAAATTTTCTTGGTATAAAAGCATGACTGTGAATTGAGACTTAATCTTTGGGTATTAGTTTAGGTATTCAATATCTATATATTTGACTGATTTTGAATTCATATAAATATCTTAGAAAATATAACTCACTAATTCAACACACAGTTATGATATATCAGGAATTGTCCTTAGCACTGTATACTACAGAAGAAAAAAATTTCCTGGCTTCACAGGATGTATATTCTGGAGACTCTATCTCAAGACCATTTATTCAAGGTAGGTATATTTGTGGCAGTATACAGAAGTTGGTGACAAGAAATGCAGATTTATATTATGAGGAACTTACATGTGTCAATTTTTACTTTTGTGTGTACAGATAAGGGACTGTGTCACTTTGCTTCCCATTTTTTTTCCCAAATGGAATGAATATTGTGGCTATCTTGCATTCTTTTTGAAATCACACACTGATGAATTGAGATGTAGACCTCATTGAGAAGAATGCAATTTTCCCAAGAAACTGGTCCTGTTGTCTTAGGTAACAATTTATAGCATAATTAAACAATTCACTGGGTTATCTCTTAAAGAGGAGAGAGTATATTTTCAGCCTTGGGGGTGGCTGCTATATTTTAGGCAGTGATATTCTTAAAACTATGTAAGAGGGAAGAGATGAGCACCGAAGACTTAAAATGAGAAGGCACTTTTTTTTTTTTTTTTTAAATCTGCTCACCATCTCTTTGGGATTCCTCAATTTGCAAACTATGTATTCCTGGTCCTTATCCCAGTTTCCAGTATGGGTAAATGACCCAAATCCTGCCAACTATAATATTCTAGTCTCATAGCTGTTGTGACTGATTTAAAGATGATCATATAATCCAAGCCAGATTGGCTGGCAACCACTTCAAATTTTTTACTGGAGTCATATAGGAAGAAAAGTGCTTTCCTTTTGCTAACATTTGCTAACATTTCCTTTTGCTAACATCTATAGTTAGCAATTGCTAACTCTAGAGCAATATAAGCTTAGAGTTGCCAAAAGCCACCTTTTCCACAACAGGTCCTGTGAATGAAGCTAAAGATAAAAGTCTGAGACAAGAGAGTGTCTTGATTCAATTCATTGAGTTCCTATATCCAGCCAAATTCTTGGCACAATCCTGATTTTTTTTTTTTTTTTACTTCAAACAATTTGAGTTAGTTTTCTGTCCCTTTTAATGGAAAGAGCTGACTAAAACATTGGCTAATTGCAAACACTTAAATTCACCTAGCTTCCCCAAATCCTTATACTTGAATATGCTTGTATTGTGTTTCCATTTGATTCCACTGACATCATAACCATTTGTTTGTCTTCTCAAGCAACGCTGCTCTTGATGTCTTCCTTAGCTCCTTGTCCCAGGTTTCTTCATCAGACAACTAGTTACTAACTTAAAGGTAACATAGACAGTATTGTAAATGAACATTACCTCAATAAAAATATTGAAAAAATATTTATTGAAAAACATTTTTTGAAGAGAGAATGTCTTTCAGCAGCCAAAGGCAGAATGCTTAGTGCCCATATAATGACTCTTTCCAGAATATATTATTTTTATAACTGTCCATGATAAAAGAATAACTTTTCTCAACTAGCCTACAAATTTCTCAAAATTATGGATAATACATTATTTTGTATACATCCTACAGCATTTACTAAGTGCAGGTTTGCAGTAGGAATGCAAGAAATAGTTTTGTATTATCTGATTTAATCACATTTTCCTCCTGAACTACTTTTTTAAGTAACAACTGAAAGCATTGGATTAGTCAACCAAACCAAATATATGATTAAATATAACAAGAAGTAATTGGTTTAAGTAGGAAATCCATCCAGCTCTAAGATCTAATCAACTAATACTACTGAACACTATATGTAATAATGCAGGTTTATTCCAATTAAAGCCCACTGAGGCGCTGAAATGGACATTTGGAAGCATTCTTTTCTTGATATGAGTTCTCCAAATGAACTTCAGTTTTTGCCTCTAATGAAGACCACCCTGGTGGAAAAAGATTCCATGTTTTTGGTCACTGGTATTTATGTGATTAGAGGTCTCTGCGCATTTTTATAGTAAACAACTGGTCCCCTTTACCAAGAACATCCCAAATTCAACTATTTGGTAATTGCAGTAGCCCAAGGGGGTTAACAGCTGAATCAACAAGCATTCTAACTATCTGGCTACCACATTTAATAGTGGCTTGCTGCCAGAACTATGAGGAAGCATGAGGTTAGTACTCAAAATTGATACTACTATGCTCAAAGAAATATAAAAGATTCCTTTAAAATATTTTCCATATGTTTTTATTAAAAGCAGATAAATAACCAGTATGAAAAAAAATTACATCAGATGTTTTAAAGTAAGTGGTGTTTTATCTTGGGATACCTCAAGTATTTACAAATCTGTGAGGATGTACAGATATACTTCTTTTTTAAAGCAGTTTAGTAATTTGCCTGGGACTAAGAAGAAAGAAAGAAATTTTGAATTGTTTGGAAGTGGTATTTATTTCTTCAGGTGGTTTTTAATGATGCCGGGTTCTAGTCAATCCAGTAATTTACCATTTACAATGAAAACTTCGGTGTATGGCTTTTACAAACTATCAAGTTTTATCTGACTTCAGAACTAAAGGTACTAGCCAGCAATACTGGTCACTCTTGTCTTGCCTGGTTGGTAGTTCAGATGATTAACTGGTGGTATGATCAATTTGACCAGCAATCAAAATTTTTCAATCACCCACAAATATATTCCTTCACTCATTAATGATACCCAAATTTTACAATTCAAGATTCACTGTATTAGTTCTAGGTTTCTGTTTGTTTCTGAAATGTAAACAGTCTTGAGAAGTAATTATATTGCCATTAACTATTAACCTTGGGGTAAAACATATCAATCAAGTCTTTCTCTAAAAACACACTTTAATAAGAAGATACATTATGAAAGAAAAAGAGAAAACACTGGTTTAAAAAGATAAACAGACCTCATTCCCAAGAGGGAAATAAAGTAGAAAGGAGAAACCAGGGTTCTTAGGAAATAGATTTGCCTACTCTATCCATGATTTTTGAGGATTCACTCCTTCTAGACATTTAGAGAATGAGATAATTTTTAACTTATTTTTTCCAAACCTGACACTCTTGATGTATAAGGAAAAACAGATACAGTTTGAACCGAACATTGATTTTTTTGAATATTAGTTCCTCAAAGTCAGAACCTAATCTAATTCATCACAGCATTTTTAGTGATTAATATATATTATACATAAAATATATAACATACATAATCACATATTTAATATATAATTTAATATATTTGTATATATACTATATAATATATAAATATGTAATATATACAAATATATAATTATGTATATATATATCTTTAAAAGATCTGCTGAAAATTGATGGTCAGACAGACTGCTTAAAAGAGGAGCTTCAAAGGCGAGAATACTCCTAAAATTAGGTGGACCTTTGGATTCTGAGGATAAAACACTCACATGATTGTCAACCATATCACATATGGAGACATTGTAAAAGATTAGTGCTCCATTTAAGATAAAAAATATGTATAGGATGTATGAGAGGTGGTTTCTATCAGACCATTGCTTAATTCACTAGGCTAGCTCCTATGGAAACCAGTTGGATTCTGGAGAACAACTGGAGACATTCTCCAACTGCTGTTGCTATGTAGTGTTATCATTAAAGCAGATTACTAGGGCCTCACACATGAGATATGTAGCCACTGATTTGGCAAACTTGCTCTTTTCCTTTGTAATTAAAAAATCAAAAACACTTTGCAATCACATGGACTAGACAACAATATTAACCAGTTTTGCTTTTTCTTCCACTTCTATCATCATAATAGTAAAACAGTCTGAAGATATCTGGACTTTCAAATGAACAGGAAACAAAGCTAAAATGATTAACTATATCAACTCAGAATTTCTGCACAGTAAAGGAAACAATCAATAAATCGAAAGGTAACCTAGAGAATGAGAGAAAATATGCATAAAACATGTATCTGATGATGTAATGCTCTCCAATATATGTAAATAACCCACATATGTAAATAACAAAGAATCTAATTTTAAAATGAGCAAAAAATAGACATTTTTCCAAAGAAGACATACAAATGGTCAATAGCTAAAAGGAAAGTCAAGTCACTCATCATCACTGTCAGAGAAGTGAAAATTAAAAGCACAATGGGATAGCATTTCACATGTTAGAACAGCTGTTATCAAAAAGGTCACAGATAACAAATGCTAGTGAGGATATAGAGGAAAGGGAGCCCTTATGTTTTGTTAGTAAAAATGACAAACTGGTATAGACAAAATGAGAAACATGGTGAATCACAATATGACTATTCCTTTACAAGGTATATATCTAAAGAATTTAAATCAATATCTCAAAGAGCTATCAATAGACCTATGTTCATTATTCATAATAGTGAATATATGGAAAGAATATAAATGCTTTTCAATATAGGAATATATAAAGAAAATATGGTATATGTACATTATATATACCACATTATACATTCAATGGAATATTATTCAGCCATAAAGAAGGAAATTCTGCAATTTTTTGACAACATATAAGAACCTTTAGGGCATTATGCTAAATGGATTAAATCAAGCAGAAAAAGACAAATGCTATATGTTATCATTTTTATGTGGAACAAAAAAAAAGTCCATTCCATATAAACAATAAAACGGTTATAAGGGTTGTGGGGAATGAGAAATGGAGTGATATAGGTCAAAGAGCACAAAGGGTACAGATTCTTAATTCTTATCACTATCTTAGTTGATGACAGTATTTTCTTCATCTTACTAACATTCCACCATGTATATCAAATCATCATGTCATATAATTAATATGCACAGTTTTATTTGTCACTTATTTTAAAAAACATACTATAAAGTTTCTGTTATACTAGTGAAAGAACAGGCAACCATAGAAGTGGCATAGATACAAAGTGCCGACAGACTAAAGAAGCATGGAAATTTAGTATATGATAGAGGTGGTATTTTAAAATAACTGAAGCAAAGATAGCTTGCTTAACAAATGGATATGGAACAATTGAGAGCCATTGAAAAAATAAAACGAAATTACATATATATCACAACATTCATTTACTAAGCGCTATTATCGTATCAGGGAACTAAATATAAAAGAGGAATCAGGAGGACTAGAAGAAAACTTGTTTTTTTTTTTATAAACTGGGTATATGAAAATGGTTTCTGATGATGACTCAATATCCAATTCAACAGAATATTGACAAAGTTGGTTAAATATTTTTCACTTTCACATACCAAATATAAGTAAAATCAAAAGAAAAGTGACAAGTGGAAGAAAATATTTTCAACAAAAATCAGAGGTAAAGGGCTAACTTTCCATGGGATACTATGCAGCTATAAAAGGGAATGGTAAAGATCTCAATGAACTACGCTGCTGTAATTTTCAGGGTATATTTTTAAGTTAAAAAAAAGCACAAATTATTAAAAAGTGCCTATAGTGCGTATCCTTTTATGTAAGTAAAAATTTGAGAGAAAACTGTTATCTGCTCATCAACAAACAAGCATATACATACACACACAACTGTTATAACTGCTTCCAGTATTCATATATGTATCCACAATCTATCTTGAGCTTCAAATCTATAGTTTCCCATACATTCATGAAACCAATTTCCTGTTTGTCCTACAAGTTCTCAGGTTTAACAAGTTCAAAATAGAAGCATTATATCCAGTCACCCTGAGTATTTTCCTCCTTGTCCTCTTTTATTATTTTTATAATTGTGACCCACAGTCTACTGAACTGTTCCAGGAAAAAATATCAAAATTGTCTTTTATTCTTCTTTTCATAAACAGAATGAATTACACCAAAAAGTTCAAGTGTCATGAATTATATTTCTTAATTATTTCTTTGACTCATCCTTTCCTCTTTTTGTTAGAGCCCTAATCATTAATCCCGCAGTCTTGCATCAGTCTCCTAAATAGCCTTTAATTTGTCAAGGAAACACTCACTTTCTTTTATCCGTTCTTCTGCTACCATGCATATAACAAACACAAGTTTAGTAATTTCATCCTCTCACTTACAAATCTTTGATTTTGGTGGTGGGTGTGGCATATTAACACCTGAAGGGTGTGATCCTGTAACTCTTAATACTATATAAAGTTGCAAACTAATGTTACCTCAATATAAACACACCCGTTTCTTCTTAAAAAAAAACTTTGGCCACTGCCTATAGGGTAAAGTCTAAATTTAGCAAAACATGGAATATTCTCCCTGAAAATTCACCCATGTGCAAGTAGAAACTTTTCAGACTTAATATACTATTAAACTTACAATTCTTAAAGCTGAGATTCTATTAAAAACCTAATGTTGAGAGAGCTTTGGTTGGCTAAGTGTTGCCTCAGAGATGGTTCTTATGATCCAGAAATCACAATCTTTGGGTTGGGTTCCATTTTCAATACAGCCTTACACCAACTCCAGCAAATGCAGGTTAAATCTTTAGCCTTCCCCCTCTCCCACCCCCCAAAATGAATGCTAAGGAGAAAGAATGGACAGTGTGACAAAATTAGAGCTCATGATCTTATATTGTATAGAAATCAAGACAATGAAACAGTGTTTTGATATTGATGGCAAATCGTAAAATGGCAAAGTCAACAGAGAAAAAAAGAAGTATCTTTGTAAGACTCTAAGTTAAAAACAAAGCCCATTCACCCCTTAACCTGGCTTTATGAAAACCAATAAGAAGATCTTAAAACCACACTACTAGGAAGGTGACACAGTCCTTCTTAACTCACATGCCACCTGTAACTAAAGTTATGCAATAATTCACATTCATAGTAGTAAACTTGAAAGATAATAAAAGATAAATTATGTTCTTTATCCTCAGTATGAAAAGACAGGTAAATAAGATTCATTTGAAGAAAGTTTTCTTGACAATAATTAAAAGAATATAAACCCATAAAAGAGATAAACATAAGAATCTGTTAATGATAACTTTAGTTATCTGATAATAAATATTTTAATTACTCAAAACATCTCCTTCTTCCCATTATGATATTAATATACTGCTCTGTTTTACCTCCCATCACCTCCTTCTCATAAAGTAGGCACAATACAGTATTTCAGATTTTTCAACTATCAATATACCTAAAGTGTTTTTAAGTTGGATAATAAGAAAGAAGAAGCATTTGCCATATAAATCTGCCAAAACTGAGAGACAGCTGTGGAGTGAGGCAGATGGTGTGGTTTACAGAGAGGGAGACATCGGCAGGACAGCACTTCTACAAACTGCTGCTCTCATACTAAAGGGGCTGCTTTCTTATTCTGACTTATTTATTCTGAGCTTATTCTGAACTAGAATAAGCTTTAGGTGTTTTTTATCTATGATTCCTACAATGAATTCTTTAAAACCTTAAGTATTTCATCCCAGAGGCATATGTTCTAAGAAGTCTTACTCCAAAGGGAAAAAAATCATTAAGCCAAAGTGAAAATTTCTAAGAATATACAAGCAAATTTTGATATATGTACTCAAATTTAACTGTATGTATCCTAGAATACAAAATCCAAAGGAATTATGTACGATAGCAAAAATAGGAAGCATTTTGCATTAAAAATTCAGCAATGCTCATGTCTTGAAGTTTCATTTCAAGCCCCAAGTATGTATTATGAATTGTGCAGCAGAACAAATAAATCAAATAATTAGCTGTGATCTTCTTGGGACTTTAATGTGGCAATTCCTTTTCCATATCCTTGGAATCACTGTGACATACATCTTATGAGAAGAAAATAAACTATTTACAAAGATGCAAATTTTTAAAGATAATTTTTTACACCTACTATGTAAAAACATGTTTTACCAATAACTCATAATTTTAATGATTTTTGTTTCAAACTTAATATATTTCTACCAACATACCTCTGGTCCTGGAGGGCCAGATGGTCCTTGAGGTCCTGGGTCACCTACTTGACCCTAAAATAGGGGAAGTCAAAGTATAAATATTAATTTAATGAACACAGTATATTAATTCAAAAATTTTAATAATTTAATAATTTGATCAAAATTAATAAGTCAAAGGATATTCATTTAGTAATATAAATGTAAATGATATTAATAAAAATCATAAGGTATAAATATTAAACAATAACAATTTAATAAACTGTTAGAAGGAAACAGGCATTTGGTAAAAAACACAATACTGTAATGGATTTACCGCTAAAGAAATTCGATATATTCTGTCAAACAAAGTTGTAATGACTTTTCAGAAAGAGTTTACTTGTAGCCATCATTGGAAAACATAGAAATGTGAACATATACAGTGATATTTACTTTTTAAAAGGATATTTGTGGACTTCAGTAATGGAATCAAGGGGAAAAAAATGTGTAAACTTCCCAGAGACATAATAAAGTTTGATTCAACAAGGTAGAGAAACTCTACATGAGGAATATGGTTTCACAATAACCAGAGACCCAGAGAAAAACTATTGAATTTATTTTTGTTATATTAAATTTCCATGGAAGTTTCAATTTTATTTAAATAGGCTTCAGATTACGTAAAATGACAAGACACAATATGGGTTTACCCACACTGCCAGAATAAAGATACCCCTAAGCATTAAATCCCTTCTAATAATGTATTTGAGTATCTGACCATAAAACAGGATACAACTAGTACAATCAAACGCAGAAGTAAAATATTATGCAAATGTTCATTCAAGTTTTCCTCTTGTAACAAAAAGAAACGCTGTGATTCATAATTAGTATTTAGAGGACTCAAATAATTTTTGGGGGGGGTCTGGAAATGTCATACTTTTATTAATTGCTTCATTGCTATAATACATTTCACCAATCACCATTGTTATATATACTTTTTTCTTTGTTTTTAGTGAAGCATGACTTAATATTTTTTTGAAAAATCCTTAAAATGACAAGCAACTCTCTTGAAGAGATAGATGGGGTTCTCACTAGAGCCACCTGGTGGCAAACTCTAAACCAGAAAAGCTTAATTTACAAACTATAATATGGGGGGGGGGGGGGGGGGGGGGAGATTACCCTAGGTCTTTGTCTTCACAGAAGTTNGGGGTGAGGGAGAGATTACCCTAGGTCTTTGTCTTCACAGAAGTTGATTAACAATTAGATATTTAAAAACAAAAATTGTGGAATGGTCTTATACATTTTTCAGAATAATTCATTTTCAATTCCTTTGATTTCAAGTTTCCTTGAATGTCAATTTTCCTTTATAAAAACTGAGTTTTCTTTACCTTCTAGAACTGAGTAATGACTAAATGACCCTCCACAAATAATAGCAATTTAGAGCTGTAAAATAGAGAGAAAAATAATTGTTTGCTTTCTCTGTCTTAGGAAAGAATAATTCTTAATTTCAGTTTGGTAGTTTTCTCTATTTTTTAAAGCATTTACAGAACAAAAGCATCCCTACTCCAGAATGTAGGAACCTTATTGGGCTTTCTTTTATATTGAAAATATCTTTTCATGTTACAACTTAGATCCATTTGGAAACAATGTTGCTAACACTGAATTCTTAGATAACAGCATAACAAATGTAGGAGCAATAAAATAAGAAATTCTTGTGACTGTGGAGAATTTCCAGGGCAGCAAACAAATGTCTAAGGTAGGAACTAACTTGTATAAAAAAGGTAGAAATTAACTTGTATAACTGAGCGTGGGAGTTTATTTCTTCATTGTTATTCATACTGCATAAGCAGTTTTTCATTAAGCAGGCATCTCATTCCATAATTAGGAGAAGATTTCCCAGTCACCTCTCTACAATATTTTAGATGAGAAATGAGAAATTTAAGACAGACCATCTCTCAAATATTCATTCATGAGTGTCTATCCTATCCTTAGCTTTAAGTACATTCTCTGCAAAGATTTGATAAACAAGAAATGGTCAACTATCTCCTACCAACAACGTTATCCCAGCTACTTTAAAGATTTTTTTGTTAAGATAGTACAGAAAGGTATAAAATGGGAAAGTAAAAACCTCATTCTCACTATCTCATGCCCCCAGCATTGCTAGCCTAGATGCTAGAATCACACTAGAGTTTCTGGGGATTTCTTCAGGTAAAAAAAGAAAAAAAACTAAAAACCAAAAACTAGGGTTTTCAGATGATATGTTAAAGGTTAAATAAGTTTTCTGCATTTTCTTTAGATTTAATACATTAAGCAGTATTACGAAGAGAGGAAAGTATTGTAGTTACAGGGAACCTTAAGCATGATATAGTCTCTCATTCTAAACACAGGAAACTAGATACATGGTGATTAAATGCTCCAGATCAGTGTCAAGGCTGGAACAAGATCCAAGTCTCTTTCTTAACCAAGTAATTCTTCAACCCCTTCAATCCCAACAAATATGTTATCAGTATAAACTGAATCAAAGATTAATGGAAGTATTTCAAAGGTTTGACTTATATAAGCATGATATTTGACTCTAGTTTTCTCATGGAATTAATTGTAAGGCATAAGAAAATAATACTGACAACATTTAATGCTAGTGTTGGCCTGAGAAATGTGTCATCCCATTTCTTTTTAACCATCATCGAAGGATAGAAAATGCTCACATGATCAAAAAAGATGTAAGAAGTTAGGGTCATAGTTTGCCCACCACCACTAACATTGGCCTAGGATGAGGGATCCAGAGGGGAAGCTCAATAGTTTGCAGAACATGAGCTGAAAATTTGAGGAATTATCAGTATTTTAAATTGAGGAGAGAAAAAAAAATCACACTGGTACCTTCTATCCTACTTCTTAAATTCTACTCCTATCAACATGTATCAAGACTCATGCCAAGGTATGTGTGCATTCCATTAATCAGAAAGAAGAAAGCAAAAGTTAAAACGTACTAAAGGTCCTGGCTTCCCTCTCATCCCAGGTGGTCCTGGAAAACCAAATGCACCCTAAAAGGAGAAAATAGCAAAGGGAAGCAAAAAGTTACTATATCACAGAAGATAGATAGGCCTCTATTTATAACCTATTAAAATACTCATGGAAGTATTCCTAAAGAAATTAGAAAACTGTTTCACACAAGACATGAAACCATATTGATACAACAATCTAACAAAATACATGAGAACAAAATAATGAGAATCTAAAAAAATGAGAATCTAACAAAGTTATGAAACTTTCATTTTAAAGAATTTATACTTTTACACAGGCTATTTTTGTACAGATACAAATGGTAGGGAGGAAAAAAATCACCTTGTCTCCAGGATACCCTGGTTCTCCTGGCTCTCCTGCAATGCCTTGGTCACCCTAGAGGACATAATTTCATACAAAGACATAAGCATAGCAAACATAGAATATCACCATAAAGCTAATATGAAATATAGAAAGCTGATTTTTCTATATGTCCTACTTCTCAAAAAAATTGTATAAAAGATAGTACAGCTAAATCCTACAATAAAAAGGAAGATATTTGAAGTTGTGCTAACGCAAAAGAAAAAAAATTAAATTATCTCTACGATAATGTAAATACTTAAATCACCTTATCACCTTTGATTCCAGGTAGGCCCTTGTTCCCTGAAAGACCCTAAAAGGAGAAAAAATGGGATTCTGTGACATCAGAGAGAATATAAAGGGAAAAGTCCACTATGTAAATTGAAACATACCATTGGGCCAGGAATTCCAGAAGGCCCGATTGGTCCTGTAGGGCCAACGCTGCCCTGAAAATCAGTAAGAAACAAAGGCATCATTATGCTTCCTCTGAGACTAGAAAGAAAATGTGGTGAAATTAATTAATCTAGAAAGTTCATTTCGCTAATCTAGAAATCATTTCACTAAGCTCCCATATGTGCCTTATTCTTCTAAGTTCTTTTCTCTACACATTTATAAATCATACAGATCTTTCAAACTTTACTGAGCTTCCTCCCCTATTTCTCAAAGCCTGTTCATACTGGTTTAGCTCACAGGATCCTTCCCTCCTTTGAGTATCTACAACAGTATTATGACATTCATCTTGAAATATTTCTCCAATTAGATAACATTTGAAGATAGAAGAAATATTTTAGTGCCATGTTCCCAAGAAGCATTTAATAAATGCTTTGTTTGATCATCTTAAGATTTTTATCTTACCTATTTTTGCAATTATTTATTAGACAGCTAGATTTAATTTCATTATTTGAAATTCATAGGATAAGAAAAGTTATAATTTTGAACATAAACTTAGAAGTGAACAAAACCCTCTATTCTTCTGGACTTTTCTCATCCATTCATCATTTAACGTTTATTGAACACAATATGCACCAGATGCTGTAGTCAGTATAGAGGAAACAAAGATGAAAAAGATCCCCTGTCTTCTTAATCTGTCATTTTGTGAGAGCAGAAGCATGCTTTATTTATTTTCTTTAATTTCCTAGATCTAATATAGTAATTGGCACATAATTTTGAAGTATGGAATGAATACTAAAGTAATCAACTTTAAAAATAAGATTTGAAATGTGATTTCTAGAGCTATTTCTCAACACAACAGAGCATTTATAATAAATATATAATACAAATCTCAAATGGAAACTATGACACCTTTATTTTGAGTGACTCCTAAAGTCTGTGAAACATCTAAGATAAATTATTTCCAACATGTCTAATCCTGGAATAGCTGTTACTGTGAGAGGCAGAGTAATACTTTCCAACTTAATATATATGCAATATTAATACATCATTAAAATTTCTGTCAAAAGGAAATTATTATTCTTATAGTTACAGAGGCTGCTTTATTCAAAATCCATAGCTCCAAAACTTATGGTACTTTCAAAACTATGTAATAGACATGTGTGCATGAAAATTATGTAGCAATAACCATGTTAAGTACAGAGGGAAGTATTTTCAAATATTTCATGTATGTTATAAATGAGTTAGTAGAACAGAGAATGAACAAAATGGTATGGGTATAGAAATTTCCAGAAAACATCATTTTGTGGCATATTGAAAATTGTGTAGGAAAGCCTAGCCCTGGAAAACTATAGCTTTCTGAAAGCATTCTATGATAGGGCAGAATAGTTTTCAGTTCCACAAACCTGAAAACTTCAGCACTCCATACAGACTGCATTCATCTTCCATGAAACGATGGAGCAGACAGAAGAAATGCTTTCAAACATGGGAGCTTAGCTGAGGGTGTCTGGGATAGAGCATGGAAAGTGAAGTACCTCCCATACAGTGAGAAATTATACAGAACTTTTGAATCAAAGTAAATTGAATAGACTGAAGACAGGTTCTTTATATAAAAGTAGCCAATAATGGCCAGATATAGCTCATGTGATTGTGCATATTGTGGAAAAGACTGTGATTCTCACATTGAGCTTGTCAACCAGACCCACCCACTTACACTCACAGGTAATAATCACTCACTAATTAATTAAGAAAGCAAATCACAGTATCATCTGCATGGCAAAAATAATTTAGAGGAGTTAACATCATCTTTTGTTAAACGCTACTTGCTAGAAAGAACATGTTAGAGATAAAGCAGAAGCAGCAATTTGGGGCGGGCAGATAAACAATTTGCTATGGAATACAATCACCTTCAAAACCTCCATTCCACTCCCATCCCCCAGACTTCCTAAGCCACAATGCATTCCTCTTTCCCAAGCATTGTCTTTCTTCTGTGCATCTGAACACAGCATTCTTCTGCTGAAGAGCCCTCTTTCCTTTCCCACGCCACTGACTCATATACAGTCTTCAAGACAGCCTGAGAAAACTCTCCTTTGTGAAGCCAACTATGAATTTCTGAGAACACAAATCGTTCCTTCTCAGTGACTTGACTTTGGTTCACTAGAGCAGTGGCTGCAATGTATTATTGCTAATCTTGCCTTCTATGCCATTAGATTATGTTGCTAAAACAGAAATGTTAACTTGTTTGTATTTTTAGACCAAGCATCTAGCTAGTTTAGCAGCTGGTACACAGCAGGGGCTCACACTGTTTTAAAAACTTAATAAATGAAAAGTTAGTATCTACTGTACAACTTGTTGAAGAACAAATGAAATATGTGGAAATCCTTTGAGAAGCACAAGTGTCATCCATATCAATGTAGAAGAAATGAGGATTACAAAGACGATGGCTAATTTCATTAGTTATTTTCTTTTCTACAAAATCTTTTCCTGTCTACCAAAGAAGAAAGAGAAAGAACAGACAAACCCAGTTACTATTCACTGCATCAGTAACTGTGATGGGCCAGGCATTGTGCTACAAAGTTCTGGAAATGAAAAATGACTAAGACTCAATTGTTAGGCAGAAAAGTAGCAACAGAGCAGTTTTAAGTATTACAAGTACAGGGCAGGAGTAAGGAATCTGCATCCTGCATGGTGTTTGAGAATGGAAAGCTTTGCCAGACTACAAAGTATGTTTCCAAGATGTGGATAAGAAACAGCCCAATCATTTTAGCCTCTGTTAAGAACTGTGGTCTGAATCTTAAGCTTAATAACAGAAGTTTCTGAGCTAATCAAAGTAATGTGAATAGACAATATAAAAAAAATGCACAGAGTATCTTTGGAGTCCAACTCCCTTCCCCTACTTCATTTCTCATTGATAAGACCACTGAACACTAACTACAGATTCAACTCTATTGAAAGTTATGTGAGAACAAAACAAAACAAAACAAAAACATAGTCCTTTGGTTTTTACCTTCACAAAGAGCTTCTCATGAAGCCTAAAGAATTATCACAAGAGACATATATTTTAAGGTGGTTTTAAAGAGCTGGCATACACAGCACAACTGGTAGAATTCTGGACTCTGGATTAAGGTTACCTGACTTCAGTACTTACAAGTTACAGCTCAGTACTTATAAACTAATTAGCCTGGAGTTATTCTAAGAATTAAATAACATTCTTCAATAGCAAATAAAAATTACTAGATTAAAAATGAGCAGTAATTGCTAATTTTATTATTTTACTAAACTAATACATTATACAATAATTTAAATATCCAGGTACACTCAGATTCGACTCTTCATCCTACCCCCTTGCCATCCACACTGGCAACTTAAAATTTGTTATGCTGATTTTAAACAGCTTTCCAATAATGAAACTGCCAAGTTATATCTTTTGTCAAGTTTTCACCTTCTGTTTTGGAACAGGTAATGGTGGGGGAAAGAATGCTAAAAGTCAGAAGATCTGTGGTCAATTTCAAGCTAAAAAAAAAAACCAACTGTGGTTTTAATTTATGACATAAAACTCTAGAGGCTTAGTTATCTACCATACAAGTTCTAAAATGATATTTAAGGAAATTCTTAACTTTGCTCAAATCATGTCTTACTGTTGAGTGGATATAGACTTGTTTACTTGTAGGATCCTATTTTCATAGCATTTCATAAAGGTATGTTAATCTTGCTTTTAGCTCAGCGGAGTGTGAATTTATATAAAGTATCTGTAATTCATACCCTGTCACAATAAAAAACTTAGCTGAAATAAATTTATAAAGATCCATCAGAAGTAGCAGTCTTCATGCCAATGAATAATCTAAATTTTATCAGAAAGCTACATATCCCAACTATATTATTTTGAACTCTACAGAATTGCTTTTCCTTAGCTGCACTTTGCCTACATCAGAAACACCAGTAAAAGTCAGAATTCACTGTATAAAAATGGATTAAGTGGAAAAGTAATACAGTCATTTACATTTTTAATATAGATACTAAAACTTTTTAATGGCATTGAAGTCCAGCTCCTACTTTTTTGTTCAAGATAGTTTCCCTAAACATGTATTCAATTTTATTCTATAAGGAAAAGTGTACCATTGCCACATGCTTTTATTTAGACCTATCTGTATACTAAAACCACCAGCTGATATGAAAGACTGTCTCAAAGACTCTATCCTGAAGTGGCTGGTTCATGTTGATGAAATTGGGTCTTGTAAGTATCAGTTATTGAGATAGGTCTAATAAGTTAAATTTATATAAACATATGTATATACATAAGTTAATTTTAACTTATGACATATAATTAATTTTTGAGTCATACTGCTATCAGTCTAACATGTATATCTGGTTGGAAAATACTTTTGAGCAAGGCTGATACCCAATAATGACACAAAGCACATCTACCAGATATAAATACAAAAGACAATATTTTAAGAATATTTGATACTCACTCTAAGCCCAGGAAATCCTGGAGGACCAATGCTACCTACAAGTCCCTATGTAAAAGAAACATACAAAGTTGGTTAAATATGATTCTAACCTATTTAGGTAATTTTCTAAATTTGAAGACTATCTAGGAAAAGATATATCAAATTTCACCCTCTTTTACAGCTAACTTCTGAAACTTCCCTATTCTTATACATCCACCTAAGAAGTGCAAATCTCAGATTTGCAATTTATGTTCTTAAAGGTGTCTCTGATTCCATGCTTTTGAAAGCATTGACTACCACCTAGCCTAGTTTGGAGATTTCTGTCTTCCATATATGTAATAAAGGTAATAATTGTAGTAGAAATTAACATTGAAGGTATAACAAACCTACACAGTGTAAGACAGGTGTCAGCATATGAGTTAGAACACTTTCAGATGGTTTAAAACACTATCAATGCCTTTGAAGCATGCTATTTAAATTCTATAATTTGCAGTTTTCTCATAGACAAGGTCATAGTAGTACATAATTATGTTTTTATCAATACATATTTATTCTCATTGTTTAAAGATCACAATGAAAATGTACTATGGAAAGAGGTTTTGAAAATTTTCATTAATTATACAAATGCAAGAAATTACCAACATTATTAAATAATGTATTTAAGATTTTAAACTTATCAGTATTAATTTTAAGTGCTTTATGATGGTCTTTTGCACTTGTTTTTATAGTCTTTTTTGGTTATTATAGTCTTTATTATAATTCTTAACTCATTCTATGACTAAATAGAGGAACTTCTTCTAATTTAGGCTATATGGATTTTGTAGATGATTCTAATTCATAAGATTCCTTAACTTATGAAAATACCTATATGACAGATTAGAGAAAAGCTATTGGATGCTCTCAGAGAGAAAAAAGTGAAGCTATTTCTACCTACAGTCATAAAATAGCAAAGCATCATCATTCTTTGATAATATAATTATACTAATTTTAGAATGGTAACTCCCTGATTTGAAGATTGGCTATCTCAACAATCCCAAAGAAGAAGACTTTCCTATAAAATATTCAAAAGAAAGCTAGATCAGTAACAAATCTGAGTCTAAAAGAACTATAACTGACTTCACAACTTTTACATGAGGCTTATTAGTGCCTTCATGTACATTAAGACTTCTTTCCTGTCCTGTCCAAATACAGTAATTCTCAGATAGTTCTAATACTTAAGCAGTCACATTTAACATGGTCAAATAATTGAATGTAATGATTATCTTTCAAGATAGAATTTCTTTATGACACTGTGGGCTTATTGCCCATGTTGATAAATCAATGTGGAAGTGCTTGGTGTCCTGGAAACCCACTGGCATTAAACTGCAAATTCAGACTATCACAGTTTACTCACAGGGCTACCGTCTGGACCAGCAGGGCCTCTTTCTCCAAAGTCACCTGGAAAACCCTGTCTCCGGGAAAGAAGACGAAAAGCTGTTAAAGTCAACATAAATCATTTCTTTCTTGATTTTCTGATAATATGAGTCATTTTCTTACCTCTAATTTATCATGTAATAAAAACTTTGCTCACATAACACTGATTTTGTTAAATACATTATTTCTATTTTATGAAAATTCTTTTATATGCCATATAATACATACAAAATTACTGTTAGAGAAAATAAAAATTTGTTCATTATAAGAAGAATCACTGTAAGCAGGCAATCTATTGGAAGGTCAACACTCTTTTTACTCTGTTATACTGAGGACTTTTAATTCATTATTCAAAGATACAGTATGTAAAAAATCAGTTAAATACAATTTCATTGGGGAAAGGCACATCCATATATAAACTATAAATACAAATGTAATGTTACTGAAAATTAAGGTTCCCAAATACCTACTGAGAATTCTACACTGTGAAACTATGAAGGGCAATAAATACCTTTCTTATCTTTCTATGTAATTCAATTATTTAGTTACTCATTTTTCATATACAAAAGTTCCTCTCTCTAAAAATTTTCTACTGGATTTATCAACTTCAAAGCTCACTTTATTATACACTACTTTAAGAGAAGTTTGTAAGACATCGTCAACATTTTTAAAAAAACCTAGAATATTAAAAAAATAAAAGAACATTATTAGATTCTTACAATTTATGGAGGCAAGCTATGATTTAATATTGTGTTTAAAAGACTATTAGAATTCATTGGTTCACTAGTACAAACATGAATGGTTTAAAAGATTGTTTAACACTGAAAAATTAATGTATGTTGCTGAAGATACAGTTAGCGTATACTAGAAGCAGTTTGTCTTATTTTGTAATCAGAGAATGATGCAAAAACCATCTGTGTAGTCAAGCATATTGCAGTCATACCCTTTCAAAGTCAGTTGAAGTTCAGGCAGGCATTTTGCTTTCATTGTTCTTGAAAGTCTGTTGTCAACAAGCTCACAAGTCTACATCTTTCAATTCTACATGAATTACCATGGATGTCTGAATATATTCAACATGCACCATTAATGGAAAAAGTAGAGGAAAAAATCTGTAATAAATCTGAAGTGACTGATTTTTAAGATAGAGCATAAGTAGGTCTTCCAGAAACTTCAGTTAAATAATAAAGGACAAGTGACATACTGCATGATTTCATTAATGTGAGATGTCCAGAGGAGGCAAATCCAGAGACAGAAAGTAAATTAGTGGTTGCCAGAGACTGGTGATGTGCAGGGGAAATGGGGAGTGACTGCTAATGGGTACAGGGTCTCCTTCTGGGGTGATGAAAATGTACTAAAATTAGGTAGTGTGAGAGTTGCACAACATACCAGTAACAAGTAAATTGTATATTTTTAAAAGGTGACTTTAAAGGTATGTGTGTTCCATCTTAAATAACTTTTCTTAAAAAGCAAAGAATCCATCTGAACAAGGAGTGAGGTTGCTGAAAATATCCTTGGGGACTCACTGCAGCTTGCCTAAAGGTGTGTTATATAGGACTGATGGTTCCCATCATCATCCAGTAGGAGGAGCTGTTCTCCAGTTCAACTCTCCACAAAAAAATTGCTATTTCTTCCCCATAAGGGAAGAAGGCTTAGGGGAGAGAATTGTGACCACTTCTACCCTTATACAAGCCTGTACTTTCTACAACCAGAATAAAAATAAAATACTACTGATTTTTACTTTTTTTCTTCCTGGTAGTTCACAAATATAATATGTATAATAAAGACAACCCGTTCAACTTGACTCTGCTGTTGAAATAATTTGTGGAACTGAGCAATATTCACTTGAATTTTTAAAAGGAGTATTTTATGCATTATTACTACTCTCAGTTACTACCTATAAAAACATTTTTCATTTTTAAATTCTCTATTCTAAATGGATGCAATGTGCGGTATTAGCTTTGTTCTCTTGCATGTTCACCATTTGAATCATCAATTTTTCAATTTCTGAATTATTTGAAGAAAACCTAGACATTCTACTTTGATGAAATGCAGTTGTTAATATCATGAAATTCAATATATATTTGCTTTTATATTGAACAGATTTAAAGAATGTCATGCCAATATTTTCTATTGTTGAATAAGTCAAGTTTTGTTCACTGGTTTATTCAGTTATTTCAATTCTAGTAACTCCATGAATAATTTTTTTGTTTTTTAGTATACGGGCAAGTCTGTATTCCTTTAACAATGAACTTAAATGTTTACAGTTACACTTCCTTGTTGTAAAAAAATGATCTTAAATAATGGCTGTGAAATATGAACAATAAGCTTTAAGCTTGCAATACAAGAGTTTTTCTTGAAAATATTGTTGCAAAATGAAAGACTAAATTTTCTCTCAATTACATTTATTTTTATTATTTATTGTTAAATTTATATACATTTAATGTGAAAATATTACTATTAACAAATCAAATTGGGCGCTCCTAGAAATATCCTGCATTGCAAAATGAAGTAAGGACCATTTTCTAGGACCATCATTCACAGGAAAATTCAAATTTTCATCCTTCCATACCCAATTTTCCATTTTCATGAATGTGATAATCTCCCGGGCAAACCAAAGTTGCATGAATCTTTTAAGTTGTGCATAATTATCTATTTGACGTTTCCTTTGTTTTGATCAGTCAGTTTAGATTTTATTTTATAAATATCTGATGGCTTCTGGATTTCATTTTCTCTCTTCCAGTTATGGTTGTTTCTTATTTCTACTGTTTGAGCAATGTAGGTAGTTCCTAGCATTTCCTACCTTGTGGCCATGCTTTTGTATAATGACCTTCCTTTAAGTGTGGGTGGGACTGTGACTTGGTTCTTCTAACAGAATATAATAAAGGTGAGGGGCTATTACTGATGTGGTTATCTATGACATACAAATCCCTCTTGGCAGCTAAGGAGTTCTTTTGTGAGTCTGATGAAGTAAGCACCTGCATTGGAGACATCCACATGACAGGAAACTGCGGTTGACCTCTAGGAACCATGAACAATCTGCAGGATGTGAGAGTGGTCTAGAGCCAAGAGCCAGAAAAAAAGTAAAGCCCTCAGTTCTATAACTTCAAGGAAAGAAATTCTCCTCATCCCCTGGAATGACCTCTTCCCCCAATTAAGCCTCAAACTTATAATGCAGCCAGATGATCTTTTGTCCCAACCTCATGATCTTAAGCAGAAGACAGCTATAGTATCTTAATTGCTAACCCATGAAAACCAAGATAATAAATGGATGCTGTTTTAAGTCACTGTTTGTGATATCTGTTATATAGAAAAGGACAAAAAATTAATACAATTGGTGACTTACAATTTTTGAAATAGAGAATGTATAAAGTTCTACTGGCAAATTTTACTATACAGTAATATTGACTATAAGACTACTCATATTGTTTCTAACTTTCTCAAATTTAAGTAAATCACCTCTGGAAATTTTCCTACCATTTTTTATTCTCTACTATAAATTATAATGAATATTAAATTTAACTAAACAGTTTATATTAGACGTTTTAAAATACAATTAAATATTTTATGTATTTTATATAATATACATTTTTAAAATTTCCTCTAACTACAATTTCATATCAATCTAGTTACCAATGTAAATAATTTTTATCATGCTTCATAAACTGTCTCTACCTACATAGACACAAATTTTAAAGTAATGTTAACAGTTTAATATTGTAAAATGTTTCTTAATTTCTAGGTGCAGCTGTTGCGCTAATTCTATCACCTTTGGAAAAATAAATCAGAAAAGCTTTGCATTAATAAGAAACAGTAATTCATTACACAAAATTTTACTGCATTTATGCTGAAATACTTAATTCATCTTTCCTTTTACTGTAGTGCTTCCAGTGCCTGCCAAAATCTTCAGCACTGTCTTGGACAGTGTCTATTTCTATTATTGACAGTGAAGCCATACATCAACCTTTATGGCATTCAGACATGAGGAAACAGACAAGAGATAGTGAGAGTAATTTCTCTTAGGTCTGAACATTGCTAAACTTTGATAGTGTCAAAGATGGACAACCATCTTTGGTATTCATGTCTTTGTCTAGTCCTCTTCCATTATGAATCATGGTTGGCCTCTGAGACCAATAGAATATAGAAGTTACAGTACATGATTCCTGAGACTAGATCATGAAAGACGCTGTATCTTCAACCTCATGGGCCACTTCAATGGAGTCAATAGCTACATGTGAACATACTCAATGAACAATGTAGATAGTTTCTCATGAGGAATAAATGAGAGATCCCGAGCAACAACTAGCACCAAGTTGCCAGAGAGTGAGCCACCTTAAAAAGCAGATTCTCCAGTGACAGTCAAGTCTTTTGATGGACATAGTTATGGTCAAAATTTCCCTTGTGGCAAACCCTAAGCTAGATCCACCCAAATAAGCCACTTCAAAATTCCCAACCCTCAGAAATTTTAGAAATAATATATACTTACTGCTGATTTAAAGCATTAAGTCAGATTAATCTGTAACATAGCCATAGATAGCTAATCTGCAGTAACAAGTGAGTATCTAAGACGACAGATCATACAAGCCAATGCTGAGTGTTGGGTCCTGAGTGACAGGAGCAGTCATGTGTTGTTTTAATATTTTCATTTTGTTTGTAAAGTCAGGGCTTTGTAAAGCGCAGGGTCTACATAAAGTTTCTCTTTTGCCTGGATCTAATGATGACATTATTGCCAAATACTAAGAACAAAAAATGTATTCTAGATCTGGTATGCCTAAGTAAATATGTGATACTAATATTTTATACCAGTCATAGAGACTATCTTTGGTAGTATGGCCATAACTTGAAACAATGGAATATTTACTGCTTAGGGATTCTAGTAACAGTGTTATTTTCCTAGTTCTAGGAAAATGCTGCATATAAAATTTTAAATTGTGAGGAGTAAAACAATCATAAAACCTAATGACTAAATACATAAAACTTAAAAATGAAAGAAATGCCAAATTTTCTGTTAAATATTATAGAAAACTGCATATTTTATTCTTTCTAAACAGGAAAGGTTTAGAAATACTGTCTAAAGTAGAGACAAATAAAAATTATTTCATGGAAGGCATATATACTAAATAGGCATTGCCAATAAAAACAGAGTTTCAACTTTTTCTAAGACTCAGAAATGATCAAGCTTGCTTTTCTTGGATTGGAAACGCTAAGATAAAACCAAGAAGTTACTTCTACAGATTCATAACATGAATACATAGTACTAAGAAATCATGAGTTTAAAAAAATCTTTCAAAAATGAAACATAGGCCAGAAGAAAATATAAGCAAAACACTACATGACACACATCTCAGTAACATCTTTAAAGACACATCACCTAAAGCAAAGAAAGTAAAGGAAAAGATAAACAGCTGGGACTACATCAAATTAAAAAGCTTCTGTATAGCAAAAGAGACATTAACCAAAACAAAGAGACCCCTCACTGATTGGGAGAAAATTTTTGCACACAGTACTAATAAGAGACTGATGACAAAGATCTACAAAATGCTAAGGAGATTCAACAAAAACAAAGTAAAGGACTCAGTCAAAAAAATGGGCAGAAGAGCTAAAAAGACAATTTTCTAAAGAAATGCAAATGGCCAACAGGCATATGAAAAATGCCCAACATCACTTGTAATTAGGGAAATGCAAATCAAAACAATGAGGCACCACCTTTCAACAGCGAGAATGGCACATATTTAAAAAAAAAAAACTTGCAACAACAAATGTTGGCGAGGATGTAGAGAAGAAGGAACTCTCCTATACTAGTGGTGGAAATGCAAATTGGCCCAACCACTATGGAAAGCTGTGTGGAGGTTCCTCAAACTACTAAAAATGGAGCTTCCATATGATCCAGCAATTCCACTCCTAGGGATCTATCCTAAAAACACAAAAACATTAATTCAAAAAGACACCTGCCCTCCTACATTTACTGCAGCACAATTTATAAGACGATGTGGTATATTTATACAATGGAATATTACTCAGCAATCAAAATGGATAAACTCATGCCATTTGCAGCAACATGGATGGTGCTGGAAGGAATTATGCTCAGTGAAATAAGTCAGAAAGAAAAAGAAAAATATCAAATGGTTTCACTTATAGGAGGAAAGCTGAAGAGCCAATTAAGGGATCTGGGAGGAAAAGTAACCATAATAAAGTAAAAATCAAAATTATTAGGCAACTATAGATCCGAGACATTCTGCGGGGCGGCGGGGGGGAGGGAGAAGGATCAGGACATGGATGGGAAGAGCACAAGGGACTATGGTGATACATGGGTGAACTGGTAGTGAGTTTCATGGGTAAATCATGTATTATACAAATATGGATGATGTAATAAATATATTTAAAAAAAACAATATTTTTACAACAACAAAAGAAACATAGGTGATTAGAGGTGTGAAGTATGCTATGATGGTCTGATCTCTGCCTCTTCTTTTTCCGTCTAGGTATGACAATTCAGCCAACACTTTAAGGATCAACCATGTTCTGATAGCTGGGACTACTTTTAAACTTTAGTAGGGTAGAAAATTAAGGTGCTCTATCCCAATTTGCAGAGAAGGCATCCATTCAGAGTACCAGACAAAAACCAGCTATGATCTGGATCCCACTTCTCAAATTCAGATTTCCACCTTTGTCTTAAACACCACCAGTCTGGGAATTTGAATCTGCCATATTTTTATGTTCAAAAATATATATTCTATACTTCAACCATAAGGGCCCCATCTTACTCTTAACATTTTCCCACCCAGAGAATACAGACCCTGAACCTAGACCAAGCCTCACTGCATCTTTGCACTCACGTCCCCAACTATGATAACACATAAGCCCTCTGAGTTTTCTCTGGCATTATCTGCTCCCCAAATAATTGCCTGCCTGAATTTCCAATGCTTAGTGTCACACCTCTAAGAAAACAGGTTCTGCCTAGACTTCTCCCAAGCAATTCACTTGGTGTTCCTCTTCTCCATGTCTGTTCCAACCTTAAAGATGTATTGAATTCAAAGTCCTGGCCACTTCCATACACTGTGTCAGGCTTTAACTAGTCAGATACAGTTCCTAAAGACTAAGCTCAGTAAAGCAAACCAGTAAAGAATCTAGAAATCATATTTTTCCTGAAAAGCAGAATCACCTAAAAATTAATAACTTTTCATAATGCTCTAGTGACAATAATACTTTCTTTATGCTCCAACTAACTGCAAACTTTTCCTAAAACAAAGAAAACACTGTCTCCAAATTCTCCATAAAATCAATGTATATAAGACCCTACTGTGCAACACGTATTTAAGATTGTCTTGGGCTAAGGATAGAAACTAATAACAGATGTTTAACAGAAGTATTTTATATTCTGAAATTCTAACACTGGAGTTAGAAGCCAAAATACAGCTTACTTTAAATAGACTCTTCTAACAGAAAGATGTTGAAAATGAGGAGGAGACACTCTTTTCTATAGTTAAGCAAGGAAACATCTCTGAAGTCTAGGTGACTTGAGAGAATTGTTTTATCCACCAACTAAATATCAAATAGTGATTGATTTTCACAGAAAGAAAACTGAGTAAGCTCTTTTTTTTCTTTTTTGGCAAATGTTGAATGCAATGTGATTTGATTATTAGACTCACTCTCAGGTCTGAAAAACTTCTTAGAAAATCTCTGCATTTTGAAAACAGTTTTCTAGGTGTTGGGAGTAAATTCCATATCCAATTTTATGTTTATTTGGAACCCCACCAAGTTATTTCTGACATAAATATTTTAGATTCATGGAGTCATACAAATTTGCATAGCCAACTTAGTACAAGAGACTACTGATTAAATCAATCTGCGAGTCCTCTAAAAAGCTTTTTTAAAGCAATTAAAGAACTTGCAGATTGTGGCACTAAAGTATGAAGTTTGGAAACGCCACTTAAAAAAGAAGCTACTCAGAATTAGGTAATATATAAAAAAGCTAATGTTAGCAAATACATACAAATCCTCTCTCTGCCTTCCTTAATTTTTTTAAAAGAGTTTTTCTCTATATAATAAATTAGTGGATACTTTATGCTTTTAAAGAATCTGGTTCATATCAAATATGCTCCAAGAAGCTTCCCAAAGACCGTAAAACAATTAAACAGAACATTAGTTCTAGGGTATTTCAGTTCTGAACAATAAAGATTGCCTATAATCTTGTTTTTAATCCAAGATCTCTGGAGAATGCACTTGAGATGAACCCTAAGATTCACAGATAAAAAATTGATTAGCAGGCACTTGATCTTCCACATCTGCAATGGATGGTTCTACTAAAGGCACCTAATACTCCCTTGCTGTCCTCAAATGTTAATTGGCAATAATGATTTTGAGCCAACTGTGACATGTAGAGAGAATATCAGGAAAGGCGCATAAGAAGCGAAAATATTATCTTGACATCCAAAAGGTTAAGTACACAAATATTGCCTAATTTGCCACTGCTTACTAGAAGACTTTAAAAATAATTATTGTGGTTAGCAACTGTCTCATTTTAAGAACTTGATGTTAAAAAATAGCTTATAGTACGAGAAAAACTGTTCAAATGCCAACAACCTAAGACCAAGAAACAAATTTGTTTATCTACTTTTTCATACTTTTGATCCTAAAGTACACCAAATTCCTAACAAAATCAAATTTCCTAATTTTCCTGGTAGAAAAAAAAAAACATTTGATGTTATAAATATTAACTCAATCTGTAAACACTGAATGAAAAGTTTTCTACTAAGTAAAACTTAAATAAGTTAATTAACTTTAAAAATACTTGTGAGATTAAATAACTCTTAAATGAGCAAAATATTTTAAAATGTCCATTTTCAATATTTACATTATCTAGGAGAAGAGATCTTTTACCTTTAAGTAAAATTTTACTTTAAAAATATAGACATCACTAAGGGAGTTAGTTCACAAAAACTTAGTACCATTCTTAGCATATACTCACAGAAATAATCATTCGTCCAGTGGGATGAGCATATAATTTATGGTCACATCCAAATTTAAGTTTATCAATGTTACTAATTCACTGTACAATTTTGGACACGACTTTTACTACTCTTCTATGTGCTTGTGCTATATGTGTATGTGATTATGTCTTTTTCAAAATTTTTGTAACTATATCAATACAAGTCAGAAACAAACTCAATAGTCTGAGAAAACTAATCCTGATTAGTGTTTAGAAAGATGTAAGCCTGAATTACGAAGTTTTCTATGCTTATTACTGGCAATATTTTTACTGTTATGTCCTCCATATCATAATAATGCAGAAAAGTCATGTTCTTTCAGAAGTATAGCTGTCATTTTTATGTTGGCCTGTAAACTTCTAGCTCTGCCTTTGCATTGAAATATCTGCTTCAAATATAATAACTCCTGAGGACAATTTAATAAATGGCCATATTTGTCTTCTGCACACCTGATATTTTGCACATTAAAGAATGTGGAAATAATATCAAAAGATATTTTCATTTTATGGTTATTAAAACAATAGTCAATGACCATTCTGTCAGAGTCACAATCACATAAAGTGTCCCATGATGTAGAATGCTTCATGTTAAAATTTCCTCCCAAAGCAAAAGATATTCAAAGATGATTTTACTTAAAATAAGCAGAACATAGGATAGCACTTATACATAGCTCAATACCTAAAACAGTCTCTGAGATTACTGTTGGCATAATTTGACTTGTGGTTATAATGTATCTTATTTTAAGTACAATGATTTCCTCATAAACATGGCCAAATCATGTTGTGGTACAAAACAAGACAAAGTACATATAGTAGATATGACATATTAAAGCATGAGACAGATATTCTATTATAAATACTATTTAGGAAAAACAAAACAGATGTGTTTTTAAAATATAATTTTTTAAGGATTTAAATCTATTAAAGGGCACATATTTTCAAAGCAATAAAATGTTACAAATTGTGTAATGAGAGGAACAGTGCTGCAATCAAACAAAGAACTCCATAATCACTCCATTCAGATTTGTCCATAGCTTTCTTGAACTCTTTTGAATTCAATAGCAACCTGTTGGATAATTTTAAAATCTCTTATGGAGTAAAAAACCAGAAATCACCTGTAAATTTCCATGGATAATTATATAGTTCATTATAGAGTCGGACACTAAATTATCTACTGCCAAGATGCAGTTTATATCTGTAGAACCAGTATTAATAAAAGAAAACAAATTGGTGGCTACTTCTACTGAAGTAGAAGTCTGTGACAGGGGCTTTAAGATGATACTCTGAGGGCTAAAAAAGAAATAACACAGCAACACAGTGAAGCATAATAGCATAGAATTAATTGATAAATTATACAAAAATTAAATAGAGAACTTGAGAATGAAAAATGGTGATGATGTAACAGTAATCGTAACAGTTTATGTTGTTATAATTGCCACCAGTAAGTTCATTCAAAAATTTTTTTTGAGGTAACATTGGTTTACAACACTGTATATGATTCCAAGGAATAGGATCATACCTCTTCAGATTAGCTTTAAAGTTGAATGTAAATGCAAGAATTTTTAAAAATCTCTTGACAATTTGGCTAGTTTATCTTAATAAGTTATCTAAAATGGAAAGAAAAATTGTTTTATCACATTTTGGTCAAACGTCATAGAAAATAAATCATACTCTTCTAAGCATATTAGTATAATAGACAGTAGAAATACCTCAGTAGTAAGGTAAGGTTCCTGGGTTTACATTCAGAGGAGCTGGACTCAGTTTTTGATTTAACTTTTAATTATGTGAATCTGAGCAAGTATTTTAACATCACTGAGCTCATTCTCCTGACTATATAATGGTGACACTTAATAACTATTCTAATCTACCTTCAAGAAATAGTACAAAGCTAAAATAATTAAATGCTTTAAAGGGATATAAATTTTCTGGTAACATTTGTAATCCATTAGTATTACATTTATAGTCACCAAAATTTTAGGAAAACTTATTAAAAACTCAATTTTCCTCCTCAAACAGAAGGCAGTGTTGTACAGAATATCTCTCCCTATATAATCTTTGAATAGTGTTTAAAAAAAAAAAGCCACCCGCTTTTTAGTGACTCAGTCAGGTTAACCTGAGGATGCTTCTCTGAACCACAATTTTTTCATTATAAAATATGGGTGCTAGGATGAAGCCAAAATTTCTTCCTGTCTCTGAAATTACTATGCTATTTAAATTCATTTTCTATGATTTTTTAAATCAAAAACATAAGAATATGTAGTAAATTAGATTCTGAAGTAACAATCTCAAGCAGGCATTTCTACAATTTCTAAAACATGTGTGGGTAAATAGAACTATTATTAATATTTTTAATTGTCTGTGTATTTTCTGTGACATTGCAGCTCCTTATTATGAAGTAGTTTCTACCACTGGTATATTAAAAAGGTTAGAAGTGTTAGATTTAGAACTATTTTTAAAACCTAACATTGCTTTTATATTCTAAGGCGTTATTGATAGACTACTAAGTGGCAAAAATTAAACTCTGTTAAGTGAAATGGATTGTAATCAACAAGAATACCCACAACTACATTCGTAATTAATAGCTGAGATATGAGCATGTACTTAGATATTTCTCTGCACTGAACCTCAAGAAACAAGAATCAAATTACCTGTCGTCCCTTAAGACCTTTCTTTCCACGGACCCCAGGAATACCCTGGAATACAGAGAAGTCAAAAGTTTAGTATTGTTGGGTAAATCAATGAGTAGACACAGCAGGTATTTTTCCCCCTCAAACATAAATCAAGTGGTCTTTATTTTTTTTTCTTTATATCAAAACACAGATTTTTCTCTAAGAAACCACACCATTTATACTTCAATATTAGATCCTGATACTCTTCTGGTGATGGTTTCTAGTTTTGAGGTATGAACTTAATCAAAGTTGGCTTAACCAGACAGGAAGGTCTTATCTTCCATACCTAAGAGGAAACTACCTTACTGTCTCGTGGTCTTTATGACTGGACCCCAAAAAAAAAAAGGCATATTTGGCTTTTGCACTGGTATTCTTACAATCACAAGGGAAGCTAGTCTTAAGATAAAGCTAACATGGGCAACAGAAAATCAGAGGATTATGATATTGCCATGCTCGAGATCATCTTGTACCAAGATCCCACCTAACACATGCATTTATGATCTTATTCAAAGTAGTAGAACAGAGTACCCAAGTATTCAAGCTTTGGAGGCAAGTATTTATGTTTAAATCTTGCCTCTGTTCCAATTACCTTATATAGTCTTAGCCAAATCTTTTTCTTTTTCTTTTTGTGTGTGCCTCATTTTCCTCATCTCTAGTGAGAATAATAGTACTTATCTCACCGTGCTTTGTGAGCATTAAGGGAGTTTAATTCATAGAAAGTCAGCTGACCCTTGAACAATGTGGGGATTTAAGGATGCAAACCCCGGGCACCCAAAACTTTACTAATAGCCTGCTATTGACCTGCCTTTCTGATAACACAGTCAATTAGCATATTTTGTATATGCATTTTATATATATACTGTATTCTTACAAAATGTAAGTTGAAGAAAAAGAATTTATTTAAAACATCATATGGAAAATAATTTACAGTATGACTGTATTTGTCAATACTGTAAGTTTACATCATCTATTTATAAAAAAAAATGCACTGTTGTGGCCCCAAAAGTTGAAACCCATGTTACTGTAGAGTCAAATGTATTTGCATAATGCCTTGAAAAATACAAATAGAGTCATTTAAGAAGTCCCATTTTTAAATAAGCTTGAGTTGGGGTTTTCTGTTACCTGCAGTCCAAAACAGTATAACTGATATTACCACTTTGAGACTTATTATCATTTACAAGCCCTCAAAGCTAAGAAATATGCCAGGACTGTGCAGCTTGGGATTTAGAGTACATATAGACAAAATTAGAAGATATAATTTGCTGAAGTAATCCATCCAGTTTTAACTTGGTGGTACTGATAAAAGCTCATGTAAGGCCTCCCTCAGTAAAGGCTTCCTATGTTAGAGAAATAGGAGTCATTTCATTAAAACATCGTGCATCCTTACAAAATATAACCAATTTTTTTAAAAAAAGCAATAAAATAATTATTTTCCAAAACTCTAGTGTAATCACTAGGTCTAGGCAAAAAAAAAAAAAAAAAAAAACACAAAAAACCAAAGGCTAATACACAAAGAGCTATATAAGTTCTTCTTCATGTATTGTATTGTATTGGCTTCTAAAAAGGACTTTTCTTCCATTTGTTTTTCAGGAGTGATTAGCATTGTACTAATACCCAGTTAGCTATATTATTTCTGGTTTTAGTAAGAACTTTGAAATGTCAAAAAAAAATAGGATATGGTACCCACAAATAAGCAAGACATTAAAAAATGATTTTAGATTATGATTTGACCCAGATCTTGATATTTTCATATACACTGGTAAAAAAATTAGTGGGTATAATTATAGGTGGTTTTCCTATTGTTGGAGTGTCAACAAGAGGATCCTTACATCCAATATAATGTTTTCTAAGAACATACACTTTGTTTATTATATGACTTACTAAAAATAAATTCTAAAATCAAAAGAAGATTCTATCATGAGCAACAAAATAATTAACAATGTAAAAATATATGCTCATTTGGGTCAAGAAAGAAGAACTCAATTCCTTGCATGATGGGTTGGAAGTATCTTCTTTAAGCCTGTGGTAACACATGATGGCTAAGTGACATACTGACTGTGAGATTAAGTTGAAGCAATTTTTTTTTTTTTTTGCAGTTAAAGAAATGACTTGTATGTCCACAAAGGGGAATTCTTCACCTCATCATACACAAATAATACAAACAATGTACACCAACATTACCTCAGTTTTTAAAAAAGTGATTTAACTCAATAACTGAAAAAATTATATATTTGAAAAATTCACTTAGCAAAGAATATGGTTTACTTTTATTTATAAAAATCAAGTCTCCATAAATAAACATTTTGTTCTGAGCAGCATTCCTATAGTAACAGAGGGGAATGCTAACTTCTGAATGTAATCTCTAATTTCAAAGTTTATGACAAAATATTATTATTGTTCCATTTACTTTTTCAATTAATATCACTGTAAGTGAAGGAATACAGACAGAAATCACTGACTTCCATATGGCACTAAATGCTACATATGATATAACATGCTAGAATTCTGTATCTTTATTTTTTCCCAATAAAACCATTTTTCAAAGGTTCTATCATAAACAGCTGCCTTCCATTAATAAGTCAAAGAAAAAATTTTTCTATGGGTGAATGATTTATTGCACATTGCATTGTAAAATACAAAACTGTTCAAGATCTTATATACAAATTAAAGATTAATGAGGTACAACATAATACTTCCATAATTAGGTACTTTAATACTTCAATTGGTTTTTAAAAATTCAGTTTCAATTAACTAACAATATGTTTGTATAAAATTCAAGAAAATGTAACTGGTTTTGGTAGGTGATTTTTCCTAAAGCTGACTTGCTTCACTCAGTAAGATTGTCTGCCTGACATGTGAGTATATGACCTCTCTTCTAAATAATTATAAACATATCACCTTACAAGTAAAATTTGAAAGAAATGGACCTACTCTTTCTCCTTCAGCTCCCAATTGTCCTGCTTCTCCAGGAGAGCCAATGAAACCCTTAAAGTAAGCAAATAATATTTATATTTTCAATTGTAAAAAATTCCAGTTAGTTAAAGCATTTTCATAATATATAGTTATATATCTTAAAAGTATAAAGACGTCACCTCATTTTGCTTTTCTTCCAAAATTACACATCGATCTTTTTATATATTAAAAACAGAATATAAATTAAGACATGATGGTTAACAAAAAAATCAAGGAGCCAAAACCTTTCCTCCATTGGTTTGTACAGTGGACAGCAGACAGAATGAAGGTATCGAAGAAATAGAAGAGGAGGAAGAAATTAATTTCAATATGGCAGAAGGTAAAAGCAACAAAATAAGATTGCAAAAGAAGTTGATACTTCACATCTACAGATTAAGTAAAATCTTGGTAAGGATAAAGAACACTCCAAACAGAGCAATTGTAATAAGCAGATACAAAATAGAGAGAACTCAAGAGTATTTATAAATAGTAATTAGCAGCATTTTATACATAAGATGCTTTGGAGAAAAGCAAAGCACAAATAATCCTCTACCATACCGCACTAGTTTTTATAAGTATTTTGCTCTGTCAAATCATCTACTATGTATCATTCCAATTTTAGTATATGTGCTGTCGAAGCAAACACTCATCTACTATGTAAATACCCAGTCTTTGCCATTCTGACTTGCTCTCCTATGCATAATTCTCTCAAACTCCTTTGCAATAATTGGCAACATTTTGTCTTTTCCTTCCTTATAGTTGAAGAGTATTCCAATGTGGATATACCACATTTTTTGATCCATTCTTCTATCAATAGGCATTTGGGTTGCTATTATGGCCTAGTCATTATAAGGAGTGCTGTAATAAAAACTGGAGAGCAGATAGTTGTTTTTCATTTCCATTGGATACATGCCCAAGAGTGGAATTGCTGGGTTAAATGGTATTTCCATTTGTGAGAACAGGTTCCATTTGTAATTTTTCTTTTTTTTTTTTTTTAAGATTTATTTATTTATGCACACAAGCACTGGGGTACAGGCCAGAGGTGGAGGGGGGCGGTGAGAGGATTCACCACAGAGAGCAGGGAGCAGAACAGGCAGATCAACAGAAGTACACTGCTGAGGGGAGCAGCGGGCACAGCAGGAGAGGTCTGCCATGCCATGTGGGTCCCCTCCCTGGCTGGCAGCAGGGATCCAACTCGTGCTGCAGTGGCTGCGGTTTGCTTCATAGTGCGTTGCTTAACCCACTGCGCCACCAGGAGGCCCCTCCATTTGTAATTTTTCAATGTAAATCCATATCACTTACTTTCCAAAATGGTTGTACCAACAGTGTAATAGCATACAGAGCTGCTCTTTCTTCATTATAGTTTACTGTTGCTTTTATTTAATATGTCACATTCTCATGGCTATAGGATAGTGTCTCATTGCAGTTTTAACCTACATTTTCCTTATTAAAAATGAACATTTTTCCACATAGCTCTCAGATTTCTAGATAGCCTCTGGTGAATTATGTTCAGATCTGCTGCCCATTCATTAGTTGGATTGCCTGTATTTCTATTGTTGAATTAAGTTTTGTATGTGTCTTCGATATTAACCCCTTGTCATTTATGTAAAGTATAAACATTTTCTTCATTTCAGTGGGATGTCCTTTTAATAGCTTTATATTTTCTTTTTACTGTTTAAAGTTTTTTAATTTGAATAATCCCCAATTGCTTTTTTACTTTTATTTCCCTTGTCATAAGGATTAAGTCTCCTGAAACTTTTATCATTGATGTCATAGACTATATGGCCAGTGTTTTCTTCTACATATTTTAAGCCATTTATAAATCTTTAATCTATTTTTAATTTATTTTTGAGCATGGAGTTAGACAGTGATCTAACTTAATTCTTTCACTTGTGGCTATCCAGTTTCCTCTCCCCACTGGATGGTGCTAGCTGCTTTATTATAAATTAAGTAATGATTCATGTGATTTTATTTCTGTACTTTCAATACTGTTCCATTGATCTATGTGTCTAGTGTATGCCAACACCATACTGTTTTACTGTTGCTTGATAACTTAATCAGGTAATGTGATGTCTCTGTTTTCCTCTGGATTGTTCTTGCTATTCAAGATATTTTACATACAATTTAAATGTTTTGATTTCTTTGAAATATATTAATATTTTAAAAATGAAAATCAGCACCCCTAAGAATTGGTAGATTTTTGGGAAAGTCCTATAAATAACTACAATATCTTAATTGTGACATAATTATGTGATATGTGATGTGATAAATATCAAATATGATGGGTACTCTGCAGAATAACCAGCTTTGCCTGAAAAGAAGATCTAGGAAAGGTTTAGAGAGGAGGCAGTATGTTGAGCTAGTTCTTGAAGGAAAAGCAAGGCATTTCAGGCAGGGTTAACAATGTGCCATCAATAAATCATTCAATCAGTCAATAAAAATAAAATGAATGGTATATTTATAGGACTGTTAAGAAGTTCTGTGTAGTTAGTGGGCCACAGATGGGGCTTTAAAGTGTAGCTGTGGCCAGATCATGAAGTCTTTTTATGGTATAATGGAAAGTTTGTAATTTATACTATAAGCAATTTAAAAAATTAAGGAGAATTTAGATGAAATTAAGCTTGCAGTTTATGAAATTCACTAGGATTACTGTGGGTCAGCAGGTCTTTGTCTCCAAGGACTGAGGCAAAGCTGGCTTTAAGATTTATAGTTGGACTGACAGGCAAACTGTAATCACTGATTCAAAATGGAAAACAAACAGGAAATCCAAGATATAAATGTTTGTTGAAGTCATTCAGACTGTTATTTTGTTACAGCAATCCAAACTAAGACACCACTGCATTGTATGCTTAAAAATGGCTAAAATGACAAATTTTATATTACGTCTCCTCACAATTAAAAGTAAATTTTAAATGTCTCACAAGTCACTTTTAATTTGCCTGAAATAAGAGGCTTCAGAGGGATTTAATTCCTGGGGGTGAAAGCTAGTTAGGTGCTACCACAATTCGTGACACTTTTTCTTGAGGTGACATTGATTTACAACTCTATGATTTAGAGGTATAGGATCACACCTTTCAGGTGTATGTTACCACTTTTAACAAGGAAAGATACCTTTAGAAATCCCAGTGTACTAGATTTTGTGAAGAAGCAAAAAATAAAATGAAAAAGACCGTTTCCTTCTACTCAATTTTAGTAAATTAAACATCTTTGATTTGAAAGCCACACACCTGGAAGATGGGTTAAAATGAATGTTAAAATGTTAAAATGAAACATCTAAAAGGTATTTCTGATACTGAAGCATCTAGGATTACGATGATAAAATACATGTATTTTCAAAATCATCAGCTACAGATGGCTACATGTTTAAAAACATCTAACTTTTGTTTTAATATATACAACTGGAATTTTGCTTTATAAATAAAATGAACAGACATCCTAATTGGTACACACTTATCAGTGAACTAAATAACACTTGTCAGTGAAATAAATAACGGAGAATTTAAAAGTTAAGAAGACCTCTCTAGAACTTAGCCTGCAGAGGGTAAAAATATTTTACAAGCACAGGTTTTAAAGGGACCAGTCCTATGAATAATTTTGTAGGTTTTAATCATGAAAGTTTTTAGTAAGTAGGTGCTGATTGTATCAGAAATAAAATATCAACCACCAGAGAAATCACAGGGGAGTGTGGCCATCCTGAAAACACCACCACTAAAGTAGATTTTAATGTATCATAAAACAAAGCATGAAAAATAGTAACACATATGCCTTCTTTTTTGGATTGAAGATTGTATATACAATTAGAGGCAATTTTCTGTCACTAGCAGCACCACTAAAATTCAGAAGAGGCCTTACTCACTTCTATTTGAGACACTGAACATATTACTGTACAAAGCAACACCAAAGAAGGCTACAAAATTAGTGTTTTAAACATTTACATTTCATAAAGTAATTAAACACAAAATGAAATCAAATAATGATGCCAATCCAAAGAAAATTACGTGACTTATAAAAATACCAATTTACAGGGCATAGTACATTGTACAATTTAGTAACAGGACACAAATTAAATGAAAAACATCCTGTGGGTATGATCTAGGAACACATATTTGAAGAGTGTAAACCTATACCTAAAACATACACAATGTTAGGAACCAACATTACTTCAATAAATAATCAAAAAATAAATGAAAAGCATAATCTAGTTAGTGTTTTTCATTGATTCTTGTCTATTAAACTACATTTGGAATGAATGTCAAAAGCCTGTATTTGACTCTTCGTGAAATTTGAAACTAGAGAAACAGCCCTCGTGATTCTTCCTATACTTTTGTAGGTTTCAAGATAAAGTAAAATATATGTGGAAATATATCCATGCTATATAAATTTCTATGTAAATTTTAATTAGTTGTTTATTATTTTTCTATGATTTCCTAAAATGACTATAGAATTAAATCAGTCAAAAAAAAAAGTTTAGCTTTGTTATTTTAAAAAAATGTTTCCATGATGTTGGCCATTAAAACCTAGAAGTACAATTTAAACATTGTGTATAAATAGGGGGAAAAACAACAAAAGGTTGTATAATATGGTGGGAAATGGTATAAAAAAGAACTTAGAAAATTTATAGAAGTAACTGAAACAAGATGAGAAAATACTGCAAGAGAAAACTTCAGAGTGGCAAATTAATAGCTGTATTAGCTATGAGCTCATGCACAGAAGTAACTCATGTGTTAATAATTAATTTTAAAAATATGCATAGAAACTACATGCCATGTGCTAAGCACTAAGCTTTAAAAATATTAAGATCAGGTAACTCTAACAAATATACTTGAAAGGTAAATTTCATTGTTATCACTTAATAAGTTAAAAAAAATGAAGCACAGGGGCTAGAAAAACATCTGAAGCCACAAAACTAGAAAGAAGGATTAGGGTGGAAAGACAAGTCTGTCTAATTTCAAGGCCCATGTTCTTGACCACTCACTTCTTCTTGCTTCACGAATCCAAGTCAAGACGTTCTTTTAGTACAATTTCTAACAGAAAATATGTGACTTTCACCTATTATATTTTTCACTTTAAACAAGGGTATAAGTGAACTCAGAAGGAGTACAGAGGGGATGGTGAAAAGACCCTGGTTCTACTTTTGGCCAGTTATGCCTTTGCCAAGACATGTAAATTTTTTTAAATACTGTTTTCTCATCTGTAACATAGAGAAAATATATCTGTTCTCCTACTTCACAAGATTGATGGCAAAATAAATATGTATGAAATTATTTTTAAATGTTTAAGAATTTTAAAAATGTAAAGCATCACATTTAGCATAGACTGTTTAAATATGCTACACTTTCCTTATTTCAAAAGATATTTTAGGTAAATGTAAGACACAGATGAAGATTCTGGGAAATAACTGTCAAAAATACAGCATTTTAAAAACTGAAATTTTACTTTTTACTCATTTTTCCTAGACGCACCTAAAATCTTGATTTGTTAGTATATTACATAACATGTTAAGGGTTTTGATGGTTGGTTTGTTTCTTTGTTACTCCCTTCTTGATTGAAATTGGATAATACTCCTTTAATGGTTTGGAGTTTATTTCCTTCTTTGCAGACATTTTTTATTCCAGATAGACTTTGTATCATATCATATCAACCTTGCACTAATATGAATCTTTTGACTCTTCATATTTTTTCATAGGTAGTATTGTTCATATATAAATAATATTACTCATATTTCTAGAGCATATTCAACCTCTGACATTATGCTAGGAGCTGGAAATAAATGGGGAAAATTATGTAAAACCTACCACTATAAGACTGTTTCTGTAGCCAAGAAAGTAAAAGTACCTATCAAATAAATGTATTTCTTTTTAGGATAACCTTGCATTACATTCAAAGTATTTAAGAAAGTATGCAAAAGACAGGTGTTTTATATATTTCATTCTGTTTTTGTATAAGCTGCTTAAAATAATGATGAAAATGCTTACTTACACGTACACCTTTAGGACCTGGATTACCTTCTGGTCCAGCTAAACCCTAGTGTGAACAAAAGATATTATCATGATTCTGCAGTACCTTTTAAATAGCTGTTGATAATAGGTGAGCAAAAAGGGCATATACAAAGAAGTATTTCAAAAGTATAAAATTCAGAACTCTGTATACATACTGAAGTTTATAAACATGTTCAAAGAATATTAGAATTTCAGAACCAAGAGACATTGTAGATAATCTATACACAAATATATTTCAGATAGCTAAATAAAGTAGATGAATACACATCTTTTTTTTGAGATACAATACTTTTTTTGAGATACAAAAAATCATTTTCCATTATATTATTTATTAGTGATTTCTAAATACTTGTGTTTGAGTAGATTTTATATTTTCAAATAACCAAGGCAATTTATTAGTAAAACTCTAATATGTAACACCTCCACATATTTCTAAAGAACTTAAATAGAATTTTGCTAATAATAGATTAACTTTTGGGCATTTTTAGTTCCTCAATGCTTGCAAATATAAAAGCTCTTCTAAAAGTAGTTTCTTAATATGGTAAATGAATGTTTCAGGAATAATTAATGTAACCCAAAAAAGAAAATTTGTTCTATTATTAGCCTGCATGGAATAGATTGAAAAGTTTGAAATTAGAGGGCAATAAACACCAAACGATTACAATGAATTTTTAAAATAAAGACCTGAATTAGGTTAAATTTTTATATATATATACATATATATAATTTTTATATATGTATATACATATAAATGGCACTGCCATTTACATATATATGTGTGTATATATATATAAATGGCACTGCCATTTACTTCCCAACTCATATTTTACAACTGTGTAATTTTAAAATGATGCCAATTATACAGAGACTTAACACTTATCATTACTTGGTTTTAGTCAGTGGGCAGTTTTATAAAAGCAGCAGTAGGCTATTCTTAGATATTATTAGACCATTGTCATTTTGACAGTTCTACTACATACCACATCCAACATATTTAGAAACCCCATCCCCATTTCAAACAAAACTTTCCACAATAAAATTTTTGAAGCCTTTTTATAATTTTTATTTTGAAATTAATTTGCTATGGATTATTATTTAATAATAAAAATATCATTTACACATTAATTCTCAAAATCAGAACATGGGATGCATTAATGAGGAGAAAACATAAAAGAAGAGGTGTAAATATAGTTACCTCACCTGCCTGCCAGGATAGCCACGTGAACCAGTACTACCAGCAAACCCTGGAATTCCCTGTAATGAAAAATAATGTACCACAATAAAGTCAAAGGAAGCCCATGAAAAGAAAATCTGGTGCATTTATAATGCCTACATTTGAAAAAAAAAATGTTTTCCCCATAAAAATACAAAGAGTACCACATGCACGTTGCTTATCTACCTGAAATCACCTATCGGAAGTGAAAACGAGACACAACTTGTAATAAAAAATAGAGCTGTTAGATCAGGACCTTAAAAAAGGACATTATTAGTAATAAAAAATTAAGGATGGCACAAAAAGAAGAGCCAATACATTTCTTAATAAACAGTATTTTTAAAATTTTTATATTACAATCACGCTGAAACTCTCCTTAACTATCTGAGTGTGGGCCCCAGAACAATAAAAGGGGTGGTTGACTGCAAAACCAAACTCTTCTTTTCTAAGATAAACTTATGGACTGTGTGGAAGGACTATGGATACCTTGGGGGGAAAGGCATCCAGCTATACTTTTGAAGCTTATACAGTGTTAACCAATTTTAATTCAATTAAAAAATTAAAAAAAAATAAAATGTAGTTAGGAAAAAATCAAACTTATGCTAAAGTAAACTTACAGCAAATCTGATTAACAAAAACAGATATTAAGGTATAAATAAGAGTCTCATGCTACCGACTGAGCTAGCCGGGCACGCACAAAAAAAAAAAAAAAAAAGGTATAAATAACTTTATCCTGACATGGGTCTCTAAAAATTTACATAGTAACTGTGAATTATAAACTCTTTTTTGAATTGACAAGTTTTTATAATTGATTAAAATAAAGTTGGTCAAGGAAGACTGATCTATGGACTCAAGGAAACTTGGAGCAGGATTGGGTGAAAAAGTGACAAGAAATACCTCCATTAATAAACTATTTCATTAATAATTATTCATTCATCAACTGTTAAATTTTTGAACCAAGGAAATGACAAATGAATATGTGTTGTGCTGCCTTTACCCCAAACAGTAACAGAAATGTTATGTTTTATAGATTCCTTATTACATAAAATTCACTTAAAGATAAAATAGGCACTAGGCTTTCTCCCTCTGCTCTGAAGCAGACAGAAGAGTGTGCCTCCAGTTTATGTATAGAAACACTTTTAAAATCCTAAATATTTGAAAAATCTAGAAAAAGAATAGACCAAAAAGGCAAATGGGGATTTTCTGAGTACTTTTTTATGTGCTAACCATAATGCCAGACACTTTAGATCTATTTTATCACTACAAAATAAACACTACTTTCTCCATTTCTATGTTTGAAAAAAGGAAGATACAGAGGAGTTATGAGACTTGCCCAAGGTGTCAGAGTGAATACACCGTACAGAGTGGATGTGAACACAGGCAATCTTACAAAAGTTGCATGTGTGTTTACAAAAACACACACATCTATATAGAGCTATCTGTCAGAGAATGGATAATTTAATCATAGCCTTGTGAGGATTGCAGATAAAGAAATTCTTGTCTAAATGTGGAGAGAGTATAGCCTATGAATTTTAGAAACCCTATTATATACTAAATCTTACCTTTTTAATATTATATTTAATATAACATTAATTAAGCACCTATCATGTGCTAGGTACCATTTCAAGTATTTTATATGTAGTTTCTCATTTAATCTGTTTAAGTTTTGTGAGATAGGTGTCATTATCCCTACAGGCATAAATAAAATGAGTCATAAAGTGATCAAGTCACCATAGAAATTCCTAAGTTAGTAAGTAGGAAGCCAGGATTTAAATCAGAAATTCTAACTCCAGAGACCACCATTCCAGGCTTCTTCCCAGTGTAGGTCTGAAATGCAAATAACCCCAACAGTATTCCAGGGAAAGCCCTCTAATCATGAGATTTGCTCAAGTCCATTTACAGCCATTCTTTTATGTGCTAACCAATTCTAAAATATACAGGCCCACAGCCAGTCACCAGACCTTGTATTCAGGAATGCAAACAGAAAGAAATGAAACCAGCTAAGAGGTTATCGGTCTAATCTAAAATATAGATGAAATCTGGTTTTGAATACGTTTTTATAGGTGTTAAGACAACCTGGAGAATTCTAGCACATTCTAGCAGCACAGAGACATACACAACAGAAAAACACTGAGCAACTAAGTTCTGCTCTATGGGAAGGACAGTGAGTAAGCATTATGTGTACTCTTTATATGGCATAAACATATTCTAAGCCAATCACCACTTCAAAAGCATTGCTACAGCCACAGAAATACAAAAGAAACTCAAAACAAACATCATGACTCAATTCACTCTGCACTTAAAAATGGTTTAAAAAAAAAATGTTGGTTCACTTAAATCTACAATTTGAATAGAGTCATCCAGACACGAAGTTATATTTCTAGGCATTGGGAAAATTCAGAATAGGGATTTCCTGTACCCATTAAGTTCTCACTGTAACCATGAACTCACACTCCCTGAATCAGTAGATGTCACCCAGAATCCCAGCACTGCTACTGTGGGTCCCTCTCCATATCTCAGTGTTCTTTAGTAAATAGAATAAGAAGCTCTAGGTCATGAGATTATTGTGTGATGAAAACAATGTGTTTAAAAGTGAGAGTGACTGCAATAATTCTCAGTGTTGCTGAACATTAAATTTATTAACACATGCAAATATTCAAGAGATAATAAAACTACTAAAAGCTGTAGTTAACGGGAGTCTGGCCTCAATAAATTATTATTAGAGTTGGCATCATATTAGATGATATAATTCCTTTTCCAAATGCTTGCTGAGTACCTTATATTTTACACATTAAACATAAGTGAATGTCTCCTAGAAAATTAGTCATGCTCCATCTAATGTCCAGGCATTCCTATTTAAAGTCCAAAATGACTATAGTTGTTCCTCAAAGTTCCTCAATTGTACCCTTTTTTTATGAAAGCAAGTAGACTAGAAAGCAAGAAATGAGGCTGGAATACATTGCTTGACCTTGAAAACTGAGGTTAGCCCTTTAGAAAGGCATACCGCTTTCAGAACAGTAACATGTGCCACAGAACCAGCTTAGAGAGCAGGTGTAAAGGAACTGGCTAGTGCTGACACCGTCATGCCTCACGTATTTCTCAAGTACCAGGTGTGGTGGCCACACATTTCTGCCAAGGCAAGCATCTCAAAGTTATGTTTCCTCTACAGAGTTTCTAATCCCTCCCACACTTCTAATTTTCTCATAAACGCTTAAATGCTTTTCAGCATGTTTGATCTTCAGGAAACTGAAACTGCACCTGTTAGACACACACAATCACTCTCTTAGCAAGGCTAATAACTGGCAATCTTGAAAAATTGTACCTTAAGGACTGAATAGTATACAAGTCCATTTAACATGAATCCAGAGAATACAAAACTGACTATTTCTTTTTTCTCTTTTCCTCAGGAACCATCTATGTATGTCTTCCAGGAGCCCTCAATTAGGGTTTCCTAAGGTTTTTTTACTGAATCTCCAATAATGGAATTCATCGCTCTAGTTCGTTTCCAAGCTCCTACTCTTTCCATTACTTTCCTCATACTGGCTTACTACAAATTATATGAACAACAAAAGATATGGCTTTATTTTTTCCTATGGTATAATATTATTTTTTTGGTGAGAAAGAAAGAATAACATAATCAAAAACTAAAGAAATCCCCAAATGTTTTGCCTTACAAACATGTACATATGTGTGTGTATACTGTATATAAACAAGAAAGTGCATGGCAAGGGGAAAGGATATATAATCTATGAGATTCTTATAATCTACAATACATGAACTATGATAGTTTAGGAACTGCTATTCTGGAACTTATAATGCAAATAGTAAAAGTCAATCTGGAATTTGAAAAAAAAAAAGAAATCATAACAATCAATTAAAAGCTTATCCTATAAACAGAGTAAAAGTCATTAAGAAAAATTAAAATAGTACAAATAGTACTTACCTGTTCACCTCGAAGTCCTGGGAGCCCTGAATGTCCTTTAAGACCCTACAAGCATAAAGGTAGAGAGGTATGAGAAATAAACCCACAGAAGCCAAATAACTAAATATAGATTCTAAGCTGTCTTTTACTCCTAATTTTGAATTTTTGATTTCTTCATCAATAAAATTTGTAATTTATTTCACAAAATTTCTGCTTTTAACAAGAATTTAATTTTTACTAAGTTAATTGTTATTACTAACTTCTACTGCAATTTAAGTCTTACTTATTATTAGTTAAAATGGTAGCCTGCTTTTTTTGATATGTGCCATTCTCACTGGGGTGAGGTGGTATCTCATAGTGGTTTTGATTTGCATTTCTCTGATGACAAGAGAAGTTGAGCATTT
>JAGFMF010011606.1:8393062-8411752 GCA_019455555.1 Galemys pyrenaicus | reverse complement strand
ATCAAGGAAAGGAATAAGAACAATAATAATAACAATAACAGCAATAAAGACACAAAAACCAAAAATGAGGAGACAAGGACAGACTGGGGACACTTAGTGTGGAGTGGAGGGGGAGGGTTGAGGGAAGATGGAGCACGAGGGACTGAGGTGATGGTGCACTTGTGAGATGGTGATGGGGAATACATGGGGGTTACAATTAATGGCAAGTATATGTAAATTTAAAAAATTTATATTAATAAAAACAAACAAAAAAATGGTAGCCTGGTATGAAAAGAGAATAAAAACATCATTTACTTGGAATTTGGCAGTGGATTTGCTAAATTTTGAAGCTTTTTATGAAGTTGGTTTCAGTTCAATAATGCTGAAACAAAATGCCCTGACATAATCTGCTTGTAATTATTGAAATACTGGATCATATCCAGGCAATATATCTAATTCAAATTATTGTTATAACACTCCACAAATGTAATAAGACAAATCAAAGAGGCTTCTCATGGCTCCATCAAAAGGGATTTTATAAAAGTTGGCTAAGAAATTACTAGCCAATTTTTTTTTTACCAAGTAACAAATCAAAATTAACCTTAATGTCTATCATTACATCCAAAGACATAAAATATCTTTTCCTTATAAAAAGATCCATCAAGTTAATACAGCGCAAACTAATTTCTTTGGGTATCAGAAGATAAAATAATGGGTAAAAAAGAGTCATTAGGATTAATCACTGAGGGTTTATCAGCCTGGGTTAGTGATTTGGAGAAGGAAATGATGTTTGGTTAGACTATGAGGAAATCAAAAGAGGTACTTCTTTGAAAACTAAGGAAATTATGTTAACTTTTGAGATACTAATTTTACACCAGTGAAATGTCTAAATATAGAATTGGAAACAAGGAGAAGACCATAAAAAGAAAGCAAATTTGGAGGCAAAGATTTTTGTTTTATTTGCATATTATGTGTAAACATACTAGTAACAAGGAAATTATACAAGGCAAAACAGAGAAGGCAGAAGGAAAGTACTGTCTTCTGGGACTTGGTTCTTTTGTGACTAAACTATTAGAGATCAGAGAAGTGGCCTTGAGAAAGAAGAGGGAAAAAGGAGGAAGAAGCAAACTCACTGAGCTACTATGTACCAGGCATACTGCCAGCCACTGTCAAATATCTCAAGTACATGGTAATCCTAGCAAGTATTTTTGCCATTTTTACAGGTAAGAAAGCTGAGCCTATTTCTAGGTTCCCTATTTCTTCAAGGCTACAGAGTGGACAGATTCTTCCTTGAGACAACCTAAATCGCTATTCTTTATAGTCAAAAGTACCTAAATAAAACATTCTTTTTAGTGTCTCCCTGGTGGTGCAAAGGAGTTACGTCACAGCACTATGAAGCTGTTTGCAGCCACTGCAGCATGAGTTCGATCCCTGCCACTGGCCAGGGAGGTGAACCACATGGTGCAGCAGACCTTTCCTGCCTCACCTGCTGCTCCCCTCAGCAGTGCGTTTCAGTCTGTCTTTTCTGTTCCCCATTCTATCTTTGGTGAATCCTCTCAGTTTCTTCACCTCTGGCCTATACCCCAGTTCTTGTACGCATAAGTAAATAAATCTTTTAAAAAAACACATTTTTTAAAATGCTAATAAAAAAGTACAGATCAAACACTGAGTTCTAAGTCCAGTTTGACCAACTGTCACGAACTAGCTATATCATGAGCTTTAACATCCTTACTGGTAAAATGACAGTAATGAACTATATTCTTCCTAAAATTTCCTTTTGTTACTAGTGTTCTGTGATGATTTGAATCTGGAAAAAAGTCACTATTTTTTTTTAATTTAACTTTCATTGAATAAAAAATGAAGGCATAATATGAAAGTAAATTTGGGCTTGGAGATACAGACAGAATTCAAATACAATTGATGTATGTGTCAAAGAAAACTCTGGTTCACACTCAGGGGGATTTCCTCAGATGATCTGAAAATAAATGGGACTCTGGGATGGGGGGGGAAGAGAGTAGGTCAGGTAGGAGATTAATAGGATGGTCTAAGTGAAAGGTGATTATAAATTAACTTGGGTGACAAACATAGGGATGGTATATACAAAGTTCTTTAAACATAAGCTTCTGGTCTCTGAGTCAACGTGGTGTCCACAGTGCTTAGAACAGTGTCTGGCACATAGTAAGTCCTCATTAAGTGATGAAGTAATGAATTGATGGAAACTCTTGAATGGAAACCATTCTACATATGTAATATATTTCATTTTCTTAAAGTTTGAAATGAAAGGTAATGAGGAAGAACATCTTCTTGCCATAATTAACATCATTATGTCTTTAATATACCGTCATCAGCATCACTAATCTATGAAGGACTTCAGTTATATCCTACATTTGTGACTTAATGCATCATCTATTTTCTACTTAAACACCAGTTGGTCAAGTTTTCAAAAGCAAAGGGAGTAAGTTTCTGCGAAAACTGCCAATATGAAAGCTTTGGTACAAATCCAATCTAGGGATCTGGCATTTCATTTTAAAAAATTAGTTTATACTGTAGTCTTCTGCAAATATTTGTTATTGTTTTCTATACTTCATACAGTAACAAAAAGGTCTAGTAACTAATAACATGATTTTTCTCTAATGAATATACTGGGGAAAAAAACGTGAACATATTCCTTAGGAAAGGTTGATAGGGAAATTACAAAATTATATTCTGAAGCCTAATAAAAAATCTATCACAATGATTTATAAAATATTTTTAAGAAATTGCCTCTGAGTGACATCCCATTTTAAAACTCTTCAGTAGCTCTGTAGTAGATGATAAATGCTCTATGATGGCATACAAGTTCTTTTATAATTTGTCCCTTGAATATCCCTCAAGTCTGATCTCCTCACACCTCCTGCCTCACATTTCAGAAGTTTTCTGCCACCAAACCTTTATCTATTCAGTTACCTGGCTGTAGAAAATACATGTCCACTAACTAGTATCAGCAGGAGATATTCTACTCTCAAGACAGCTCAGATGTCATCTCTTTCTCTACTATCCTAAACACTCCCCTTAGGAAAGTCCGAGTAACCCTCAACTATGTCCTATAATAACCAATTCACATTTTCATCATTGCACTTACCATAGCAAAAGAATATTCTTGTGTATCTGTTTCCTTTATTCAATAGTATACCCCTTGAAGGCAGGCACTATACCTTATTTATACAATATTGGTTTGCTGAAGGAATTGCAGGACTAAAGTATGTGACAAGAACAGCTGCATCATCCCAGAGTTCATGGCATTTTATGCAGCAGATAATTGCTCTTTTATTTGAAATCACTTCCCTGAATATTTTGTTTATTAACAAGAAGATGAGGCAGAGGTGGGCTAACATTATTCAGAATTATGTCAAAAACCACATAAGCTATTAGCTACAGGTTAACTAGTTTTACTCAATTTACCTAAAAGAGGGAAAAAGTGTTTGGAGTCAAAAGACTCAGGGAAAATGAGACCGGAGAGAGAGGACACTGACTTGAGAGTCTACCAAAGGAGGACAGTGACCAAAAAACTGGGGTAAAACACTGTTAATTTAATACAAGTGCAGTCCGGTTTAATCACGTACTAATACGAGATGAACATGTGCCAGTTACTGAACTGAGATAACCCAGTGTAAAAGATACAGTCCTGCACTTAAACTTAGAGTCTAGATTTTCTTTTAGACACTGCTATTGCATGGTTTTCTGAAACCCACTATTAAATTTTCTTCTTCTGTAATGTAATAATATTAATTTATTCATTTGGTAATTCCAAGTATATAATAAAATTTGTCTAACATTGTAGGACACACACAGCAATGCCTTAGGGAATATAGACAAAGGCCTTTAACAATGTTTTGGCCAAAATAACCAGAGAAAACTAAGATAAAATTTTAAAATAGTGATACAATGGTCATAGCTGATCAAAAAAGAAACCTTGAGCAAGAATTCAGAATGAGAATAAAGGATGCAATCACATTCGGGGTATAAGTCAATTCATTTCCTGAAGTCCTAAGATTAAGCATTTTAATAAATTATTTTTAAAAATCTATTAGAAAGGAATGATCCTGGGTAACCGAGAAGATTAGAAGTCTAAATCTTCTTTTTATACCCACCTCCCTATCTTGAAATACACTTCCTCACGCACTTAGAACAGACTTGTGCCAACCTCTGTACCTAACTCCTCACAATACTGACCTTTACCAACCCCCTTTAATTAGTACTCAGCTTTGACACTGGTCCCATCAACCCTAGTAGCGGCCCTTCTCAACTAGTTCTCACAAAGAAAAAAGGAATTCTACACTAATTCTTGAAATGGTCCTACATGAAGCTTTTTCTGAGGACACGGAAAATTTATTAACAGACTCCTGGAAACTGAAATAATGTTAATTAAATGAATTATTGTTAATAAATAAAAGTCACATCGCTTTGGCAACCACCAGCTTGCCTGTGAGTTCAGGACTATGGGCCTTGTTCTCAGGTCCTCCTGTTAGTGGGAATGGTGAATTATAGAAGAGATGATACCAATGCTGACAGCACAACCTCTCAGCAGAATTTATACTCGACTTTCAATACTACACTCGTGCCTGAAAACCCAAAGGAAAACATAGCTACACATATATTTAGAGAAGGGCAGGTGAAAAGATTATGTAGTTAACTATAGAATAGTAAAACTACTCTAGTTTCTCTCTTCAGGCACTTATTTTATAGAAATCCTGATTGTATTGTTATTCTCATTGACGTTATGTATGTTGTAGGTCCATAGTAGTGTCTTTGCTTTCAATAGATCATGAAAAGCTGTATACGCTGAATGACTGATGACTCTCCATGTATTCCAGATGATACTGTGTTTTGCCTTTCCAACTTTGCAAATATATTGACTGTGTAGCTCCTATGCCATAGGAAGAATTCTTTTAATAAATGAAATAATTCTACCAAAATGGACTAAAAATTCAAACTGATTTATACTTATCACTAAAACCACAGTAATTATTTTTATATTTGGAAAATACTATTATTTGTAAAATTATTCATAAAAATATATTTTAAATTGAGTGCTTCATGTTTCACAATAACTGAGTTATATCTTCATGTTAAGATGTGCTGATCTACTCCCTTCTGGCATATTCTTTTAATCCTATAAAAACTGCTTCAATTGAAATCAGTGTTAATGTTCTCACAATTTTAAATAGCAGACTTCCAATATTAATACAACAACTGATCAGCTACATTAAAAACCAATTTAAAATTCCATCTGGAGTCCAAATTCAGAATTATGACTCTTGACTTCTAGCCAACATAGCATGCGCTCTGGGTCCAATTTAACTGCTTTTTGGCAAAATGTAGATACTTAGTGTGAAATGAAAGGAAACTTTAAGTGTTAGGAAAATAAGTGTTACATGAAGATAGTTGAGTGGAAGCAATGTTAACAGTCAATCTAGGGAAACATTTTTTGTTAAAGATGTTAATACTGATTTAAAAAACAAAAATGAAAGAGAAAAATGGGCTAAGAAAGAAGCAACCAAAAATCTACTGCTGAGAAAAAATAGCTGTTTCTGATGTACTTGCTTTTTTTTTTGCTTTATCAATTTTAATCTAGTGTCCAGAACTTTTTTTTACATTATTCTCATGTTAATTCATCTCAACAGCTTTCCTGAGTTGTCAGTACCTTCCACACAACGTTCTTATTAAAGAGCACTTGAGTATGGCTTTTATTTGAAGAATTTAATGTTTCCAGACACTTCTAGTAAAAAGGATAATGAAGTCATTATCTGTCATCCAAAATTATATTTGTTTCCTTGGTTTTCATGAAAACAAAGTTTCAGTTCCTCTTGCATTCATGATGTCCATAGAAGGACTAAAGTACACATCTAACAGATAGTAATTTTATAAATTAATTACTGAAGAAGCAGCATTCAAAATACTAAGAGCACATATGTCAAACAGGGTTGTATTTAAGTTCTATCTCTGACAATTAATAATTGTGTGGTCTTAGGTAAGTGATTTTAACCCTTTTATACCTCAACTAACTTATTGATGATATATGAAACATAATACCTATTTCAGATGAAAAGAAATCTCAGGAAAGCCTAGAACATCTCATGATAAAACAGCTACTCTTAATATCAGTAGTTATATTAATTCACAAAATTGATCTCTAGAGGGACAATAAACTTTCATTACTCAAAATCCAAATATTTATGTCTCATAATACGCATAGAACAACTGAAAGCACAGTGGGTTCAATATTGGAAAGTTTCATATGTCAATTGTACCATCACTCGAAGTGAAGCTGAATTGTTTTCTTAGATGTCTGAGCTTATCCTAGATTTCTCACTTACAAAATAACTTATGTTCCTGCCTTGACTGTAAGAGTATTACTACCTACCCCTTTAAGGCAGGACTAAAAAGATGAAAGAGTGCCTAGGTTACATTTAATGTGAACCTTCATCCTATGTTCTTCTGATATGGATTCATTTTGTAGGAAGTAACTCTGAGAATCATGACCTCTATGGTTCAAAAAAAAAAGAACCACCAGTTAGTAAATTCCAAAAAAAAAAAAAACCAGTTCATTCTAGGCAACAGTGGATTTTGCCCTTGCCCTTTCATTCAAACTATTGGGACAGTCTATCAGGCTCATTTTAAATTTATTTCTACTGTACATTCACATCAAAGTAAGACATGTCCATAGACAGTGGATGAAAACTTGTCCCAAGCCTATTATGTGGAAAAATAGTCGAGGCTCAGATTGAGTCCTTATGTCCTTTTTCTACCAGCACTTGTTATTTAAAAAAATATATTTGTATATAGTTTCCCTTAACAAACACACTCTGGAAAGCAGAAAACATTCTCAAACTACAAAAGCATCTCCAATCTTTCAACACTGTTCTTAACTACTGTCAAATCACAGTAAACCATGGATGTTTTCATTTAGAAAGCAATTTACATTCAAAAAGTACTTTCATTTAGAAAGTAATTTCAGTTTCTAAATAATTCAATGAAACCTGTAGAGAAAATTCAGCTATAGCTGTTAATTGATAACATGGCAAGATCCCTGACTTCTATAGGATCCATTTCTATTTGTTAACACTAGAATCCAGTTTTCAAAAGGTTAAAAAATCACTAAGAACTCTGTAAAATATACTCAATCCATGGGCCACTTTGTTTAAAATAACACTGTGATTTCACTTTACTAGACTTACTCAAACCAAGAAGAATACATTCTTCTTAAGATTTTAAAATACTGATGGACTAGTACCCACACAAAGTGTGCACAGGCCTTTGGAAACTAACATCTTCTATTTAAATACAATTGCAAAATTAAAATTAAAGGTTAAAATAAGTTTTTTAAAAAAATTTTCTCTATAACTATATATACTGCTACTCTAAACAATAACCACTCAACCACTACTTTGTGTATCCGTTTCTAGATGGTGATTTTCACGAACCACAGGCATCATTTAACTTCAAAGTAACAATTAGCTTTTCCTCTCAGAGGGTAATTCCTTACGAGGCAATAGCAATGTATTTGATTTACTTATTTAATATAATTTTCATATTATGTTCTTTGTTTTATAACTATTCATCAGCATCAATTCCTCGGAGGTATACTTAGTGGTCAGAAGCATAATGAAGAGTTAATCAAGCAGATCCACGACTGTATATCAAGGCCTATTCTAGGAGAAAAAGATCATCCTTCTGCTTCATGTCTTCTTGGGAGCAACTAAAATCCTCAACAGTGCTATCAGTTTCTAAAACTGTTAAAAGCAAGATGAGTCTGAAGACCCTAGTAATGGGGAGTGGTGGTTACTGGAGGAAAAATACACCACAAGATCAAAACGTTTTCCATCACTTCATAATTCAGCCTTTAGCAGGCGTTCTGAAGCAAAGGAAATGAAATCAAGACTCTTTCCAAAACTATATAAATACTTGAGACTTATTTATGAAGGCCTCCTATTGGCCTGACAGTGTATTAGAAGGATTATCTTATTCCATGTCTTCTACAACTCCTAAGAAAGGAAATATCATCTTCACATTTTACCCATCAGGCAACTAAAACTTAACAGATTAACCAACCTACCCAAAATCAATGGGACCTATAAATTGGGATTTGAACCAAGTAATCAGTGCTTGAATAAATAACAGCATAAATCTTCCATGAGAGAAGCTATGGCACACTACGACACCAGCCGAGCTTACTATTTATTGTATAACTGACATATCCACACCAAGTCAAATATTGTCCAGTATTTTGGGGCCTTTAATACATTCTAAAATTTCTTTCTAAAAATAAATGTGAGTATTCCTTATCACTTGCATAATATAAACTCAGTGTTTGGAAGAAATATAACATGACTATAGAGAGGAGGATTTATACCTGTGTTAACCCAGGAAACTGCACAACATATTTTATGAATTAAAGCAGCTCTCTTAGCATTTTCTTTTACTTTAGAAATTGCATATAAACATATAACTATTGGTTTTACTCGCTATCCACAACCCTAATTTCTCCCTATCCTTCAGACTTCACATTTGTATACGTATTATGGCAGAAATTTCCTAATAAAGTGAGAACACTTTAAAACAGTTGAATGTCTTACAACCAAGTATATCTCACTTCACACATATGAAAGTGTAAAAGTGACTTTAAAGTCACTAATCAGCTAATATAAGTCACCAAATACAATAAAGGATATTCTGTCTTTTTCCTACATGTGAATTCTGTCCCTATCATTAAGTGAAGATCCCTCTTCCTTGAGGTATCACTTTCCTGAACTAGGACAGCATCCTAATTCATTTTTCTGCAAAAAGGAATTTAAAACATTGACTTTGGGGTCAATTTCAAAACGAGATCTTCAGAGTTGCAGAGCTTTCAGACTCATGTAACATCCAATCATGTCAAAGTCAAACTACATTTTACCTTATCACCTGGCATACCAGGAGGGCCCATTAATCCAGAAAGGCCTTGATCACCCTAAGGACAAAAAAAATAGAAGTTTGATGTTATGAAAGAGACTTGAACATCAAAAGTCCCTTGTTTCAGTATTGTGTTGGACATCAAACTCTTACTGCATTTCACAATCTTGCTTGAATCCCACCTCATTTCAGAAACTCTTCAATATTTTCTGAGGCTGCCAACCCTTATCCCGTCCAGTGTTGAAAACCTGAACTATATTTCCGCACTTCCATGCCCGATCCTTTTTCACTGACTTTCTTTTATCTAGGAATCCCCTTATCCCCCAACACCCCTTTGTTTTACAGTTCACCATGTTTTAAAGTCTAAAGCTTAAAAATTCTGCAAGAGCTTTGTGAGGCAGGCTGGAGGGCTCACGCCTGCCCTTTCTGTGAGAACCTGCAGTCTGGTGCCACTCCCACCTGAAGCCCAGGGTAGGGCAGGGCCAGGCAGGGCTTGGTTCACCTGAAGCACCTGGGGAAGGGGAACTTCCACTTCCAGGCTGCACAGGTATCTTCTACTGCACCACCAGGAAGTAACAGGGGTAAAATTATGTGAGTTCGAAGTGTGTTTATCAATGACAGACTCAACTTCACCTGTTGGGGTCATCTGTCCCACTCTCCCCCAACTCTGCTGAGGGTATGTGAACCCATTTGGGGGTATTAAGGGAAAAATACACCAGTGGTGGGGGGAAGGAATGGCTGTGTGGATAGAGTTGTGTTGCAACAGAGAGAAAGGTGTGTGAGTAGACAGGGAAATGAATGTGTCAGAAAGGAACAGAGGGAGCTAATTTACTCAAGGTGCACTTTTGCTTTACCTTTTTCCTCTCCCTCTTTCCAGTGCAAAGCATTTATCATGCATGAAAAAAAGTGTACCTGGGTAAAAATCCTAAATAAACTCCTTAATGGTTTATACTCTGCACTAATAACAGAACTTACCAGAACTAATTTAACGTTACCTTTGTGTGCCACTAACGTCTCCGAAAGGTTAAACTGTGAGACCTGTTACTTAGTGGATGTTACATGCTGAACGACCAACCCCTGCATTTCTTCTACTGTTTCATCATTGATCATATATGTATTGTGAAAATATCCAAATAGTTAAATCAAAGATTAGTTTTCAATCCTTCTCCACACCCACCAGTTTAGTATTTTATTCATATTCACATTCATATTGTAGGTCTGCAACTAATTCTTGTCTTCCTTGTATTTTTTAATCCATTTAATGTAAATATAATTTCAAATAAATTTTTAATTTTTCAATTTTAGAAATATATCTCCTGATTTTAAAAGTTGGGCTGTACTTAAATCCTAATGGCAATACGCTATGAAATCCCGTATCTTACCTCATTTCTCCTTTGTAGTCGCCATTGTGAATAGGAGTAATTCAAAACCTTTAAAAAAGACTGACACACTTTCAAGCCCAACTACTCTAGATTTTATACAATGACTGCACTCACACTGACTCCCCTATAATTTTTACAGTAATGCTACAAATATAAAACCAAAAATTTGATATAAATGTGAATGTTTAATATGTGGAGTTTATTTAAACTCCACCACAATAGAATGGGCATCTAACTTCTAAAGCTGAAGAAAGCAATGAAAATACTGTATTTCTAAAAAGATCTAATTTTCATCCCCTTTGTCAATTACTTCGATTCAACAAACTCAATTTTATCACAATAAAATTCTTGAGATTCTAAATTAAAAATTTTGAGAACTTACTTGTTGATATTCTATCAGTTAAAATATAGTATTTCAACCCAAAATCATTTTTTTCAGTTTGTGGATATATACCACATACATGAAAACATACTATAATTATGTCACATTTGCCAAATGTCTATAGAAATCAAGCTCCCCTGACATATTCCTACAAATTCCATTTGCATTTATCCTCATTGGAAAAGTGTCCTTCTCTTAATAAAGACTTTGATTCTACCATTACTTTAAAACTCTTTTGTTGTGTTTGTGTGTACACATGTACACATGATAATAAAATGAAAAGCATACTGGACTAAAAAGTCAGAAAATTTACATATAGCATTAATTCTGCCACTTACTATCCATGAGTCATTTAAGTTCTATGACTTCCTCTTTTTCAAGTGGAAGACAAGATAACAATGGCTGTCGCAGTTACTGTGGGTCTTATGATATATTATGTACAATCCTAAATAAGATATAAAGTGGCATAGAAATGTATGTGCAGGCATATTAATAGCAAAAAAAAACTGAGGTTAGGACTACATCTTGTAATTTTTTGCCCTATCCATTCCTAATTGGCACAATGGCAGCCACAGTAAATACTCAAAAGATATGTGTAAAATTTAAAGTGATGAACTAGGCTGATAATATAATTTACTTACATCTCGAAATACTTCTTCCTTCATTAAAATTTACTATCATCCATCTGATATTAAGTAAAACTGACACTTAAAAAAAGATTTTTAAAATATTGAAATATTTTATTTGCAAATAATTACCTTTTCTCCAGAAACAGCTTGACCTGGAGAAAATCCTGGATCTCCTTTGGGGCCCTAGATAAAAGAATTATAAAACACTTAGTGAAATATAAATTACTAATATTTCATACCTTTTTAGTTGTATATACCATCAGTTACTATACACATTATATAGTATTAAAATTATTTCAAATTGAGATGGGAAAGAATTGTTTTACTTTAATGTATATTTTTCTTAGCTATAGTTTTAAATGTTGAGACGATTCCTAGACATTCCCCAGGAATAGGCATGCTTTATTACTATTATTAAATGAGCTCAGAAAATATTCTAATTTCATTAGGTCACCCCTCTCCCATCCTTCCTCCTAAGGTGTTTTTATAAATGATTTCCTCACTATGTTGGGAATGACAATCTGGTACACAGGAATGGATAGACAGATTTAATATTGAATCTAACTCTACCAGTAACAAATTATGTTACCTTGGTTAAATATTAACCTTTCTGAGTCTCTTTTCTAAGTGCAAAGATGATGAATAAAGTCTACTCTGAATGGTTCTCTTAAATGAAATGAAATTTATGAGATATCATACATTAAATAATTATGAAATAATAGATGTTTAATAAGATCAGTTATAATTCCTGTTTATCAATACCTGATTACTAACATTAAGTAAGCTTACTGGTTCAGCTAAACACTTACTGAGTGCCTAATACATGATGGGCACTGAGTGAGGTACAAAGGTAAAGAAAAAATAAGGTCTTATTCCTATACTCAAATAACTAAGAGTCTACTGAGAAAGACAGTCACATAATTGAAAACTCCTTTTGCAGGGACAGATTCACTAAGATCTTATGATTTTTTTCTTTGTTATAAATACTAATTGGATTATAAATGTATAATAGGAAATAAAATTAAACCAATCTAGCATATTAGCAGAGACATTATTCTAAGAAGTTTTAAAATGGTCTATTAAAATGGTCTTAAAAATAGAACATATTTCTGTACTTGCTTATTTTTCACTCATAAGAGTCACAGACTATCCTATTTGCCAAAAAATAAACATGTATTTTTAAAATTGCATAGTAAAAATTGCATTTTAACTAGCCTACTCACCTAGTAAGAAGCTCCTCCAAGAAAAGGGAAATAACATTTTATTAATGTCAACTATATTATAACCAGGTAATTTATATGCTTTATTATCATTTAACTCATATATCTTTCAGTGCCAACAATTTTTTAAAGCACATTAATCCAAATGTACTTGTGTAAGGATTCTATAAAATGTTGCATTTCCCATTTCAGTTATACCTTTCTAAACTTGAAGTCACCTTGGTTTGCTCTTTCTACAGGTTCAGGTAACAGCCTTATGAAATGACAGATAATACCCCGAGCAGGTGACAATGTGACTTTTTTACAATTTTCTCAGAGATCAATAGTTCTACTTGTTATTCTTGCTATGCAACAATGTAAAAAAGAAAAATAGCTAGGGATATTTATATTCTAAAATCCTTTAATTGAATAGGAATTTTTTTATTGTCCAGTGTTTATTTACACGTAAAAATTGCCTTAAAGTAAAATCATTCAAATAATAATCTACAGATTACAGAGATTTCCATATATTGCCATCAAATTTGACAAAAAAAGACCTTGGAATAACAAAGAAGGATGACACCTGCTTTGTATATAACTCAAAGTGCAATAATATTCAAAGGAATGTATCTCTTCCTGCTAAGTCAGTTTTGTCAGAGATTTATACTCTGGAGAAGACAGAGATTCTCAATGGCTTTAAAAGACCTTCTCCTGTCATGTCAGGAAAATCCTGAGATGCTCATTAGCAATCACTTACCTTTGGACCTGGTAAGCCAGGTAACCCAGGATTTCCATGCGGCCCTGGAATACCCTGCAAAGGGTAAAATAAATGAATGAATAAATGAATAAAAAGTCAACTAGTTCATAGAATAGATCAGATATGAAAACCAGGATCACAATGTTCAATAAATATTACATAATACAACTTCATTAAAATAACTGCTGCCTTTTTTAAAAACAAAATTCTCTATTTTTCTGAGATGTTGAATATTTCTTATCTTGGAACAGAAAGCTACACTAATTATAAAGCAGATATATGGCTTCTATGCTTTGCTCCAAGACTATGTTTACCTCTTATCACCACAGCATGTTTGGTGCCATTTCTAAAAGTTGCGCAGAGTAAGAAACCTAAAAATAATAAATTAGAACTGTTTACTCCTCCTCTCAACAGGTATTAATCCTTTCTGCACTTGAGTTTTTGTTCAAGCTATTACATATTCCTTAAAATTTTCACTTATCTATTCCCCTCTACACCCCCAAAATCATTTTGCTATCAAATTAGATCCCACCTCATTTTTAAAATCCTGGCTACATAAACCTTAGTGATTTCTCTTTCTTATATCCAATTTAATTTTACCTGGCTGATAAATTAAACTTAATTCAAGACTGTATTTACTGCATACCTATTATATAGAAACAACTATGTTAATGTTTTATATTCCTTATTACTAACCCTTATAATAGTTCTGCAAGGTAGTTATTTTCACTCCCATTTAAAAATGAGGAAATTTAAACTTATATAACCAGCAAGTAGAAGAACTAAAATTCACTCCAGAGAGCCTTCCAGGGTTCCAGGCTCCCTAAACTTATCTGGGGTTGGTACTCACCTCTGTGTTCTTCTCTCACACCTCTATCTCAACATGGAACATTTAGCTAATAATTATATTTTTTCAATCATGAATAGAGCATGTTTCAGAAAGGACAGGGTTATTAGCAACTCAAATATTGAAATATTTAATCTAGCAAGATAAAAGATTTGATTCATAATCTATATATGTCATTTGAAACATTCAAAAGATAAATTTAATAAAGAACATGGAAAAAATTACAAGAATTAACAAATGAGCTGTTGACACAAATGTAGGAACAATGGCTATAAATTACTATTTCATAAACCTCAGGAGTACAAGTGGGAGTCTGGACAATAACTTTAAGAAATACTAATACAATAAAGGTAGAGGATTTAAAAAGGGGATAATATGTTGATTATTTCCAAATGGGACAAACTCCAACAAGAGAAAAATAATATTGTTACACATTTTAAGTTATAATTGGTTGGAGATAAAATTATGAACAAAAATACAGTCTTGTGAAGAATACTACTTCTTCCTTAAGGGAAGGAGAATTGGACCTATAAAATATTTTTAAAGGATGGAACTTGGAGAAGGCACTGCGAGGCAATATGGTGCATTGTGAGAAGTGGAGATTCAGAACCTTAAGTTCAGGAGAGAAATGCTAGTGAAGAGGAGACAGATTTTATGCAAAAGGAGACTCAATCCCTCAGAAAAGGTGTCTCCAGGTCTCTATCCAGGAGTATGGAAGTGGGTTGTAGGCTAGTGGACACTATTTGGAACACTGGAAGAATATTGTAAGTTATCAAGTATAGACAAATAAAAGAAATGCTAAACTACCACCAGTGCCATAAGCACTCAGCTTGGGCCTTCTAGTGACAAGAGTATGGTGTAAAGATGGACAACTTAAAAGCTGCTATTTTAAGGTGATTTTATTTCACTTGTATAATAAATAGAATCAGGGTCATATAAATGGTATTTGCAGTTATCTTTATAACATCACAATTCTTCCTCTAGCTCATTGAAGAAAGGATTTCTGTAACTAAAAAGCCACTTTTTTTAAATTGAAAGATATTTTAATATTGCAATAAATCTTTAGTTGGATCTGGGTAATGTAAAAAATCACTACTGATCCTAAAGGCAGCTTTTTCTCTCAGGACAATTATTTTTCTAGTCAATGGCTCCAGTATTTTCCACTATGTAATTCAGGAATGCACTGTTTCAAGGCAGCCCACTCCTCTTCATTGTCCAAAGCAAATGAACCACAACATGGACTATCAGCTACTAAGGAGATCACTTTGTAACCAGGAATAATGTTACAAGTAGCAGTCAAAGAGCCACTAACCTAAAATTTGATAATATTTCTTCAGCATGTTGACAGAGAACACTTTGGCTGGATGTTTACACACAAAGGAACAAGCTGCATGCTTTTCTGAGTTTCTTTTAAATTCCAAAGCTTCTCTTATTGGCAATAGTAAGGCTAAGTTTGAAGATCCAGGCAGATTTCCAAAGGAAGTACATACTGTACAATATAAGGAAAAACATACTGGAAGGTTACTAATTCTGTCAGCAAGTGGGAAATGGAGTCTGTCTACTTACCCGCGGACCTCTCTTTCCTGAGAGACCTGGGGCACCTGCTGGACCAGGTGGGCCCTTGGAAAAGAAAGGTCAAGAGATTAGGCTAACAATGGACACATATTTCCACATAGACTTATTAAGGTTTTTGCTCTAGGGAAATTCTTTTTCAAATCCCAGTTCCTAGCTGAGGATGACTTTTAAGTAAATGAATCCCTGCACCTTAATTAGCAGGGGTAAAAGTTGAAACTCAAGTGTCCTCTTTAATCTATCTAGAAATGGCAACAGGAAGTCTATGACTTATGATTACAGCCACCATATCTGGTTTTTACAGGGACCATACCTAGTAGTTTTGTGGGTAATTTTTACCTAAATTTACTTTTACTACTAAAGGAGGAATTCAATTTAGGCTTTGGAGACCAACAACTAAAGGTTCTATCAGACACATTTCAAAAGGGGACTAGCCTTGAAAAATTAAAACACTGGCCATTTTATTTATACCTTAGTATAAATCTTTCATTCTATATAATGTGTTAAACTGTTACAGTGAGATTGTTCTAACATATCCAGTAATAATTCTACTTTATAACAAATGCAGCACAGTAGGAAGCCACTAATAGTGAAATAATTTGTAAAAGAAAATGTAAACACAAAAACGAACCAACTTTAAATGCTATGAGTTCATTACATGTTACTAAATATATTTTAAAAAATTGAGAAACTACTTTGATTCTTCATGTCATGCCTAATGTCATCATTTTTACTCACTTTAACAATTATAGAATCGGGCCCTCCTGGTGGCACAAGGGGTTAAGCACTGTACTATGAAGCTAACAGCAGCCACTGCAGCAGGAGTTCAAGCTGCAGCTAGGGAGGGGACCCACATGGCACAGCAGAACTTTCCTTTCTCACCCACTGCTCCCCTTGGCAATATATTTCAGTCTACCCACCTCTTCCACTCCCCACTACATCTCTAGTGATTCCTCTCACCCTCTAAACCTCTGGCCAGTATCCCAGTTCTTGTATAAACGATCTTAAGAAATTATAGAAGAAAAATGTTCATTCGCAGCATGGTCAAACAAATTAATCCATCTGATCCTTCATGGAATTGTTCCTGAGTACTCTGCAGATAGGGTATCACTCTTGGTTTTTATAGAGCGCACACATCTCCTTTTACAAATATTCAGTATTACAGTAAAAACAGTATGAGCTTTGAAATTAGACACATCAAGTTTAAAATACCTGTCATATCATAAATAGCACAATTTTTTTTAATGTAGCCTTTGTCCATTTCTCATTTTTATTAACTGCTTTGCAGCTTTACCTGTATTGATTTTATAGTCACTTTGCAGTTTTCTGGTGTCCTGAAATTATTTCAAACTGTCTATTCTACCTTTATTGCATTTCTCCCTTCTCCTACCCCAAAAAGTGTGATTAAAAACAAAACAAAACAAAACACCATTTCATGTATAGTCTAACACTGACAGAAAAATACTTATTCTGTTCAATGCCAAACAGGACACTCTCCTTCTTAAACTATTCAAATAGCTATTACTATATCACTAGCTTTCATCAAAATTGACTTTCAATTTTTTTTTAATGGAAATTCTTTTCAAATTAGTTCTGACTATTCTGTTACAATTGCAAATTATGAACTGCTTATTTGAATTTAATAAAATAAGAACTAAAAATTAAAAACTAAATTTGAAATTAAAGTATCCAATTTATTTTACTGCCCTTCATGCTATTTATGTCAAAACCTAACACTATTCCACTCAGATTGAAAGAACAGATACTATTACAGTTAATATTAGATACTGGAGAGTAAAAGTATATTGGATATCATGGTTGAAATATTCAAGTAGTTTAATAAGCACTAAATAAAAATCAGTTCTAACTTGTCTTCACAATTTTGCATTTCAAAACCTTGGAGAACAGATTATTATTAATAGGTATTGTCTTGAAGCCAAAGAAGTAATTTTATATAGCATGACTTGTTGGAGATCAAATTATTTTCTGGAAATAAAGTACTAAAAAAAAGTCACTAACTCTTAGGTGACTTTTTAAAGAACATTTAGTATTCTTTATATTTTTGTGTGTTCTTTCACTTTGGACAAAATTTTGACTTGTTTTCCTTCATGGTGTTTCTTTGCACATAATTGCATAGTGACATGTTGAGTATGTGTCAGGATCAATGACATTTATAGATTTAAACATGGCTTTAGGCGCTCCTAAGAAATGTGTAATTCAAATAAAAACGCAAAGGTTTTCAATTATTCAATTTAGTTTCAAATCACACCTTAATCACGTACTAGATAAATAACCTTAGAAAAGTCAGTTATACTTTCTAATTCTTAGTTTCCACATCTTTAATATACTTTTGACAAAACCTACTTTTAACAGTTACGGCGAACATTAACGATACTGTATATAACATACCTGTCACTCTGTCTGATATATCAGTTACCCTTATAACTATAAAACAAATTTGTAAGTTATGCATGCGGCACAGCAAGGACTCAATGTTAGTTATTATTGACTGGTAATATGTGTATTTATACACATGCACACGAAGGCAAATATAATCAGTACACTAGCCAGTACTTCTAAAAGATCATAATTACTGATCAATTAATCTTTGAACTTTACAGCATTGATAAAGGACAGACATTAACAGATTAACACATAATTATACACTTTACCTAGTGATATAGAGAAAAATAATAAGCAACCAACAGTTAACACAGTACACCTAGTTTATATGGTAGTATAAGAGAAGATTCCTCTGAGTATGAGAACTAAAGGATGAATAAAAGTTAGAGCAAAAGGAGAAACTAAAATTTCAGAAAATAATAAAAAAAATGAGGACATAGGTAAATCAAGGCAAAACAAACAAAGTCATAATCTCATTGAGCAACAAAAGGAAAATTAAGAATAAGGAGTGGGGGGCCTCCCTGGTGGCGCAGTGGGTTAAGCAACGCACTATGAAGCAAACCGCAGCCACTGCAGCACAAGTTCGATCCCTGCTGCCGGCCAGGGAGG
>JAGFMF010011606.1:8377569-8392972 GCA_019455555.1 Galemys pyrenaicus | reverse complement strand
TGCTCTCTGTGGTGAATCCTCTCACCCCCCCACACCTCTGAACTGTACCCGTGCTTGTATGCATAAATAAATAAATCTTTAAAAAAAAAAAAAAAGAATAAGGAGTGGAACAAAATGAGATTGCTGAAATAAACAGGAACCAGATTACATATGATTACACAGAATATGATAAAGAATTTTTATTCTCAGTGCTTTATTTTTCTGTCACCAAAGGTTTAAGTAGATAAATTACATAATATGATTTATGCTGTTAAAAATATCGCTAGAGTATTTACGTAAAAGATGACAGAATGGGAAAAGTTTTAAACTACCCTCCCTCCCTCAAAACCCGCTGGAAAACACCGAAAGAAAAAACATCATTTCCAATGAAACAAAGAAAGGATCACAACCACAAACCACAAAATATGAAGATTATCTTCCAAAAACTGAGATATTTTGGAGTAAAGGAAAATGTTGAAAGATAACCAAAGCCAAAAAAACTCTCAGACCTAAAACCGTGGACAAGCTATGTGTAACTAAAAGTTTATTGTTCTCAAAAATCCATCCCAACAATCTTAATTACAATGATGAGACTTGAGGGAATAGGAAAGTTGTAGAGGAGATAATTCATGGCCCAGTAGAGACCCACTTCCAAACAGCCCACAGTAAGGAAGGTAGTCAAACAAGTAGAACATATTACTTTTATGATCTATAACCAAATTGCCTAATCTTAGTAGACTTCCAGTGGTGATGGGGGTAAAAGGAGAGGATAAATCACTATTACTTCACAGAAAGTCTGTAATATGAAGGCTTCACAATAAATTATATATGAAAATGAGAGCAGGTTAAGTCTCGAGGCCCAAATATGGTAGGATGATGTTTAAGGCAGTAACCTACATTTGACAGCGTGAACCACTCCACTTTATTTCTCTTTGCCCCTCCCTATACTATTCCAAAATAAATAGTGGTCCAGATAGAGCAGTCTTATTTAAAAAGTGGGTGATAACCAGAAAGACTCCAATATGGAACCCACACATAGATCGTGTGGGTGAAGGCAGTGTGAGGACAGAGTTGTAAAGTAAATGAAAATTATTTTCCAGAAGAAGAAATTCTCCATGCCAACAAAGTTTACTTATACAGTTTACTATAAATTCAAAGAACTTCAAAACATCATTTTTCTATGAAAACAGAGTTCAAAAAAAGAATTTTAAGATTTAAAAAAAAAAGAGCAATCAAAGGTGATGAAATGGGAACCAGAAGAGCTCAAGAAATGAAAAGGCAAAACAAGAAACCATTTCAGATGAAAGCCATATCAGAAATGATAAAACTTAATCAACTTAAAAATCAATAAAGGGAAAAGGGTGTGAACTCACACAAAATAAGAAGAGTGACCACATAGACATGAGCATAGAGAAGTAAAACTCTATCATCATAAAGACCATTCAACATATGACACTACAGTGCCTGGAGAAGAATACCAAGAAACAGAAAATTAGTAGAGGAAAAAAGTGCAGACTTTTCTATAATAAAAATAATCTTCACATCAAAAATGTATCAGGAGAAATTGATACAGAACCTAAGAGATCAAATGAATTTAGAAAATAATGAAAAAACACACACATGGACAATTGGGAAAAAGTCACAAACAGAAAAAAAATCTGGTAGATCTCAGACATCACACAGCAGCATCCACTTCAAGAAATAGTAGATAATACCTACAAAGTTCAGTATTTTATTACCATTCATTCTCATTAGTTTTATAAAACCTGTGTTTAGATTTTAGTGCATTCTCAAAATTCAACAGTGATGTTCCCATCAGAGATCCAATGTATTTCTTCCACTTTTTCTCAGTTTTCCTCCTCTGATGTCTCTGTTTGCACTGCTCAATTTCTTCTCCAAACTCTTTTCTTTGGCTTTTGTAATATGTTATTCTTTCCCATCTCTCTGACTACTCCATCACATTTCTGCTTTTTTTCCTTATATAACCCAAAGCAAACATTCCCATCGATTGGCTTTTGACCCAATGTCACACTCCTTTTATGAAAATGCTATCCAACCTGAAATCTTAATAATACTGATAGGAAGACTCCCAAATCTACTGTGTAATCACTATCTCCTGTCTTGACCTCTCTTTTCTACTTTGGCTCCTTCAAATTCTCTAACTTACTGAATTGCTGAGTCCATTAAATGTCTTCCTTTATTTTCCTATTTTAAAACTGATTACCTCTCTCAACTATTGTTTGTAGTGATGTATCACCATTTTTTCAATCCAGACTAAAACTTGAGAGTCACCTTTAACTCTTTCTTTTTGTTTGGTCCCTAGGACCAGTTAATTTCTTTGCCCAACCAAATATCCTTCAAACTATCTCTTGAATACTTTTTTTTTTGTATTTTTATTGCTGCCAACCTAATTTGCCAATCTTGTGACATCAATAGTAATTTCCTATCTGTCACTGGCACTACCAGAAGACTGACTTTCTTATTAATACTTCTATTTAAAAAACTGCAATATTCCCATTGAGAACAGGATAAAATTAAAATTGTCAATTTGATAAGTATATTCATAACTTGACAAAATCGAGTTTAGGTATGTATATATCTGAGTTTTTCTGAAGAAATTAGGTGCCATAACTATTTAATATGACCTGTTCAATGCTTTACTACTATGTTGATAATTTTTGTAGCCTAAAAGAATTTAACATATTCTTCAGATTTTGTTTTAAAGCATTTCAACATTCACTCTAATGAGGATTGTTCAATATCTATCAAATTGGTTTGAGTAATAACCCCAAAGAAAACATGAAGTAAGTAATGGCAACATCTTCTCTCATTTTATGGTTTCCATCTGGAACTAAACCAGCAACACATTTTATTTTCATCAAACAAAGAAATAATTTATTTCACTCCATTGCAATTTAAAATTAAAAGCTCATTTCAAAGTCATGTAGGTTGATTCCTTAAAGTATACAAATATAAAAGGCAACAATATATTCCAAGTGTTGTGATTTAAAGTGGTTTTAAGTGACTTTTAAAAATTTTAAATGTTCCTCTGTAATAATCCCTACACAACAACAGAATTTCAGTGCCTAAAAAGTCAATCTATTGTCTCATGGCATGTTGACTGGCTCTTTTTATTAGGTAGGTGGAACTTCCAGTAATCCATAAAGGTAAATTGATATTAAAGATAAATTGATATTGATAATTGATATTATTAAAGATGTTACTCCTTATAGAAATTATTTCATTTAATATAATACTATAAGGACTTATTTTTATTCAATGATTCATTACAAAATTATCTCTAAAATAAATTTTACACTCTAAGGACATTTGATACTATTTTGATGTAAGAATTTGTGTATTTAATAGATTTTTCTTAAGTTTACTAAAACTTAGATATTCTTCTCTTAACATGACTGTACATTCAGTCCATGGGCTTTTTAAATAAGGAATGCTGACCTATGGTTAGCAGTTGAAGTCCTAGTTGAATTTAAACTGAGCAGAAAAAACAAAACTTACCACTTTACCAGAATTAAGTAATCTTCTCATCCTGCCAATTATAAAAAATAAGGTACAATATTTGGGCCAGGGTTGTATTCTGGTTAGATGTGTTACGACAACAATAAATTCACTCACTGTAGCCAGGATATGTTTCTTCAATGAATAGGTTCTGTATTGTTCAGTCTACAGGATTGTATTTGAAATTATGGGAAGTTAGTGACTTAAGACAGATTTAAAAAACAACAACTTACGGGAGGTCCAGTGTCCCCTTTTGGCCCTCTCAGATTCTCCATTTCGAGCATTGCATTAAGATCCTCATAATAATAATAATCATAAAGCTCAGTTTCATAGCTATTTTCGATGGGGTAAATAGCATCAGAATCAAATTCACCTTCCTTCCTTAGATCAAGGTGATTATCCACAGACGGCCCATCTGTCACTCTGTATAAGGTTGCATTTAAAATCCGTTGCATTTCCATGAGTTCATTAGTATACAGATTTGCAGTGATAGCTTTCTTAAGATGAGTAGTTGTGTCTTGTTTTATATGTGGAAGGACAGATGATATCTTCTTAGATGGTGACAGATCAGTTTCCCTATCTCTATGTTGTACAACTCTGTCCGACACATTTAAGAGAGAACTAAATGTCTCCTTACTAATTGCTCTTGCCTCACTGAGGCAGCGATGGGTCGTTGACAGGCTTAAATTTTTCTGAGTATGTTCCTCAGTGATCATTTCTTTGGCCTGAAATCCATGATTCACAAGATCCAAAGCAGAGACATTCCCTGAATGAAGAGAAGTTAACTGAGATCTTTGTGTCTGGTGTTCCTGTTGATTATATTTTACTGCAGAATAATTACTTAAGCTATTTGGGATGTTTTTGCTTTCAGTAATGCCTTTGCCTTCTGACAGTACTTCTCCTCCAAAATGTTTAGGCAAGGGCGAGTTTTCTGGTTTCTTAGCTGGTAGTAAAGTTGTATGAAGAAGGTTTGTCTCAGGGCGACAATGTTGTTTTATGTATCTGCAGTAATTTGAAGACACTTCTGCAGAAGGAATAATATCCAGTTGACATACTACTCCTTCAAAATGGACAGAATCATTATTCATACTTCCCAGAGTAAACACACTGTTAGAGTCAAAGGTATGAAAATCTGAAAGAGTCTCTCTGCTAAAATATGTCTTTCCACACTCCACAGACATGGAGACAACTTGGTTTCCAACAGTAATGGTGAATGAGTGCCACTGCTCATCATGAACACTATAGTTGAAAAATACAGACTGCTTTCCTCCAAGGTATACCACTAATTTTTTAGGTAATAACTGCACTCCCAGTTGCAGTCTATTTTTATTTCTAATGCTGAAGAGAAATGCATTGTTAATGCTATAGGATTGTAGCACAATTAATATTGTAAATGGGTGACCTAAGTTGATTGGTAAAATTTTCACTAGAGGTGACTCAATATAAGTATCATTTGTTAAAATTACACCTGATTCTGTTAAATGGACCCCCTGAGGTAATGGTGTAGATGATGATGGTACAGCAGTCAGTGATGAATGTCTTACATCTTTGTCTCCAAGGCCTAGTTGATGAAGAATATCTATGCCTGCAAGTAAAAAAAGGGAGAGTCTTACTCTTATGCATTTTTGTGTTCATATAAATGAGTTTAAGAAAATCTCCCATGTTTGTATTAACAGTAATCTCTCAAATAGTCATGTTCTATAAATAACTAATTTCCAGATAATGGAAGATGAAGGGAGTGTCAAATATTCAATAATTTGAAACATATAACACCCCAATATCACCAAACCTGCATTTAATTAATATTCTCTCATTTTTCCCAAATAGGAATCTCGTTACTCCAATGAATATATGTGTTCAAAGATTCCCTAATGCCATTTATTAATTTTTAATTTAAGTTTTTATGGCTCCTATGTTAAAGAGAAACATGACCAGTTACAAAAAATATGTAATTTGGAAACCATTTTTAAATTAAGTTCACACAATCTTTTAAACTATATTCTCCCTTCTAGACTTCTGGGAATTTACAAATCACATAAGAGCTCCCCCTATGCCTAATGCCCCAGTTGTATGCTTGCCATACGAGGTGCCCATTCACCTTCATTTCTCCTGGAAAAGAGACCCTAATTCCCTAGTGTTGCTAATCACCATCCTTTTCATGTCTTTTCCAAGTTTCTCTATCTTCCATTTTTACTCATATCTACACAGTTTTTATCCAAACAATCTGTATATGCTTTTATTATGTAATAAAGATTTTACAGAATATGAATTTTATGTAATTATGGGCCTTTCTGATTTTTGTTTATAATATACTCTTATCTCCATTCTCTAATTATAAACTCCAGAAAAAAAGATTCTATGTTCTAATTATTGAATATATAATATACCTGCTTGAAAATGCTTTATAAATTTATGAATCAGTGAATTTGGCCCACTAGAATTTACTCAGATATCACATTTATCTCTAAATGAAGTAGTATTTGTAAAGAATGATGAATACTTTCTCAAAGGTAATCGTATGATTTGCGTTATTCTTTGGGTTATAAGTCTCCCATCTCTAGTCAATTCATAATTTCTTAGTGAAGAAAACACATTTGTGAAAAATACCTAGGATCACAACCTTAGTTATCATTTTATAGGAAATTAATACTTACTTGATAATTCATGCTTATTACAAATACTAAACATAATTAAAAATGTAAGATACAAGTATGACAATTCTCTACAGCAATAAAATATTACTATTGTAAAATCTAGCAATATAATTAAAATGTCTTCTCATTAGAGAGCTTTTACAAAAAGACTCAAGTATTTTAATGTTAGGGCAGCCATCATTTATAAAGCAGTTGCAATTTTATGATAATTCTAACTGTTATGTTTTATCTAAGATATTATATGACAGTATGTCTCAAACTTTGCCACCAAAATGTCCCTAACAGCAGATAAGAATTATATGCATTTCCAGCAGTTTGGGGGAATATTTTTAAGATACCCAAAAGAAACAAAAATTGACATTTAATATTCACTAATTTGTGGGAATTTTACTATACAATGTGGCTATTTGTTTCAATATAAAACATGAATTACTATCTAAGTCAGTTAACCATTCCTTTTCCAGTCTTCAATGAAAATTTATACTCCTAAAACATATACCAGGCTTTGTCTTTGACTGGGTAATATTGTCCAATGTTACCTGCCTTTGAGCGTACGTATATCTCAATCTGTGAGGCAAACTATGAGAGTAAATATAATCAACGTATGTGAAAGTTATCATTCTGTAATGCCAGACAAGCTAATATTACATAAAAAGACAATTCCATGGTATAACATCAAGGCCTGTTCCAAATCCAGAAACCTCTCCCTACATTTAAGAACAATACACTTAATAATCTTGTAACTCAAATTTCTGTTGCTATTAAAAGCATGTTTTCACAGAGTATTTGAAAATTTTGGAATATATATATATATGTTCCCAATAGTTCTTTACATATATTTCCTTCCATTAAATTGAATTTTCATTGACATTCTTATGACAAATAGCTGGAATTTTTTTAAAAGTCAAATGTCTTTGAAATTTTACTATTGAATATATTTCCTTCCAGTTCAATAACCAATCCTAAAATAAGATCTACTTGATGATTAAATGTTAAATTTTCATAGTATTTGATAATCACTTAAAGGATTTCAGGCACAGAACTTAGTAACAGCCAAACTCTCATTATTCATTTTATTTGTGTCTTTCAGATCATTGTTTATTTTTACAAAATCAATCGGTTATGGACTAAAGTTTCTTTCCACTAACATGTCTATTTGGTACTTTATCACACACAGATTTAGCTTTAAGAATATTGACATCATGGCTATTATGCATGGAGAGTAAAAAAAAAATCATACAATCAGTAGATGTATTTTTTTTTAATGTAGAAAAACTTCTGTCTGGTCTATTATAGTCTTGGTATAACTTCTACCTTATCAGTATTTGGCATAAGCTCCATTTCCTCCCTTTTCTGGTCTCCATTTCTCTGATACACTTTTGTCCTTTTTATTTTTATCTACTCTGAAACACTGTGTCTTAGGTAAGAAGGGGTTTGATTTGTTTTATTATTTAATATGAACATAATTTCTAAATCAAGCCCATTACATTTACATGTATGATGATTTGTTTAATCCATCTATTATACTATTTTATATTGTCTTCCTATTCTAATTTCTTACCATTTTTCACTATGTTGTGTTACCTTTCCTTTGGTTTTGTATGTAGTTCTTTTGAGATTTTAGAAAGATTTGTATTTCATTCTGAAGGTTACTTTTAAAACTATAAATACATACAATGTTTCTAGTCTTTATTTAGACATATTATTCAATATTTTTTTTCCTTTCACATTTCCCTTTTCTCTTACCAACTAGTATTAGGTACTAGCTAATAGGATTATTTCTCTTAGTATTTACTATTAAATATCCTTAAATTACTTTTCAATAAGCTTAGAATATTTAATCAGCACACTTGATCTATTTCTCATCTTTTTCTCTCTCAATCTCCCTCTTTTGGTAACTGTACCATTCCTGCATTGTTATTTCATATGGCATTTATATTCTCTTATGTTTTCATTTTATTTTGATAAAAAGAACCAGTCTTTTGCAGTAGTTTCCTCAGTCATTTCTTTTTGTTGAAGGTTGTTATAATAGTTTCCTTACGAAGGGTTTCTGGGAACATTTCCCAAGTGTTGGTTTTTACAGTTTGTAGCTTTGTCCCTTAAGCATGCCTCAAAATAAAATTCTTCTGATTCTTTCTTTCCTTGACTCTCTTGTGGATATAGTTCCATTCTGATTAGGTGCTGCATATTAGGATAAAAAAATCTCTGAAGTGAGCTAATTTTTTCCCTCCTTACAAGTGACTCAAAATTTTACACACATGCCCCAAAGAGTTGAAGGAGAGTAATTTTTGTTTGGTCAGTATCAAGGCATATACTATCTGGATAACTGTTTCCAGGCACACAGCATGCCCTTTATTATACAGTCTCAAGGTTTTTATCAACTTCAGCAAACTTATCAAAAAATATATCTAAAATTTGTTATTATTTTACAGTTTTGGTTTTCATCTTTAAAAATTCCTATTATTCACATGCTGAATTTCTATCACTATCTTTTGTAGCTATCATTTCTGTTTTTTTAAATGTGCTTCATCTTCATTTCCACTTTTTAAAATTTCTCATTTTTATCTCCAGTGTGTTCCCTATTGACCAGTATCTCTTTGCGCTCTTTCCAATTTTATCTTGATTTATAAAAAAAAATTTCCCTACGCCTTGAGTTCTAAAAGCTTGCAATTCGTAACTTTTTAGTTTTTTGCCATGTTTTCCGTTTCCTGGGTCCTTTATTTCTGTTTGATGATCTTTCTTCATGGAGGTGACTTGGTTTTTCTTTTCATTTGTATGCATTCTCATTTTTTCCTGCTTTGCCCTATTTTCTCGCTCTATGCTGTGTGAACCTCGTATTTTGCACTCTAGCAATCTATAGAGTGATTCTGGGAGAGAAAGATGGTGGGTCATTTCTTTCAAATGTCAAAACCCAAAGATCTGTTTCAGCATTACCAGAGTTCTCATCTCAAAAGACTGTTTAGTACAGTCCCACCTTTTTCTCTGACCAAACCTAGTCCAGGAGGACATCAATGGGCATCCTGTACTGAACTCACCCTCGTGTATTCACTCCTGTTGGTATAAACTTCAGGATGAATCCTTCACCTCAGAAAGTAGATTTTTCATTTTCCTGACTACTACAGCCATTGAATCATCTTGCTATTATTTGTGCTTCTTCCTTGTACTTCCTTCTGGGCAACTTCTGGCCTCCCCAGATCCTGTTGCACTTGTTTCCTACAAGGTCTAAAGGTTAAGTAGTTTAAGGTGTGCTCCTTGCTGTCAAGAAGTTCAGTTTTGCCAGAACTTTCTAAAATTGTACTATCAACTCTACCCCATATGGTATCTGCTTTTTTCTCAGCCTATTTTGTGAACTTGCAAGTTAAATTAGTTCACTAATTTGCAGGAAATGAAGTTTTCAGGTTAATTTACTATGTCATTCACCTTTTTTTTTTTTTGTATGATATCCAGACATAGAAGGACAGGTATTTGATTTCAAGTTTATACTTATTTTAAAGAAAAAGAATGAGGCCTACAATTAATTTTTAAAATTTAAGGTCATAGCTGATAGTTGCAGAAATTAGTTCAAACCCAATTACTATGATTTCAAAGTCTACAGTTTTGGGTCCAGCATATACCTCACAGCCACTCAGTTCTCCACACCACTTCATGTCTTTCTTTCCAAGTTTCACTAGTTAATCATGACAGCATTATTCTCCCTCCATAGGAATTTCTGAGGGGAATTTTCTCTAGGCAGTGATAGAATTGGTACCAGAAGTAAAGTCTAATTGTTATTCTAGTATTAAACATTCATACCTTAGTATGAATATATTCAGCAAATGCTTTAAACAGATATTGAAGAAAGGAGAACAGATATTTCTTAAAGATAAAAGACACATATTAGAGGAAATGGGGAGAACAGGAGAAAAGAGAGTAAGGATTCTATTAGAAGACAGACTCTTTAGCATTCATTTATACTTGGCCCTGGAAATCACCAGATTACATTTAAAATTAAATTTATATATCTGGTCCTAACGAATACCTTGACAAGGTATTCATATATATATATATGATGAAATACTAACCAGCAATCAAAAAAGATAAACTCATGCCATTCACAGCAACATGGATGGAGCTAGAAGGAACTATGCTCAGTGAAATAAGCTAGAAGAAAAAATATATCAGATGGAGATGGTTTCACTTATTGGCGGAATATAAGGAAGACAAACAAGGGATCAGGAAAATAATCATAACTATAAATCCAAAATTAACAGACAACTGTAAGTCAGAGACATTCTATAGAGGAAGAGGAGCGAGAGATCAAAACAGGGGAGAGAAGAGCACAGGGACTATGGTGAGGGTGCATGGGTGAATTGGTGGTTGGAATTTTATAGGGACTACACCTGAGAGGAGAAAGCTTACATTGTACAAAAATGAACAATCAGGTAAAATATAAATTATAAAAAGAAGAAAGTTCTTTATGAGTGGCCCCAACCACAAAAATCAATACACATTGTGACACTTAGGAAATCTGTTACTGTTTAAAGAATACTGATTATCAGTCACTTTATTTGCTGTTTTACATTTCAAGAATAGCAGAATTCTAGAAAAATATTTCTATATACCAAGCTCATCACTGTATTAAACCACAAAATTCTCACAACAACCCCATGAGCTAGGTACTACTTCTATCCCCCAACTGACAGTTATGGACAGTTATGGAAACACAGTCACCCAGATGTTAAATCATTTTCCCAAGGTTCCTCAACAAGGATGTGCAGAGGCAGAACTTGAAGGTAGGCAATCCTCCAGAGCCAAACTCAGTGTGACAACTCTTAGGAATGCACATGTTACCTGACAGAACTATCTTCTCCACCTACTTGCTTCTTAAATGATAAATAAAATGGTGGTGTCACCAAGACAACGCTTTACTCTTTTTACTGTAAACACCAAACCTAATGACCTCATCAAAACCATGATTTCAATAACCACATTGGCTGACTCACAAACCTCTTTTCTGGGCTTGCACATCCAAGCATCTATTGAATTTATCCAGTAGAGATTCAATGTCCCACAAGCAGTTCTAACTCAATAAAATTTCCCCCAAACTCATTCCTCTTCCTTAGTGCCTCTCCCGGTGGAGAGTCACACTAGCACCATGAACAGCCACAGTAATATTTTTACAGTGTAAAATATCATGCTACACTCCTGAACAAAATCCCCAAATGTCTTTGTTACTCTAAAATATGATCAAATCTCTTTACATGGTGTGTGAAACCTTTGTTACCTGCTTCTTTTTAACCTCTATGATCTCAGTTTCTATCATTTTATCCCATCTTACTTTGCTCCAGGCAAACTGTTCTTTTTTTTTTATCCCTTAAAACCACTGACCTCATTTTTAACTCATAGTACTTAACACTCACTGTTATCTCTGCTTAGAATGCACTAAACCCTTAGTCCATTCAGGTCTAAGTTCAAATGTCACCTCACAGCAGCTCTCCCTGACCACATTACCAAAAATGTAATCATTCTTGCCCCAACAGCTTTTCAGCTCTCCGATGAATCACTATGCTTTCTCTTCATAGCACTAAAAATTCAGAAATGTGTATTTGCCTACAACTTGACTCACTAGTTGGAATGTTAACCCATGCAGGTAGCAAAGTAAGATAAAGTCCTATTATTCCTACATATAAAACAATTACTATAACAAAGTATGCCCACAATATTAATTACATGAATGAATCAACCTAATCACTTAACCCAGAAATCTGCTACTTATCTTTGATAATTCCTCTCACCCATTCTCCACATCTGTCCAGTCATCAACTCCAACACAAGTAATAATTAAGTTCTCTTTACTTTTAAATAGATTGCAATGTTAGCCTCCTAATAGAATTCTCTGCCTCTATCAAGCCATCCTTACCAATCCATCACCCAAACTGCTGTTCAGAAGCCTTTCTAAAGTACACAACAGAGTGAACATTCAATTCATGACATTCCTTCTTATAGCTCATCAGTAGTTCTCATATTTTTTAGTATAAAACTCAAACTTCTTAGTTCATCACTCAGGCCAGATGTTATCTGATCCCTACTTAATATCTGGCCTCACACGTCTTCCTAATGAGCTTTCCCCATTTAGTTTAGGCTAGATGACAAGGTAATCAAATCCCAAAGATCACAAGTATCAGGATAGGAAGATTTTGAATGTAGGAAAAAAGGATCACTCTCAGCAAGAGAATTCAAGCTATAATAGGGAGTCATTAAGGAATGAAATATCCATGTTCATTCAGCCTTATGGAGGTTCTATTTAAAAAAAAATCTTTTCACCACTTTCCATTATCTCACTCACTCATTAAGGGATCATGACTTCATTCTAAAATAATTTTTGCATTGACCTATGTCTGACTAGGATAAAATTTATAAAACTGAGTTTAGCACATTTAATATTACCAATATAATTGTGAATCGTACAGTGGTCTTACTGCAAAACTGCCAAGTAAAGCAAGCAAGTCATTAGAACCACACCTCAATTCCATTTTTCAAATGCTTCTTTCTACCCTTTCCACTATAGTTCCCAAATTCTACATGCTACTGTGTAGTAAAGAATTTAAGCTTATTCAAAAAGTAGTCTTGTCTTTGTCCTTTGCTTCTGGGTTGTAATCTCTAAATACCTGGAACATCTTGCTTGATTGGGAAAAAAAAAATGTCTTTGTATACTTGGGATCATGGATCATACCAGAAAGTGTGAATTATGGTGAGGACTTTGGGTCAGACGGGGATAGAAGACTAGAGACTGAAGTCAGCTATGTGGGTAGCCAACAGTGTCTTCAGGTGATAGCCACAGTGAAGACTCTGGACATGAAGGTGCAGACAAAAACTCCATGCATATTGTCACACATCATTGACATAAAATTGGTTCTGGCCAGGATGCGACTGGGAGCAGACACCTAAAACTACATATAAGACTCTCCTAGATTCTTTTCCTTGGACTGACTTTGATCTAGCTTTTGCTGTAGTAAACCATAACTGTAAGTAAAACATATTTGGATAAATTCTACTAATCCTTCTAGAGCAATATTGAAATGGAAGGCAGTCTTGGAGATCCTCAAACTTGCAATTGGTGTCAGAATGAGAGGTTTCAAGGGGCTATTCCCTAACTTAACACCACCCTTTACTCTTTTTTTTCTCTCTTCAATGGCACATTTACACACACCAAAACATTCTCCATTCTCAGCAATTTTTTACTTTTCCTAAAATTTCTTGCCATGTCAAATCCAATCTTTTTTTGACATTCTTTCAGAGCTTGCAATGTATATCCCTTCATGCCAAGTTTTATTCATCTTCTCTCAGTTGAAGTGTTACCTCCTAAGTCATCAGTGCAATTTTTGTTTGCTCTGTTTTGTTTTATACTAACGAGAAACAGACCTTCTCTCAGTATGCTCATAAAAGCAATCTTTTATGCCAGCAAGGCTGATGTTGAGATATAAACCTAGACACTCCAACCTAGCTTGTCTTTTATTTAAAACTTGTATTATTACTGTTTACTATACAACCAGTTAGAAGAAAAGGGGACGGGAAAGAAGAGGTGGTAGGAAGGAAGTGAAATGGGAAGAAGGAGGGAGAGAACGGTAAACAAGAAACTGAGTCTCAGTCATGATAAAATCATGACTCATACCCATGTATTTGACTCACAATCCAGGAACTATACAATCAGCTCTGCAGTTGTGTATAGTATAACTCTAAATAGATATGGAAGAAGCAATGATTACACATGCCTGACACATAGAAAGTCAAAGAACCATTCACCTGTCAAGATTCAACAACAGTCTATAACAAATTGGAGGAACAAGGGCAATATTGTGTTTACCCCTCAAAATATTCTTACATTTCTTAATAATGGGTAGCTTAAAATATTTAAAATAAATTTATCAACTTTTAGACAAAAAGTAAAGGTGATAGCAATTAACAGAGTATAAAAAATTAACTCATTAAATAACTGATATAATATAGTAAACACAATTTTAAGTCCTCAAAGCTAAATTCTTTTTAACTTGTAGAAAACAATGATTATTTAAAATAAAATCAAAGTTGTAAATGAGAAAGATTAAAGTGTCAACAGCTTTTCTTTTCCTTGCAATTTAACAAAATTGACAAAATCAGCATTTGTTCAACACCCATTTTCTATTATTCCATATGGTCTCAGTCAAATAGTATGAGAATCAATATTAAATACATGTTTCCTAGTTTCTAGCTTACTGAGTTAAAGAATTTGTTCAAAATAAGATACTATATTTTAGTTTACTTTTTTGATGTTATGAGCATATAAAGGAAAATGATATATTTTTCCTACTAAAATTTACTGTATGCTCATTGTAGAACAGACTTGCACTAAGCACTTTACATTTATGTCATTTTATCCACATAATATTCAAAAGTAGTCAGTACTATTACCTTTACTTTAAAGTTGCTGAAAACGAGGAGCAGAGTATTTAAAAAACTGGCTCAAATCACAAAGCATTAGAAGCTGGACATAAATCCAAGCTTCGAGGTCCAGAAAACCTGTGCTTTAGCATCACTGCCATGATAGGTATTTTAAAAGTGGCAATTGTGACTTTAAAGAATTCTTAATGGAAATAATACACCCATTCTGAAGAGATAAAAGCAAATTCATTTATAAAATGAGAATGAAGCTTTAAGCTATGTGTAAAACTGTTGGTAAAGTGTCCACAAAGGCTTTATTTTGGCAGGAAATAAAGGGTTACTACATCTAGAATGAGCTACTTCTCTGTTAATAATAAACACATTTAGATTAATTTCCACAGGAAATACTTTTTTGGAGAGGAGTATCCTACACAGATATTTTCTACACATGTGGTTTTCACCTAGTGAACACAAGGCTGAGAAAGCTGTGTGTACTGAGATTTAGCTCTAAATTTCTTATGGTCTAGATTATCACATAGAGGTGCTACAGCCACATTAATCTCATGGACAGTCAGTGCCACCAACACAGAATAAAGAAGACTGAATCAGATAAAAATTAACTGTATCTGTCCTATCTTCAGAAAACAGTACTCTTTATTTCTTAAAGTAGACACGTTTACTAGATTATATTCTGTAACAAAGTTTTACTCCTAAAGTTTATGTTTAATAATTTATGATTTCCTCCTAAGGGAGGAACCATAAGGGAACCAAAGGAGGATCAAGGAAAGGAATAAGAACAATAATAATAACAATAACAGCAATAAAGACACAGAAACCAAAAATGAGGAGACAAG
>JAGFMF010011606.1:8329047-8377519 GCA_019455555.1 Galemys pyrenaicus | reverse complement strand
GGAGGGGAGGGGGAGGGTTGAGGGAAGATGGGAGCACGAGGGACTGAGGTGATGGTGCACTGTTGAGATGGTGATGGGGAATACATGGGGATTACAATTGATAGCAAGTATATGTAAATTTTAAAATATTTTATATTAATAAAAAATTTTTTAAAATAATAAAAAAATAATTTATGATTTCCTTATCTGTATTCAAATTTAAAGGGATAATTGAAATCATGACAAATCAGAAATTTTCTTCTCAATCTTAATATTTTCGTAAAATAAAGAACTGTGGTTTAAAACGATCTGAGCAAAGTGAGTAAGAAGAAAAGACAATAGCAAAGAGAGGCACCATTGCATTTTTGGAAGATGAAAAGCTTAAGAAGGAATTAGCTGAGATTAAAAAAAAAATTGAACACTGAGGGCTTGCAGAGGGAGGTGCAATGACTGGCAGGCTAATTCACACCAGAAAAATAACTGAAAAATTGAAGCAACAGGAGAACTTGAAAAGACCAGTGACAGTGTTCTGCATATGAAATTAAAATTGTTAACAGATTAAAGTTTACCTATGTAAAACCATTGAATCACAGGAGAAGACAGAAGAGAAATCTACAATGAGAACATGGAGATTCAGAACATGGAGATTCATACTAAATGGTGAGACAGTCACTCCATCCCATCTCCCAAAAACTCTCCACTATCACTTTACTCCAATAGCAGCAACCATGATTATATTCTACAAGTAAAATATTGGAGCATTTTTGTTTTAAGAATCTGTACACTCTTAGATATTTTCGGTTTAACAAGATGATCATCTAAGTTCCAAACTAATCACTATGTAAAAATATAACCTGTTGACAAGCCTATCCAAACAAATACATTCCAAGCATATTTTAGTGTTTTATATTTAAAATGTAGCACAGTTACCATAGATTTAAAGATTTTTTCCAGCATAAAAGACATACCAAAACAAGCAAAAATCTGGAGTAAACAAAGGCAAATGCAGTGAGCAAAAGAAAAGTTTAAATATTTTCATCCTTAGCAAAATAAGGATATTGCATCAAAGAAACAGAGAGATGCTATTTAAATGGAATGATCTGAGTAAGTTCTTAGAATTTTTAAATACAACAGAAACAAAAAAATGACAATGCTTGAAATAGTGACTTAAGAAAAACTAATATGAAATCAAAACAAAGATCGGAAATAGGAGTTAAAATAAGAAAGTAAGGCGCTCAACCCAGAACTAATATCTGAACAGCAGACTTTGCATATAGAAGAAATGCGTAAGAGAAAAATAACAGGAAAATTCCCAGAAGATGAAAGATCTTTCCATACTGAAAGCTGCACTGACTGCTCAACACAATAAATTAAAAAGGTGTACCAAGGCACATTATTGTGAAATTTCAAGACATCAATATAAACAGATAACCTTAAGGACTTGAAGAGGAAAATAAATAGGTCACATATAAAAAAATTAGCATAACATCAGATTTAACTGTAAAACTAGAAGACAACAGACAAAAATCTAAAATTCTAAAGGAAGGGCCTCGTGGCACAAAATGTTGAGCTCAGCACTGTAGGGCTTCTGCAGCCACTGCAGCATGAATTCCATCCCTGGCCAGAGATGGAATATTTCAGTCCATCTGCCTGTTCTGCTCCCCACTCTATCTCTGGTGAATCCTCTTACCCCCTGCGCCTCTGGCCTATACCCCAGCATTTGTGTGCATAAAAAAAAAAATCTTAAAAAAATTCTGAAGGAAAACAATTCACAACCTAAAAATTGGGAGCACTATGGTAACAGCACCAGGAGGGTGTTGGGGAGGAGCCTAAACTTCCAAAACACAAAAACCTTCTAAACAAATGGTACCTCAGCAAAAAATATCAGTAATAGGAGTCTGTACAATATTAGGAAATACGAAGGTTTATTGCAAAAATGGAGCAAAAGAGTTTGGACAGCTCTCAGGAGCGATAAGGTCAAAGGATACTTTGTCATGTTTTGTCATAGAACTTGTTCTTTAAATTATATACTTGCTACTTTTAATTTTGAATAATCTCATAAGCACATATTTATATCCAGGAAATCCAATTTGGGAATATGTCTAGCTCAAATAGACATATTCTGCAGTATTAAGGTCACCAGTGGTATCTGTGATCATTATAAAGTCATAATTTCTTTGAAAATGGTTTTCTAATCTGATAATTACATCATGCCATGTTAACTTTCAAGCAAATTAACTACCTCTTAGAGTCTGAGAATAAGCCAGTGGATTTTAGAGGGGAATCTCAACTTCTTTATGTATAATACCTACCCTGCAGGTTCATGAGAATTATAATATATATGTAACGTACCAGAAAAGGATAAGATAATATACAAATTTAATAATGGCAATTCTTTTTCTTATCTTCTCTATGGTTCAGAGGCTTAATTTCAAATAATTCATAAACTCTACAGTCAAAACAAGTAAGTTCAAATCTTCATTTTTCCTTTTGTCAGCCAGTAACATTTGAGGTAATTACCTATCACTTAATCTTAATTTCAGTAATTCTATTATGGGCATAATTATAAAAATTCTATGATGAAGTGGTGGTGAAGTAACACATTTTTCTAACACAGTGACTGATACAGACATTTTCAGAAATTAGAACACTCACAACAAGAAATTAAGATATATGGCAGCTCTCCTCTTCATGGCTACTTAAAGCAAAATAACAGAAATGGGTTGATGAAGAATATTTCCTGAATTTACATGTGATGTGTGATTTAACTATTTACCCACTTAAAAAAAATTAGAAAATGCCTTCCAAACCATATCTTAACTCATCTTTATGCTATTTTTAGAATATTTATCTATGCCCACTTGTCAGTCTGGTCAATCAGAGCACCTCCCCCTCCTTGGTAGTCCCTATCTACCTGCTCATATTTTATTCATGATTTAGTTGTCTTTATATTAATGTTATTTGGTTGATTAACAAACTGGCAAGTGATTCATTGGTCACTGAACTGAAAAGCTGGTTCTGTCAGAATGAGTCATCTGCCAGCCTTGCTAAATAGAAGGCAGAGAAGAAAAAAATTGAGGTCATGGTGAGTCGTAGGACCCACAAAGTATATAATTTAAAGAACAAGGATTTTTTTTTCCAGGATTTTTCTGACTTTTGACTTAGGTATATGCTTTTTTCATTTTGATGTCAGAGGCATTATCTTTTCTTTTTTAAAAATAAAGATTTATTTATTTATATATACAAGAACTGGGGGACCAGCTAGAGTTGCAGGGGATGCGAGGAGTCACCAGACAGAATGGTGAGCAGAACAAGCAGGCAGACTGAAATACACTGCTGAGGGAAGCAGCAGGTGAGGCAGGAGAGTGCTGCCATGCTATGTGGCCATGTTAGTATCTCCCTGACTGGGGTTCGAACTCATGCTGCAGAGAATAGTTGCATAGTTCTGCGCCTTAACCCCTTGCACCACCAGGGAGGCCCCAAAGACAATATCTTATTTCTATTTAAATCAATAGTAATGAGGATAGTATGTGGCAAACAGAAAATACTTTGTATTGTTCGTAAGTTGGGTATACAGAGATTCCTGAAACTATCAAAACTATCACTATCAGAGCAACTAGCTAGCAAGCAAAATAAAATAAAACACTAAATTACTTCCTAAACCTCTCCATTGGGATGAAATAAAATCCAAGCTCACTGGTATGCAAATTTCATCTTGTTTCTTAATGATGTAAATCTACATGGAACATTTAGTATATGCTTGCGTTGTTTCATGAAGTGCAAAGGTAACCCAGTACAGTTTGCCACCCCCAAGAACTCCCACTTAAAAATGAGGTCACAAGGGAAGCCTTTTCACACTACAAAACTTCCCTTTTACAGAGAGTTTGCTTAAAAATGTAAGCAATTTCATAGACGGAAGATATGAGTAATTCCAGAAAGGTCATATTTCCCCTCAAATTTGATTTCTTCACTTACATTCTCATTTGTACTGGGTAGAATTTTTTATTGTTTAGTGTTGAATTTAAGATAATTATGGTTTAAGATTATGTACTTTTGTAGTCTGGGAAGAGTTTTATATAAACAAGTTAGCAAGGTGACTTTCCTACCTTGTTCTTGTGCATAAACAGCATCCCCTATCATACATAGCACAATAAAAAGAAGCAGTTTCCTAAAAGAAAAAAAAAGAAAAACAATTGGAAAAACTTATCAAACACTTACAACCTGAAAATCACATAAAGTCCAAAACAAAGGATTGCAGGGTTAAGAATTAAGCTATCATTTTAATAGCATAGTATTTTAGTATTTACATTGTTTAAGAGAACTCTGAATTAAGTTCCAGTTTTGCCACTTAAACTATGTGACTTGGGCATGCTTGTTAAACATGTGATGCCTCAGTTCTTTCACCTGTTGACCTATGTCAACTTTTTCTAAAATCGGAAAACATGTAAAATACACATAACAGTGTTTGGAAACACTCAAATGTCAACTTTTACAGGTGACCATATCATCATCACACATGTTTGGTTACTATACATGAAACTTCATACAAAGCAACAGAAATTTAAGCAAAATAACAGTCACTTCAACAGTGACTGCAAACAGATGCAATCTGTTATTTGTTTAAATGAATGTTTACAGGTAAAAGCCATCTGAATGTCATTTAGATCACTTGTACTCTACTTGTGATTCTTTGATTCTGAAAAAAAGGCTTATTAACATCAACACTGAACACATTGTGAACACAACACTACAAATTAAAATGTTCATTTATATTAAATAAAAATATTCCTAACATTTGTATTATACTGAAACTGATAGAGCCAATTATGAAAACCTATCTGCCCCCCAAATGAAAATCATAAAGATAATTTCAGAAAGTAAAGATGAACAGGCTGAAAATAATTCAATATGTAATTCTTGCTATATAGATGCTGATTATGTGTTTTATTCTAACCCAGGAGTTTCCCAATGACATTGCTATAAAATACACTTCTGTAAGGAATCATTACAGAGAACACTGAAAATCTTTTTTAATCAAGCTCTGGTATACTAATAGTAATTGGTTTATTTTGTATTTAATATCGATAAATTCTTACCTTCTCAACTAGAATAAGAGCATCTTAAAATAAAAATGATCTTTTACAGAGTGAGCCAACAACATAAAATTATACCATTCTAGATACTTGAAATATGATTCATTTGAAAATGGCATTAGCCATTTCCAAGTAAAAAATGCACATTCTATAGTTGTAACTCAGTAGAGAGCACAGCTTTTATACAAGCTTTTGATAGCTTCACTGTCATGAACTCCTAAAAGAAGCGTATAAAGATTCCTGTACACACTGTCATCCATTCAGAACAAGGTTTCTGAAATGTTAGCTTGCCAAAGAAACACTTGTAAAGAAATGAAGATTCTGGACCTTGCCTCAGTGCAGTGCCAGCAAGGCTCGGAGCAAGTTCTCAATGATTCCAAGCAGACAGGTCAAGGAGTTGTCCTCGAAGCCCTCGGTGGCTTTTTCTTATTATCAGATGGCGACCAGGTACAGGGCAGGCAGGGATGCAGGTGCGGGGGGAGGAGGGGGGAGGGAGGGACAGGAGGCTAGCAGGCCTCCTAGCCCCCAGCACATCTTCACTCTCTGGCTGCTACTACTGCTGCTACCACTTCTGCCTTTTTCTCCGCGCTCTCTGTTCTCCTCTCTATCTGCTTATGCTCTTTTCTGCTGTTCTCTTCTACTGGAGTCCTCGTAACGCTACCCCCTATATGCCCAGGTGCGCCTACTTGCACATGCCCACTTAGGCATGATTGCAGGTGTCCCTCATCTCATCAACACCAATGGCAGGAGGGCAGAAAAGCCTGATAACTTTTCCATTACCCTACACTCAGAAATTATAATTTGTAAGTTTAGAGTGTATTCCTGAGATAAAAACATCTTTAACCATATAACTGTAATGTAAAGTATGTGTAGCAAACTTTGATTTAAAAAAATAGAATACTTGCTGTTTATAGTGTACTTAAAATAAACTTAAATATTATTTTTAAATCACATATACCTAATTTTGACATAACACACTGACACAACATAGTTATGACACAATACAACTAAGACCCCCCCCCCACAAATGTGACTCCCTTTTATTTTAATCCTTTCTACTGATCTATACAATGACTTTCCAAAGTTAACCTGGAGGACTTGTTAAAGAGGGCTGGGCCTTATCCAAGAGTGTCTGACTCACGAGGTCTAGGGTGGGGCTGGAGAAAATGCATTAGAAACTAGTTCCCAGGGAATGCTGATGCTTCAGCTCAGCAGACTACACTCTGCTCTTGAACGGATGATAATCAAGAAACAGGCAATGTAAGGACTACCTGCTTTGGATGTTTTTGAATTTCGGCGCACAGTGGAATCACCTGAGGAGTTTTAAAAATTGCTAACACTTTGGTTCCGCCCTCCCCACCTCCAGAGATCGAGTTTGATGATGTTGTGGTACAGGGCTTTTAACCACTTCTAGGTGATTCTAATAGGCAAACAAGGTTCAGAACACTGGATGAGATCAAGATGATTTCTCTGGGTTCCCAGGATGGGTCCCAATGTGATCTAGAGTGTAAGTGAAAGGACATTATTTCCCCTCTAAATTTGTATTTGGAACAAATAACTGGCAGGATAGAAGTCAGTAAAACTAGCAAATAGTTGAGATTACAGTCACTGAAGGTGAATACCTCAGAATTGTGGTCGAAACAGTATAAAAGGAAATATGTCTCACCTGCTGAAGTTAATGTGGCTCACGGAGCGCTTACAGACATGCCAACAGACTATTTTCCATTTGGAATAAAGCTAACTAATGAAGATGACAACAACCAGCGCTATTCAGTTAGCAACTCAGCCAATTCACAAACTTCCCCAGTAACCTCAGGGGAGAAAAATGGAAAATAAATTTCTTTCTAGACAAGTTAACAAGTCCATTCTTGGTGTGAGGCAGGAAAACCTGAACACAGAGAACATCATTCTTTAGCCAGGTGATCTTAGGGGATTATGCTAAATTGGTTGAGCCATACATTATGTAAGTTAGCTGTGTACACCGATGACTAAGACAGGTGAAGACCTATGATGGAAATAGAGATCTTCTCTTTTTCTAATTACGTACAAACTAATAAGCACCTAAGGAAGAACAGGGAAAGTCAAGTTCCACACCAGGCATTCAAAAGTCTTATTCAGCTCCCACCCCCTTTCTTTTAACAATATGGGCCCCACTACAACGAACCCCCCCCAAAGCTTCAATGAGACCATATTATCTCTAGTCCCTGAACAGACCATGAAACGTGCCCGAAAGTTCCTCTTGAAAGGGAGCTATGGCAGAGGCTGTAGCATCAAACTACAGTAACCAATAGAGGATGGGTAAGCCATGCACACAATTGCAACACCATTCAGGACTAGGGATCAACAAAAGGACTTAACAAACACAGAAAATAAAGAGTTCCTAAGCCACAATTGGCCAGCTATCTCATCCCAGATAGTGTCCAAAAGTCCTAGCTCATCCAAGATGATGCCGTCCCGCCAACAAAGGCCTAGAGCTGATGGCAAGCAGCAGACCAGGATCCAACTCACCACAGCTGGAGACACTCACAGGTGGGGCCACTGAGATGCTGCAGCAGCCCACAGCAACAGTCTGAAGGTTGAGATGGACATCACCACACAATGAACCAGACAGCAACAGAGAGAGCAGCACCTGAAGGCAGTGCCAGATGATTAACAGCTCTTAAGATGACCCAGACATAGAGTACAGGTCACCCATCAGCTGCACTGTGCAGCACCTGGTCACCAGAGGTGGCATTAGGAATACCAGCATTATAGCTCTTTGTGAATCGTGGGCCCACACCACCAACAAACAGCTCTTTGAGGCTTTGTGCTCTTTTCAGGCTTTGTAAGAGGCCAGTTGGAGGCAGATGCTGCTGGCCTAGACCCTATGAAGCAATTCAGCTTCTCTTCTTTCTCTGAAGGTCAGCTGCTAGATGATGCTTTCTTTGGAGGTTAGGAACAGCCTCTTTCTCAGGAACAGAATGAGTCATCTTCTTTCTGAGGTCAGGAACAGAACCTAAAAGCCCAAACTGAGAGTCTCAAGCTGGTGCCTGCCCTGCCTTATATCCTTTCAGGATCTCCTACCTACAAATCTGATTGGATTGTTTTCAATCCTATGGCTTACTGGACCATTTACCAATCAGCTCACAGCTTATACCTGATCAGTCTATTCTATGATCCAGGCACCAAATCCACAGGCCTTTCTGCTGCCTGCAGCTGGAGGGAGCCACAGTGCTGCATCTGGACAGTGGAGCCCCACACTCCTCCCTGCAACCTGACTCAGGAGCTGCATGCCCTGGGTCAGCCTGGGAGAACCCCTGCTGCCAAGTCATCACTGCTGGCCTCTGCCTGCAGCCTGAGCCCCAGTGGGGCCACTGGTGGCATCTGCCCCTTGTACTGCTTGCAAGCAGTGCTCTGGGGGCCAACACTGGAGCCCTAAGGGAAGGAAGTAGTCTCCCATTTTACTCAGACTGCACCTATGAGAATTTTTTATTATTATTATATATTTTTTTACATTATTTTTCTTTTTGTACAGTGTATATTTCTTGGCCCCAAGAAATTCCCATCACCAATTCAAGGGACCGTAGTCCCTTGTGCTCTTCCCACCCATGAGAATCTTAAGTAGCCTCAACAATCCCTGCTCCTTGAAGTGTCCCATCTTCCCTTGAGGACCGGACCTTTCCCTCTCCCTTCTACTCTTACTATCTTCACAGTGACTTTATTATAGCCAATATATGTTGAAACCTTCATGATTAATTAGTAAGCCAATAACTGAGTAACAGTTCTTTACCCTTTATCATTTTTTACAGAAAAATGGCACTCAATAAATATTTATAAATAATAAAGGAATGACAATAACATCCCTCAGGAATGTCAAGTTTTCCTTGTGGACCTAATTCTTTTAACACATGGGGAAAATAAAGTAAAACAGGGGTACTTTTAGTTGAATGTTAAAAGACAAAATGAAGAATTTGTTTTTTAAAATCTGCTATGGTAGGGTAAGTAGAAGCTTTTTCTTTTTATTCTTTGATTTATTCATTTTAACTTTTTCTTGTCTCTGAAGTGGGAACACAGAGAAGATAGGAAGCTTAACATAATCAGTTTGATAAAAGAGCCAAACTCCATCACTGTGTGAAGTGGATGTCTCACGAATCCAGGCCTTCTGGGAAATTTCTATCTGTAGTTGGGCTTGGTTCATTTGCTTCTTTGGCCCCTCCTCCATGATATTAAATTTATTTAAAGAAAAAAAATCATGTCTCCACATGAGAGAGTTCTCAAGGGCAAGGGGTGTTTTGCTAGGCATATAGATATAAGATAAGAGTTTCTGAATAAATTAAAATTAAAACTGTATTATTAAAGAGAAGACAACACAGTTAATAAGAAAGTAACACCATACTCGGAGTCAAAAGACTAATCCTCGTTCTGTTTCTCCCTCGCTTTGTGATCTTGGGTATGTCATTTCAATTTTCTGAGCCTTAACTAACTCATCTATAATATGATGCTCTAGTAAAAATTTTGCATTTTTAAATTTACATTTCTAATGTAAAACCCTATAACTTGGGTATATGGTGGGATCCTATCAGTGTACTAGCACCAGAGGACAAGGACAAGTTACTTAGCAAAATGTCTAAAGTCCCATCCATAGGAGAGACTAGTTTAGATCCATTAAAAAAATGGATCTAAACCAGTTAACACCAGCAACTAGTAAACCAGAGTTTGTTAAAGTAATAGCTCCTTAGCCTAGCAAAGTTCTGGCACATACTACTGTTACAGATGTTTAAATGAATGAATGAATCAGTCAATAAAACTATCAGTTGGTCATAAATTTCAACAAATATATAACTTCCCTAGCATCTTCTACTTGTATACTATCCGTAAGATCAAGGTCAGGTATCCTCCACTAATTTAGTTAACAAAATAACATAGCTCTGTTTACCTTTCCAGATCCAACTCAAATGTGTACTCCAACTTTTTTTCTTTCAGGCCCTCAAAATGCACTATGCTGTCTCACCCCTGAGGTTGTTGGGTTTTTTTTTTTTTTCTCTGTTCTGTCTACAGAGGCTCATTTAACTCTCAGTGTAGATTGCCTTTCTTTTGACAAGTCTTTCCTTCCAGAACTACCTCCCTGTTTTCTCCACCTAGCAACAACTTCTAGGTGTTCTCCTGTAACAATCTCCTTTTGTTACACTTGGTTATTTCCTTTTCTATTTCCTGTACTAGGAACAGCAGGTAGATCAGCAACTGTGTTTCTATTATGCTCAAACAATATAACCACATCATATAACTCATATAACTATGAGCTCATATAACTATGAGCCCATAGTTAGAGCTCAGTAAACATTTACTGAATAAAGGAATGAGTGAATGAATGAATGTTAGCTTTTTATGAGAATGAAAATGAAACGGTCTTCACTTCTTAATAAGAGTCACACATTCTTAAATAAGTCATATTTGCAAAGCATGGCAAGGAAACTAGCACAGCTATTCTAATTCCAATAATAAAATTTAGTTTTCTCCTGCAACTTCACAGATTACCAAGAGCAGAATGTCTAAACAAGTTACTTTCCATAAATTTCAGTTTTCTCCAAGAGACATCAGTTTATTTTAAACATGTACTTGAACACAAAAAAATAACTAAGCAACTTAAAAAATAAAATTTCATGCCAGCTAGGAAACAGATCTTTATATTCAAAACTTTTCCCCCATTTGGTTATAGAAACCCTTTAATTACCATAATAGCTGCCTGGGAGACTTTCCGATAATATGTTAAATCAATGTTTCTAGCACTGGTTTTTGGTTTTAATTTCCTTTTATTAATTCCAAAAATTCACATTAGGTAGTCCATCCAAAAGCAGCCCCATGAAACAAAATGTCTTTAAGGATCCAGTTTTCAAGCTATAAATGTTTTTGAGTGACTAATCACAATTGTGATTTAAAAAATCTGCCCCTGCTCTTACAAAACATCACCACAAAAGGATGGTGGAAAATTAAAACCTCGGGAATTTCATTAGGGACTTTAAGGTTTAATTCAGTGGTTTGACATTATCATCAGCTAATCAGTTGTGTCTCTGAAGTCCCTTTCATATAAGGTTGGTAGCATTTATCCAAGCTCAAGAATTCTGAATTCTTTCTGGAAATTGGACTTTTTTTAAGAAACAGTTTTCTCAGTTCAATAAGTAAGTACCTTTTCCCCATTCGGCATGTATACAGTTGGAGAAGTGAGGGGTTGCAATCTGACCCAACCTTGAATTACCTTAATTCTTTGCAGCCCACCCCCACTGGCAACTGTAGTGGAACAAACTAGATATCCCATAAGGCTGTGAGTTACTCAGCAAGGCGGCCTTCCAAGAGGGCGGAGGAAATGAGCGCCTTCACCCAGGATGCACACACACCCTGGTGTCTCTACACATAGGTTCTTTTCCCATTCCACGTAGTCTAATCTTTCCTCAGAGGTTCCTCAGGGTAATTCATCCTGTTTGGTGTCTCTGTCTCCTTCTCTCCCCCCTCCCCACCCCCCAATCATCTGGACCCAATTTACAAACCCCAAACTGCCCAAGAATGTATGCAGGGCCTTTTCTGGGAGCGTCTGGAAGGGAAGTGCAAACCAGACAAGACAGAGGCCAGGAGCAGAAGATCTGCTACAATCCACGAGGTCGGTCCCAACTACCAAATGGCATTTTAATCAGTGAAGCAGGAGTCGCAGTAGCCAAGGGGAAACCCTGGGGCAGCAGGGAGGGCAAGGATGGCACAGGGATGGATGAGAACGCTACATCTTGACAATAGTCTCTCCTGGAGGCTCTGGACCCATTTACCAGCCCTGGATCAGCTGCAAGAAGGATGTGGTCCTGTGGAACAGGCAGTAGTCCCAACCCAGCTGGTGGGTGGGGGTAGGGAGAAGAGGTTCACACGGGGGTGCTTTTACAGAGAAAAGGGGAGGTCTCCCAGGTCCCCGACACCACGCAGCAAGCACCAAGTGATGCAAGCCTCCCTCCTCATGATTCACCCTTGTGAGGACGCTCGAGGAGGTGCATCTTGGTAGCTGGGAAGGTTAGCAACATGTTTCCAGCGGTCGGAGGAGAGAACTTGCGAGTGCTGGCCAGATTAGGTTGCACGCGCCTGGGATGCACATGTTCATACAAACACCGCCACAAGGCGGTCTTTCTTTTCACCCCGCCTCCGCCTGTCCTCAGCTGGCACCGTCAAGTACTGCCCCGTGCCCTCTCCCACCTACTCTCCCGCGGGGCAGTCTGGAAGCCTAGAGGACCACCACAGCCTCCCTCGTCCCATCCACCCCCGGGGTCAGAAGCAAACTTCCATAACCCACTGACCTCTTCCAGGGGGACCAGGGCAGCCAGCCAAGGCCATGCAACACACACATCCCATCCACGTTCTTTTCCCAGTGAGGAGGTGCGAGCTGGTACAGCGTCCAAAGAGGAGCCTGGTGTCTGTAAGTGGACCGCTTGAACGCTCTCGGGGAAGAGCAGCCCCGCCCCCACGTCCAGACCCTTCCCCCGTTCCCCGATCAGGAAGCAACCTCGGCCGAAGATGGGCAACACGTGTATTGGCCTCCTAAAGAGAGTGACAATTGCCTCCGAGTCTGGTGCTTCCATCAGTGCCCTGATGCTGGGCTGTGCAGGAGCCCTCTGCTCCCATTTCACAACCCTCCTACACTCTTGGGGCCCGCGATTCAAGTTGCGCGCACAGAGCCCAGACGACGTCTAGGGCCGCAGCAATCCCAAGGCAGGACACCCGGCGGAACACCACGAAGACGGGGCACCAAAGCCAGCGCCCTGAGGGAGGATAAGGGAAGGAGGACGGGAGGACTGCGGGAGCTGGAGCCCAGCTCCGGGGCAGCGGGAGACGCTGCAGCAGGCATTGACTGGGGCGCGCGCGAGCCTTTCCTCTAGAGCCGCAGGATCTCTGTAACACAAACTGTCTGAGAGACCCGCTGGCTGGAGGCTTCCTTTCAAACACAGTATTTTACAAATTGAGGAGACAAGAGGATGCCGACTCCCAGATTCAATAACTTGCCAAGGAGCGGGAGTACTAATATCCAACCCGCTCAGAGGATCGGGGGTGGGGAGAGGGGTTGGTCTAACCCCTGCCCCAGCGGGTGGGCTACTTACGTTTCTGCAGAGTGGGAGAACTTTCCACGCCTTGTCCTGTGGGCTCCTAAATGCATTTGTATGCATTTGTCCGTGCAGCGAAGCGCTAACGGAAAACAGAAGCCAACTTCGAACTGCTAAGGTTGCAGGTACTGTCCATGAAAAAGGGGAGGGGGAGATCACGTGAAAACGATGCTCCAAAACAGCAACAATAATTTAAAAAGGGAAGGGAAGCTGGATGGGGAAGAGGACAGAGATAGCTCCCGAAGGGTCGATAGCTAGGCTAGCCCGGGGCAGGGGAGCGCTCCCCTGGAAGGGCGCGCGAGGAGAGAGCCCACGCTGGCAGGCGGCGGGGAGCCGGCAGCGGCGGGAGCCGAGCTGCGAGTGAACCCCTCGAGTTCACTTGCGGTTCAAAGGCGACTCCAGTGGAGTCCTCTGCTTTGGGCCTGGGAGGAGAAGGGGAGGGGGAGGAAGGGAGAAGATGAAAGGGGGAGGAAGTCCTTGGAAATAACCCGCGCCGGCACATTTGTCAGGCAAGCACACACACCCACTTCGGAAATGTGCTCCGCAGCGAGCGGGCCGGTGGCAACTGCAGGCGCTCAACGTTGACTGCCGCCGGCTGCTTCCCCTGCAAGGAGAGGAGCCAAACAAATCCGGCCGGTGTTAAATTTCACCGCTCACTGACTTGCAATGACATCACCAAACAAAATGCACACCTCCCCCTCCGCCCCGCATCCTCCCCCAACCCGCGCCCAGCTCGGCGCTCCTGTCCGCTAGAGCCTAAGCGGGCTGTGCTCCCCGCGTGCACGCAGCGGCAGCCAAAGCACCGCCTGGACGCGCTCACTTCCCACGCGGTACTGCTGCTCCACATTTCCGAAGTTTGTAGCTAGTAATCGTCCTTCCCCGAAGTGTCCACGTACTATTCTCTTTTTCAGCAATCCCTAGTTTCAAGTTTTCCTTTTGTGTGTCTCCCATCCTGAATCTTCCTACCTCTTAACCCACACCTACTGAAATTACGTAGTCCTTCACTCTGCTCGACTTTCCTTCGTTCTCTTCCTTCCTTCCTCCTCTCTTCCTTCCCTCGCTCCCTCCCTTCTTACCTTCTTACCTTTCTTCAGGCCTAAGCCTAAGTCATAATAACTGACTGCAAGAACTTTCAGATTCTCATTTCTACCTCTCTTCCCCTCCACTATTTACTTTCGCCTTTCCTACTAGTATTACTGTTTTCTACTTTTCTCTCCTGACTCTTCTGCCTTCTTCTTTTATTCGCTTACAAACATGGAGATGGTTCTGCAAGAGCATACTAACATGCCTTACCAGTTTGAATACCTTCTCCAATTTTTGTAAAGACATTTTTGATATATGCACCCATTTCACCACAGCCTATTCATACTGAGAATTCCACCTTCCAATTTTTGCTAAAAATCTTAATAAGTGTTGACATTTTGATCTTTATTAATAAGCCTTGAAATTTCAGCAGGCCAAGCATCTATTATGTTGCTCACCCTTGTATTTCACCACCTAAAATACTATTTGACATGACTCTTTAATGAATGTCTACTAGATACAACTGAATATCACTTTCCCAGTTTTCTTCGTATATTATATGCACTATCCACAGATGGCGACCCTTCTGCATGCTGAATAACATCCCACATTACACACTTATTATAAAGGTTTCAGTGACCACATCATATTGATGAGTGAAATGTTGTGACCCTTGAAATTTGAGGGTTTTCTAGGAATATGCAGTTTAACTTGTCTTCTTCTACCTCAATTTTTTGACTTTTTATTTGAAATAATTTTCAATTTATATAAAAGCTACAAAGATAATAGAATTTCTGTGTATTCTTCATCTGACTCCCTGCAATGTTAATTTTGCATAACATAGTAGAATTAGCAAAACCACAACATTAACACTACCTCAATACTATTAACTAATTTGTAGATGTCATTTTTTCCCAAGTATCCTTTATCTGGGGTCCAAGATATAAACCATAACTAAAGAAGGACAGGGCAAATTTTAGTTAGGTGAAAATAGATAATAATTAAATAGATCTTAAGTAACTCACCATTTCTGTTTCCATTTTCCCATCCTTAAAGATTAGAAATCTTTTTTTTTTTTCTATTCTCAATGTTGAGTCTAAATTATTGCATGCAGTATGAACTGGAATTATTGCTAAAATGAATCTCAGGTTCTTTGGGTATAAGAAAAGTTGCTAATAGACATTAATAAATCCCTTACCATACATAAGATTCCAAAGAGTACACATACTCACAGAGTACATTTGGGTGATAGAAGGCATTTGCCCCATGAAAAATAAATAATATAAGATTTGAAGGCTATAAACTTTTTAGGATGGTGGACATGAGCATAGAATAAATTTATCAAGATAAATTAGCTAGAGACCTTGGGACTGAGCTTGGCCTACAACAAAGAAGAGGATTTAGATAAGTGGAAAGGAGAGAGATAGTATGTTAGGAAATAGTAGGCCAACAGCAAATGGACAAGAGGAACATATCAGAATTATATTCAGGGAGAACTGAATAGATTAGTTAGCTGGAATAAAGCTAGATGAGAGATGAGGGCAAATTATTCTGAGTTCCAGGATAAGTGTTCAGTCATTTAATAACATTGATGTTGTTAAATCTAAGCAATGGGTTACATCAGTGAACCAAATCCATGAGAGTTGTTCCTACATGGAGTTTATATTGTATCATTTAAGATTTAATTTATATGTATAATATGAAACTATTTAGAAAATTTGAAATGGATAAATGATTATGTTCCAAATTCCCATTTTAAGAAGACTGGCCAGTATCAGAGGCCAAAATTAAAAAGGAAAAAAGGATAAGTTAGATATAGAAATGTGTTCATATCTTGAACTATAGTAAGAATGATTAAAAAAAAAAAGCTCACTAAAAATGCCATTTGACAGCATGGCCATCACGTGGTCAGAAGCAATTTACAGATTCAGTGCTATTCCAATAAAAATCTCAATGACATTCTTTAAACAAATAGAACAAATATTGATGAAATTCATATGGCACCACAAAAACCTTAAATAGCCAAAGCTCTCATGACTAAAACAAAGGAGAACGGGAGGTATCACACTCCCAGACTTCAAACTATAATACAAAGCCATAATAATTAAAACAGTATGATACTGGAACAAAAACAGATGCACATTCTCACTGGTGAAAGGTGGCATCTCATAGTGGTTTTGATTTGCATTTCTCTGATTACTGCTGGTAGGGATGCAAGCTAGTCCAACCATTATGGAAAGCAGTATGGTGGTTCCTCAAACTACTAAAAATGGAACTTCCATATGATCCAGCAATCCCACTCCTAGGAATATACTCAAAAGACACAAAAACACTGATTCAAAAGAATACCTGCACCCCCATGTATATAGCAGCACTCTTTACAATAGGTAAGACCTGGAAACAACCTAAATGCCCCAAAACAGATGACTGCATCAGGAAGCTGTGGTACATATACACAATGGAATACTATTCAGCAATCAAAAAAGATAAACTAGAGTCATTCATATGAACATAGATGGAGCTGGAAGGGATTATGCTCAGTCAAATAAGTCAGAAGGCAAAAGAAAAATACTGGATGGTTTCTCCCCTAGGAGGAATATAAAGAAATCAAATAAGGATCAAAGAAAATAATAACAATAATAAAAACACTACAAAAACAAAAAGACAAGGACAAATTGGGGACACTTGGTGGGGAGGGGGAAGGGAGAAGGTTGAGGGCAGATAAGAGCACAAAGGACTGAGGTGATGGTGCACTGGTGAAATGGTGATGGGGAATACATGGCGATTACTATTGATGTTGAATATATAAATAAAGGGAAAAAAAGAAAACAGATGCACAGCAATGAAACCAAATAGAAAGCCCAAAAATAAAGACACACATATATGGACAACTAATCTTTGACAAAGAAGCAAAGAATATGCATTGGAACAAAGACAATTTGTTCAATAAATGGTTCTGGGAAAACTGGACCACAAGCAAAAGAATAAAACTAGACCACTAATTCACAATATGCACAAAAATCAACTCAAAATGGATAAAAAAATTGAAGATAAGGTCCTCCCTGTTGGTGCAAGGGGGTAAGCACAGCACTATGAAGGTATCTGTAGCCACTGCAGCACAAGTTTGATCCCTTGCCAGGGAGCTGACCCACATGGTGAAGCAAACTCCTGTTTAGTCCACTGCTCCCTTTAGTAGTATATTTCAATCAATCTGCCTGTTCTATTCCCCACTCTGTCTCTGGTGAATCCTCTCACCCCCTGTACCTCTGGCCTGTATCCTAGTTCTTGTGTGCATAAATAAAGTAAATTTAGGAAAAAAAAAAGAATTGAACATTAAGACCTGAAACCATAAAATATATAGAAGAAAATATAGGTAAGACATTATACGATGTACATCTCAGTAACATTTTTAAAAACTCATTTCCCAAAGCAAAGAAAGTTAAGGAAAAGGTAAATAATTGGGATTACAGCAAACTAAAAGGCTTCTATACAGAAAAAGAGACATTAACTAAAACCAAGAGACACCCCACTGGTTGGTAGAAAATTTTTGCACTCCATACAACTGACAAGGGACTGATCACAAAGACACACAAAGAATCCAATTTTGTGAGTTACAAAAACAAAGTAAACGATTCAGTCCAAAAATGGGCAGAAGAATTTAAAAGACACTTGTCCAAAGAGAAAATGCAAATGGCTAACAGGTATATGAAAAAATGTTCAACATCCCTCATAATCAGGGAAATGCACAGATGGATTAGTGGTAGAAATTCTATGGGAACTACATCTGAGAAAAGAAAGCAAACATTGTACAAAAATAAACAATGATATAAAATATACATACATTTTTTAAAAAAGAAAGTCATTATTGAAAGGAATCAAGAATATCTGGTAATTGGTTAGTTGAGACAAGAGAAATACAGATGATATTTCAAGTTGGAATGAACTGAAATTTATGCTGTTGGCTAACATGAAAGGCAAGACAACTAATTCAGTTTCCGACTTACCATATACAGTGTTTGAGATCATGGTACAGTCTATTGGAAGTATTCAAATATCTTTTGGAGTTGGAAGTCATTATTTAGGCGAGGTCAGAGTTAGAGTTTCAGATTTTTTCCTTATTTTCATAAAATAGCATTTGAGATTCTGACAGTGGAGTGTGTTTTCAAAAAAATATTGTAGTGCAGAACAGTCAAAGATATAAACTTCAGCTACAGAAATTGGGAACAAAATGATATGGAATACAAAATACATAGCACTATTAGGTAATAAGTGAGATACTCAAGATATAGAAAATACTAGTAATGATTACTGTGCATGAGGATTATTCTAAGTACAATATATAAATGCATTCTAGTCTCTCAATCTTAAAACGTAGATAGTATCGTCTTCATTATACAGAGGAGACAATTAAGGCAGAAAACAATTGGTTAAATTGCCTGAGATCATGACACTGGCAATCAAGATTGAAATCCATTCAGACTGACTCTGAATAAAGTTGATGCAATCAATAATTGCTTCCTTCCACTGTTTTTCCCTCCTTCCCTCCCTTCCTTTCAAACTTTCACTTTCTCTCTGTCTCTCTCTCCTTTCCATTTTTCTCAAAAGTTTCATGAGTAGGGGCTACTGAAATAGAATATAGTCTTCTGCTAGATTCTCATGAGAGTGTAAGATTCACTATGTATCAAGGGTGTAACAAACTCTAAGGAGTTTTGAACATACCACCTTATTCTATTATTTATTTTAATTTTTATGCATTTATTTTCTCTTATAAACAGTCTTGTTTATTTTGTCACTGTAGGATTTCTCTCTTCAGGTGTGGTCACCTTAGTTTTTAAGCAAAAATAAACATCTTTACCACACAGTGTTTACCAAGGCAAATTCCAATATCCTAATGGATTTATAAAAATATTAAACTCTGTGAAGATTTAGAAGTATTTCTGTGTAAAATGTGTCTTATTTATGGCACACTTTATGTGTATTAATTTGTCAATTATTTATTGGGCTTCCAGATACTGTGCTAAGAAGTGAAGATAAAATCATCAGAATGCTCCCAAGGACACTCAGTCTGTCAAAAAGACAGACCTCAAAGAAGTACAATATAAATTTTGCAAGTGGTAAAATAAAAAAGAAATACAAATATCACACAATAGGGACAAGTGAATAACTGGAAATACTTGCAGTTCATATAAGCAATTAATCTATATCTTTATAAAACTGTGTTGAAATAAGTGAATATTGCAGAACATGCCACCTTATTACTAAACACTTCAGTATTTCCTAAAAAGAAGAATATTCTCTCCCATAGCCACAGTTCAATTATCAAAATAAGGAATTAATATTGCTACAGCACTATTCTTTCATTTATAGACCTATTCAAGTTTCACCAATTCTCTCCCTAAGTTCTAGTAAACCCTAGAGTAAATAATGTTTGATAACATGTATTTAGTTCCACTATTCTATTTTAAATTGAACAGTTTCTCAGTTTGGTGTTTAACTGACTTTCCTGCTTTTAGCAGTGAAAGTCCTGTGTCCCAGAAAAACTAGGATGGTGGTTACTTCATCACCTTGATATTTTCAAGTCAGGTCATGTTTTCTTGAATATCTTTAATAAATGAAGATCTCTTATAAATCAAGTAATGAGATGAATATAAAAGTATAGAAAAGTGGGTGATGGAATATGCAATTTACATTGAAAGAACTAAAAATGGCCCAAAAATATTGAAATACATAAGCAACTCAATTCAAGAAATGCAAGTTAATAAACTCCCATTTTTTAAAAAAGCAAGTGATAGATCTCTGAAGGAAAATATAGCATGTTATGTTAATGAGAGCATAGTGAAACTGGTATTCATCCCAGCTACATAAATGTAAATAGGCATAACTAGACGAATTTTATCAATATGGATTAAGAGTCTTAAAAGTATTCTCATTTTTATCAGTAATTTTGATTCTAGACATGTAGCCTAAGAAAATAATTATCAGACTCACCTATGAAAACATGGATAAAAATGATCATCACATGTTCTATATAGAATGTTCATATAATGTAATATAATGAAAAAATAATATTTTGGAGGTATTTCCTAATATGGATAATTCTTAAAAATAGATAAGAAACTACATACAATATAATTTTGGGTGGATACAGTATATATTATATACCTTACAATACAGAGTAAAAGGAAATATACCAAAATATCAGCAAAAAATAATTGAGTGATGAAATTAGCACATTTCACCTTTATAATTTTTTCTTTCCCCATTTTTATTCTTTATAATAAGCATGCATTATTTATATATGAAGTAATGAAGTTTCAAGATGGAGGGAAATAGTTAGGTTGGGGTCCTGAGGAGTAAGTAGATGGTTTGGAATAAATTACATAAAGAATATGCTAGGAAGAAGCAATGAGATATAATAAATGGATTGAAATGATATCATTCCATGATAGCACTAGAGAAAATCAGATTCATTAATCGGTGTACTTTAGGACATCCAAATAGTTACACACATAATTGTCTAGCCATTCCAATGGAACAAATACATTATAAGTGGACATTTAACTTCATCTTCAAAAACCTCCCTATAGCTTTTCCTCCATAGCAACTTAAAGCAAGCTAGGGCCCCCTACTGGAATGGTTTTCTAGGAAGGGTAAAATTTGTCTTTTAAAGTATAAAATAACAGGTTTACCTGCTTCCATTAAATTTCTCAATGTCTGGCAGAATGAGGAGAAAGGTTATTGTTTTACTAAGGAAATGGTGAAACAGAATGCAAGTGGACTACAGAGAACTCACAATTAGGTATAACAGTTACATAGCATCTGGCAAATATTTGCTTGACTATCTATGGAGTCTTATTGAGAAAGTCACTTAAGAGTGAGAAGAGGTAAGAAGATGGTATAAAAACATCAAGATTTCGAATTTTAAATGTAAGGAAGGATATGACATACACTTTTAGAAATAATAGTAACTGCAATTGGGTAATATTGAATGGCTACGTAAAATACCTTGCTTCTCTTACGCTTTCATTATCTCTTTAGTGGGTTTTTCTTCGTCTGACAACATTTTTTCCCACCTGAAATCAGCACTACAATCTTCCAACAATTTATGTCAGTTATTTAGCATCTCTTACATGAATACTCATACAAAATACTACAGATTTTAACAGAGAAGTAAATTTACAGAAATCAGTGATCAAAGAACTGATTGTGGAGAGTAGTTGTCTGTCAGTGAAACTCTTACTCAAATTTAGGCTTCTCTATCAGCACATTTAGTTAAAATTCCTCTCCCATTGTTAAGAATCTAGACACTTCAATATGAACCATCTATGTTTTATCTTTTATAACAAATTCAAACTGAATAGTGGCTGCATACTTTTTCAAAAAGGAAAAAACTAATAATCAGAGTATTTGTTTAAGATGTAGAAATGGAAGAAACTTTTCCATATTTTGGAATAAGAGTCTTACAACAATAGTGGCAATATTATGAAAGATCATAAAAATATCTGTTTTTCCATGAAAGAGGAGGGAAAATTTAATTTGTACCAGGCCAGTCCCTGAAATTAATAAGGAGGCATGGGTTGTCTAAAGATCTGTCACATGATTTTAAGTCTCAGCATACATTAGAAAGAGGATCTCCACTTCTGCCAAGACAAAAATTTAATACAACCCATATTCAAATCTGATATTTCCATGAGATTAAAAAGCAACATGAATATTTTAACACATGTATAGAGTCAAGCAATCATATTTAAAAACATTTTGATGATGGCCAGATTACTTGAGTTCTGCACAGAAAATGTTGAAGGGTGTGGGGCTTATTTTCAGGTATCTGACTGCTGAAGGGATTGAAATGCCAAGGACTAAAAGGAAGCTAGAAGAGGAAGACAGGTATTACCAAGCACTTCTATGTAAGGACAACAGTTAAGAACTTTAACATATCTGATCCTCCCCATTACCCAATGAGGAGACATTATAGTCATTTCATAAATAAGTAAACTGAAGCTCTAACAGGTTAGTTTACTTTTTTCTACAGTCATTCAGCTCATAAATAGTAGAACTAGAACCCTGACCCAGATCCATAAAAGTCTCTGTTCTTTGCAATCCAATGAATCTCAATTTTCTTGTGCATATACGTTTCATAAATTGCTTTTTACAATTAGGGATTTCTGAGGACTATGCCCAGAGATTCCGATTAAGTATGTCTAAGATGGGGCTCAAGAGTCTCCATTTTTAACACATACCACAAATAACTGTGATGGAGATAGACTAACAAGGCAACCAATTCCAGTTTAGTTACTAAACATAATACTTATTGACTGCTTATAAAACCTCTTACTATTGCTAATGTTAACATGGGCAGCATAATTGTGGCTTAATTAAAATTCAATGCTTAAATATTTATTGAATGAATGAATAACAGAATAAAGAGTTTCATGCCTACTATGGACCAGGTAATGTTCTAAGACCTAGGGTTATGAAGATAATAACATTTAAAGTTTCTTTACAGAACTATTATAATAGAGGCATTTTCAGGAGTAAAAGGAACATTTCTATTCATAGTTAATTTCCCTGAATCTCCTCTAGCAATTTCCTTCATTTTTTTCAGAGGACATGACTACCACTCTTAAGGGATTTAATGTGTGCTAGGAACAGAATCTAGTAGGAAAATACAACTGATATACATGGTAGAAAAAAGTAAGCATAACCAATGGTGATAAAGGGCAACTGGGGCACAATGTAGACAGTACCCAATTCTCCTGAGTAATGGGAATATGTAAATATAGCTCAGACCTTTAGTAATTAGTAGGTATTTGTCAAGTAGATAAGAAAACTCAAGCCATTTGGGTGGAGGTAGCTACATGAATGATAGCATGGAGGTTAAGAAAGACCCAAACTACAAGGAGTTACTCATTCAGTCAGTCACTTTCTTAACAGAAACACTCTCTAGACAAATTTTGCTTAACAAATTTCAATCCTACCCAGCCAGATTTCCATTGAGAAAAATGTCAGTTATCCAGCTTGATCATTTCATACCTACCTGTCTAGTTTACCTATTCAAACTAAACCTGGAAGTGCCAAGAGCTAAGATGAGCCACTGTCTATTAATTATTTCTGCCAGCCCAGTAACCTGTTTCTCATTCCTCCTGTAAGACAGTCTTGCTACTTTAGCTATTTAGCACGAATTACTTATTGTTCATTTGTGAAGTAAATGGAGACTACCATTGGATTTTAAGACAACTCAATTTTGAGGACCTTAATCAGGTTTAAGGTCCTAGGCCAAGGACTAGGATAATCTGAGTCCAAAGACAAAACATGAGAACAGGGACACATATATACAATAACTTACCCTACAAGTACTCTGGTATATTTCAAAGAAATGTGTTTATAAAGTTTTTTTAATTAAAATATGGCTATGGGACGTTTGTTACAATGGGCATGATGAATAGTAAAGTGTTAAACAGCAGCATTATTCATAACACTGAGGTTCACAGTCTGTCAGCATTTCCATTTTAAACTCCTTCTGAATGAATTCCAAGAGCTACAGCATTACCAGAGAGCCCATTAATTTTCAAATGTATATAGAATAGAAAGAGCTGTATTAAAACTAGTACTTTGGAGTCTGCCTTTGAAATTTTAGGAATCTTTCCCCTGACTCCCTCTTCCCATTAAAAAATAATTGCAACAAACAATGCACTCCAGATACCAGATGTTGTCCCATGTTGGATACAGAATGCTTGGGGGAGATTTCTATACAGAAATACATTTCTTCTAAACCTTGTAGGGTAGCTCTACCCAAATTCCTTGATAGAACTGTTATGATAGGATCATTTTATAAGAATGGTAGGTACTTCAGGAGTGAAAGGAACATTTCTACTCAGGTTTACTTTTTCTGAATTTCCTCTGTTGAATTTTTTAGAGGGAAAATTCTATTCTAAAAGTCATTGAAAAACATGTTAAATCTTATAATAAAAGTGTGACATTGTTCTAGATGTTCATAGTTTTCAAATAATATGAAGATATATTAATAGATAACACAGTAGCATACTTGATAACATCTACTAATGTTAAAAAAGGGTTCATTAAGAAATAGGACAATGAAAGAGACTACTTCATGGTACTGTATTTTGTTCCTACTGAAATTCTGCATATATGTGATCTATTGTATTATTAGTATCTCTATGCTTCTATGCACCTGCTCCCCTCTATTATGCCCACCCCAATCTCAATCACATCTAATGTAAAAAATTACTTTAAGAGAACATTTAGGTTGAAACCATTTTGTTTTTGAGTATATGAAAAATTACTACTGACAAAAGGTTTTGGTGAAAGATTATTTGGAGGATCTGGCATGTCTTTCCCCAGTGAAAATAAATTATTTAGTTTTTAGTTTCAAACACTTCTACATTTGTCAGGTTAGTTGTCCATGACTCTTTCCCTGAGACTCAGCTAGGTCTTTGTGTGGACAGGGCTTTCCCATTTCTGATCTCTGCGCCAACCCATTCTCTGTGCCACAGTTGTTTCCCAGCAGACCTGAAATTAAGAGCATGTGATTAATAGCAGGACTCAGCTAACTATGCTTGGTTCCAATGGCTCACATCCAATAGGGAAAATGAATCCAAAAGACTATATTTGACCCTGTTCTACTCTAAAATAAGATTTCTGACAGTCACACTTTTATTTATTCAAAGATACTGAATGTTTCAGTTTGGCAAGAAATCCCAGATGAAATTTTCTAAGTTTACTCTTTGAGTTGCACCTTCTAAAATTATTTTTCCTGATGTACAATTCTTAGGTGCTAACATTTACTATGATATTACACATGTCTCCCATTTTGTTCAAGCAATGGAGCTTATGCTAATCATATAAACTAAACACCAGTTTTCCCCTTCTCTTTTATTTAGTTTTGTGTTTACACACAGATCATTAAATCAAGATCTTTTTCCTGTGCAGCTGTTGTGTGTGTGTGTGTGTGTGTGTCTGTGAGAGAGAGAGAGAGATAGAGATAGAGAGAAAGAGAGAGAGAGTGTGAGAGAGAGAGACTCAAGAACTATTTTCTTCTTTCTCTTTCATTGCCACTCTTTAAGTCTACCCATTCAACTCAAATTTCTGCATTTTAATTTAGGAAGTAAATTGAGTGGAAGGCATTAGTTAGACTGCATACAAATCATTTCCCTCATAAGAATTTTTAGTGCTGTTTAAAGACTCACAACAGTTCCTTAACTTAAAGGAATACTCTGTGTTAATACTGACTAAAATGAAAATAAATGTAAACATATAAAAGAAACTTCTAAATTCGTGTGTTAATACTCTGTGTTTATACTGACTAAAATGAAAATAAATGTAAAAACACCTTGATTATTAAACTGTATAAAAATTAAGAATTTAATACTGTATCTGCCCTTCTGATCACCAATCATTTTCTTCCCAGAGAGTAGAGTTTTAAGTTTTCCCACCTCCTGACAACTATATCCAATGTGTAAAACAAAATGACTGTACGCTATAACCAAAAAATATATTTTGAAATATATATTCAAGAGGAAAGTATTTAGAATTCCATTACTGCCAGCCCCAAAATATGAAGCATTACTTTGGTAGAAGAAATACTAAATGTGGAGAGAAAGTATTAGGGAAATACAAGAAATGGAAATAATTAAGTGTGTCTTCATGGGTAACCAACTAATTCTAGGAGAGATGGATATTCTTCCTAAAAATCTTTGGATTTTTAATAAAGTGCAAGAGAAATAGTGTTTGACAACAGTAGCTAAACTCCCTCTCCTGCCCCTGCATCAGTGATTTATAAAACAAGGCATATGAAAGGATTTTTTAAACTCATCAGGGACCTCCCGGGTAGCGCAAGGGGTTGAATGCCACACTGTGGGGCTTCACAGCCACTGCAGCAGGGAGGGGACCCACATGGCACAACAAACTTTTACAGCTCACCTGATGCTCCCCTCAGTAGTGTATTTTAGTCAGTCTGCCTGTTCTGCTCCCCACTCTGTCTCTGGTTAATCCTCTCACTCCTGCTCCTCTGGCTTGTACCCCAAGTTCTTGTATGCATAAATAAAATCTATTAAAAAAACTTATCAGATTACATAAAGGATATGAAAATTGTTAACACTTGAAAATAATGAGTGTCTGCTTTGTGTGAAATGCTCTTTTAAGAAGAATTGTGATATTAAAACATATTTATACAGATAATGGGTGGTGTTTTATGATTATATACACCTCACCTTTGTTATGATATACTTTGAAAAGGGTCTGCTAGTTCTGTACTTTTAACTTAAGAAATCAGTGAACTCATACAGGTTTTTGAGGAAACTGATAGGAATCTAAAAGATTCCCCCTCCTGTTTGGGATAAAAGAATTGGTGCTTTTTTGTATGTACTACGTTAGAATGGACTTTGCCTACAAAGGGATCAAATCCTAGTTTTGCCACTTTAGAATGGACTTTGCCTAAGAAGGGATCAAATCCTAGTTTTGCCATGTAGAAGCAATGGAATCTCAGTTATATTATGAAATATCTCTCAGTTTCAATTTCCCTGTTTATAGACTAAGGTTAATAATACAATATTCAAGCACTGTTGTCAAGATGAAATGATCCATGTATGATGCCTCCAACAGACCCTGGTATATAGAACATAATAAACGTTACTACCTCCTTTGAGGTATTCAGCCCAGATAGCATTTATCTCAATCTTACTAATCAAGGACACACACTTGAAGATAAAGCACAGAGCTGATTAGTAGCAGTCACATTACAAGAAGGTCTTTCTGATGATGACAGTAATAATAATAGTAACAATGTTTTTTTATTATTATTATGTAACAGTTTTCCAGTTGGTTCACTGATTAACGTTTTACTCTAAAACCAAACACACTTCAGGATTTGTGTCATAATTAGGAAACAGGATCCACTAGATGTGTAACAAAAAAGAAACAGGGCAGAAATTTCTGGAGTTGAACACATTCTGAATTAAAGATTTCAATTCCAGAAATTCATCTTGCATAATAAATAATAAGCCCTTTTCATTCCTTGTATTTGAAATTGGCTTCTAATTTGCAACTTAGGACCTCCCTGGTGGCGCAGTGGGTTAAGCAACGCACTATGAAGCAGACCTCAGCCACTGCAGCACTAGTCTGATCCCTGCTGCCGGGGGTGGGATGGGGGGTTGGGGTAGTTGGGGGGGTGGGGGGGTGTAGGGACACCCACATGGCGTGGCAGACCTCTCCTGCTGTGCCCACTGCTCCCCTCAGCAGTGTACTTCTGTTGATCTGCCCCTGCTCTCTGTGGTGAATCCTTTCACCACCCCACCCCCACACCTCTGGCCTGTACCCGGCTCTTGTATGCATAAATAAATAAATCTTTAAAAAAAAATAATTTGCAACTCATATGAAGCTTACATTGCAGGAAGGAAACAAACTATCCTGTTAGAGGCTTTCTTCCTTAGCTGGATATTAGAAACTCAGGACTAGCAAAAACAATCCTGTTTTGACTTGGAAGCAAAACAAAACAAATGTTGCAATTACTTAAACTATCAGTTTAAACTGAGTGCATCTGCCCCAAAACTTTCTGAATAGTTAACAACCACTGGTTTTAATGTTGATGACCTGCCACTCATCAAGACCTGTATTTATATCCCAATTAAATGTGTATTCACATAGCCAGTTTACATGTGAAAGAAACATTCCTATAAATCTTATCATGTATGTTTGCTTCATATTCAACCAATTTACCAGGTATTCACAGGCAGAGTCCATGTCTGTATTGTGAGAGACATATTTCAGTAACACACACATTGCTTAAAACTAGTTGTAGAATGTATATGGTCTAGAAGATAAAATCCTTCATTATTTTTATTAGCTGCAGTATTTTTAAAAACCTTTCTTTGGCAATGTATGTGATGAGTGGAGTATAATTTTTTTTATAAGTGAGTCAATTTTGAGCCAAAGTAAGATTCTTGATGGGTTAATTGAAATGATTATTTAGACACAGGCAACCACATGTGAGTAAACGTGCATACACACACACACACACACACACAAACATTCAAATTGTGACCATATAAAGCCAAGAACAAGATCTAACAAATTTATTTCCCTTTCAGACAAGTAGGCAAAACTGGCAGATCAAAGGGGTGCATTTCAATGTCATGATTCCGGATATTCGACCATTAGATTTTTCTGATACTCTTACTGGAAAGGGAAAGTAATGTATTTTAGATATAAACAACACAAGCCAATGAATACATAATTACTCCAGAGCTGTAAGAAGGAAGGAAAGGAGGGAGGCAGAGAAGGAGATAGGGAGGTAGGTAGACAGAAAAAAAAAGAGGCTGCATTAACAGCTTCCAACACATCATGGATAACTGGTGTTTGCTCTTTCTAAGTAGGAATTTTCAAATTCTTTTTTTTTTAAGATTTATTTATTTATACATACAAGCGCTGGGGTACAGGCCAGAGTCCAGGGAAGTGAGAGGATTCACCAGAGACAGAGTGGGGAGCAGAACATGCAGATGAACTGAAATACACTGTTGAAGGGAGCAGTGGGTGAGGCAGGAGAGGTCTGCTGCATCATCTGGGTCCCTTCCCTGGCCGGGGATTGAACTTGTGTTGCTGTGCCCTGGATGCTTCACAGTGCAGAGCTCAACCCACTGCGCCACCAGGGAGGTCCAGTTTTCAATTCTTAAACGAAGACAATGGTGATGCTGATCAAATTTGGAAATGATACAATGATGGGATTTGAGTGGGGAGACCAACCTGAAACCATCTGACTGAGATGTTCCCAGCTTGAGCACCAAAAATCCCAAATCCCAGGAAACCCCTCAGTCCCAAGTTAACCAGGGTGATAGTCACCCTGGATTTGAGCAATGGCAAGAAGGAATAAACAATTACCAGGGAACACACAGAAGCACCGATTCACGAGAGTCTTGTATGTTTGAGAAGCTGCAACCACTTCAGAGCTACTGGAGCAAGTATTGGTAGATGAGAACAAGCGTTACAAATTGGGTTCTTAGGATATATATATATATTTTAACTATGGGGAAATATACATAACACAAAATTGACATAAAAGTCAGTATACACTGACTTTAAGTACGTGTACTTTGTTGGACAAATATTACCACCATCCAACCCAGAACTATTTTCCTCTTTCCAAAGTTGAAATCCTATATTCATTACACATTTCATATCTCCCCTTCTCCTCAGTCCCTAACAACCACTGTTCTACCTTCTTTTTTTTTTTCTTTTTTTTTTTAAGATTCATTTATTTATGCATACAAGCACTGGGGCACAGACCAGAGGTGTGGGGTGGGGGGTGAGAGGATTCACCACAGAGAGCAGGGAGCAGAACAGGCAGATAACAGAAGCACACTGCTGAGGGGAGCAGCGGGCACAGCAGGAGAGGTCTGCTGCGCCATGTGGGTCCCCCTCCCTGGCCGGCAGCAGGGATCTAACTCGTGCTGCAAGTGGCTGCAGTTTGCTTCATAGTGCGTTGCTTAACCCACTGCGCCACCAGGGGAGGCCCCATTCTACCTTCTGTTTCTATGAATTTGCCTACTCGTATAAGTAGAATAATACAGCATTTGTCCTTTTAGTGATTGGTTTATTTCACTTAGCTCAGTGTTTCAAGATCCATCCACTTAGAGCGTACATCAGAATTTCTTAGGACTCCCTGGTGGAGTAAGGGGTTGAGCACCACACTGGGCTCCCACAGTGGGGCTTCCACAGTCACTGCAGCATGAGTTCGATCCCCAGTCAGGAGGGGTCTCACAAGGCACAGCAGACCTCTCTTGCCTGGCCAGCTACTCCCCTCAGCAGTGTATTTCAGTAGATCTGCCTGTTCTGAACCCCACTATGTCTCTGGTGAATCCTCTCACCCCTGCACCTCTGGCCTGTACTCCAGCTCTTGTTTGCATAAATAAGTAAAAATCTTTAAAAAGAAAAAGAATTTTCTTACTTTTTGAGGCTAAGTGTAATGTGCATACCACATTTTGTTCAGTCATTTGTACTACTTGTATCACCATTTGTATTACTAAGTGATAAACACTTACGTTGCTTCTACTACCTTTGCATTACTGCATATATCATCACACATTCATAGGTATAAATATTTGTTTTCAGTTCTTCTGAATATACTCAGAAGTATGATTATGTTAGGTCATATGTTAATTGTACTTTTAATTTTTTGAGCAACCACCATTTACCATGGAAGTGGCACCACTTTCTATTTCCACCAGCAATGAACAAGTTTTAATTTCTCCACATTCTTGCCAACATTTATTATCTTGTTTTTTATAGTAACCATATTAATGGATATGATATGGTATCTCATTGTAGTTTGATTTTCATGTCTCTAATAATTATTGATGTTGATCATCTTTTCATGTACTTATTTGCCACTTATCTATTTTCTTTGAAGAAATGTCGACTCAAATCCTTTGTTTTATAATTGGGTTATTGAGTTGTCATTGCTTATATATCAGTCTTCCTAATTTGTATAGCTCTAGGACTAACCTCTCACAAGATGAAATCATTTAAGAATTTTTTAACATAGGGAATCATGAGACTTGAATTTGATTGGCTTACTCTGAAGAAGTTAGGAAGAGTGAAGGTAGGGAAGTGAAGGAGGTAAAACCCGAAGCAAGGAGATAATATAGAAGCTTTCATAATTATAAGTCAAGAAACAGTGAATACCACTGGTAGCCAATTGGGGAAAAGAAATATATACAAGATTTTAACAGGGCATAGTAAAAGGCCTAAAAGATTGATGGGCTATGATTCACAGAAATTCAGGATAACTTTCCGTTTCTGACTCAGGAGTCTGGGTGAATGGAAATATCATTCACAAGTTCAGAACTAAAAGGAAAGATAAAATCAGTTTTGGGTAAACTGAGTATGACGTATAAGTACAGCAATCAGGTGAATATGCCTCATTGGTGGTTGAATACATTTGGAGTTCAGTAACAGTTTGGACTCGAGATACACATATTGCTATGTAGGTGAATCCTGAAACCATATATTGTTTAAGTAGTGTGTATAAAATCAGAAAAGTATATTTATTTCTGAAAACATAAAAATTTACGGATTTGACAGAGGAAGAGGAGTCCACGAAAAATAAGAAATAATATCATTTGGAGGTAAAACATTCAGGGATACAATTTCAGCTCAACATAAGAAAAGCATTTTAAAAATTATAGCTGTCAAAAAAATGGGGAAAAGATCATTTTTTGAAAACGAATTCCCAGAGTGTTGTCAGAAGCAGGCCAACCACTTACCTAGATGCCACAGGAGGGATTCGCACCTGGTAAGGATTTAATCCCCAGGCTACAATATACTTTGTAGTGATATAAAGACTTACTGTTTCATCAAAAACAATGTGAATTAACAAATCCCTGGGAGAGCTTGACTTGTTTAATAGTTGAGGTTTGCAGGACTGACTGAATTCATTAAGGAGAAATACATGACTCTTTTTCAGTCTTCCAAATCAAAGGCTACGCATATCCCACTCAGAAATTGCTGCAAATATTTTGGGAATATAAGCCAAAATAATAACTGTGATTCTCTTATAAATAATGCTTGCTGAAAGACTCAGACACACAGCCAAAACACTTTGGTTCCAGTAAGATGAGTAAGAGCGCCTGCCAGCACTTCAGAAGACAACTCCCCTTGTGTCAAAGGAAGGCTCTGTGTGTTTTATTTACAGATTTAAATATAAATATAGGAACATCATAAAAAAAGGAAATGTGAATAAGGACATAAGCTAGAATTATTCTTGTTCTGTGTCTTAAATGGTGAGTTTTACAAAATTCAGGGGCAAAGGAAAGCCACAGAGTAAAACCTCTCTAAGGAGCCACTTGATAAATATTCCCATCTTCTCACTGGAAGGAAAAAGCAACCTTTGCACTTGAATCCTTTATTTGGTTTTGTAACTCGTAATGAGGCCCACCTGCCTCAACATGCTGACTGACAGCACAGCTGCGTTCTCTCACGCAAGGTCCTGGTACCCACCAGCTCTGGATGGAGTTCAGATCACCAGTTACTGTAATCCCATTGCTGGTCTCTGAGGAGTCACTAGCCTTCCAAACAAATGTGAAGTCTGGGAATCGTCTCCACATAGGCAAAGCGGGTTGGGAATGAAGGCAATAAGGAGGTCTTGTTATCTAAAAGCCTGCATTATTTATTTTTCACACCTGTTACCTCACTCCCACCCCTGAGAAAGCGAGACTTCTATAACTACTATTTCTGTAACTAAAAACTTCAACATTCTAATATCCTTTCAGGGTCACACAGTGATGACTTGCATTCTACCTTTATCACCTATTAGCAGTATAACTTCGGTTATCTTTGCCTCAGTTTCCTTATCTGTTAATGTGGCTATGAAATTCAAACATTACAAGAATAATACACGAGGAGCTTATATATGCAGGATATGCAGGATTTCTGTACCTGATAATTTAGAGAACTCAAATTGAATGCTGCTCTTCCTGAGTGACTCATGGAAGAGGACAATAATGCTTTGTAAATTAGCCTTTGGCTCAGATTCTAAATAGGTTTCTGCATGTGTTGAACTCTTGGCATTTTGTTATTGTTTACCAGGTGATTATCTATCCTCTAAGGTCTGTGGTCTCCAATATGTTTCTGATGCGGAGCTAATTTATGATATAATGATATCACTCAACTCTTCAGCAAACTGACATGTTTGGGGTCCTTAGAGTTCCAGGTGAAGAAAGTTTGAAGGCAGAAGACAACCAATTGCTAAAAGCTGATATAATTTTGCTCATGGATTCAATTTTTGTATTAAATCCTCTTTCTATTTTGAGCCATCACCAATGTCATCAAACTAAAGAATTTCAGAACTGGAAAGAACCTTTGATTATTATTAAAGTCAACCCCATCATATATATATGAAGAAACAGAGACACAGAAATGCTGAGTTCTCTGCTCTCTGAACACTTAGTGGAAGGGATTGAAACTGAACCCCTCTTGGTTCAGTTTCCTCAGAGGGGTTCAGTTTCCTCATTCATACTTTCATCCTAGACTCTTGTGATGTAAAAGATACTGAGAATAAGGAAATGAAGAAAAATCAGTCTGAGTCTTAAGCATCTTATAGTCTAGAGGACAACTCTACCAAGTCTATGGACCATTATCACACAGTGTGGAAACCTGAAGTGCTGGAATATTGGGTGGAAGATGTCACAGGTGTGTATAACACACTACCCATAACTTGTCTTCATCTCTGAAAGTATCTCCTCTAAGTCAAGAAATGGAAGATTTGAGAGAAACATGTAAAAAGATGCAAGTGCTGCACTCCAAAGGCTGGGAAGCTTATCTCAAATGCAGTACAAAGTAGCACATTCCATGCTATATATAAGTTGCAAACAGTTTCCTGCTGAGTTCAGAGGACAGAGAGCTTACAAAGGGATGAGGGGCACTGGAGCAGATGAAAACAGCACTGGACTTTGATGGAAATAGTGGGGACATGGTGCTCAGAATTTATTCTACAAAGCCAGAACTGTGATCCTTCCATAAGTCAAATCTGATTCTTTCCCCCAATGTGATAGCTGTTCTTAGAAGTCCTTTTCAGAACTTAAAAGAACTTAAACATGATGGACTTAGAACAGTTCTTCTGCCACATGTCTTGTCTTCTCTGTGTTTCTCAGCTTATTTTCTTTCAAGGATTCATTTTATATTCAAATGCATTTAAAGATTATCACTTATTCTTTTCTCAGAATCCTACTCTAACTCTTCCTCAAGTCCTTTTACTAATCTAGCCTTTTAAGAAATATTTCCAAATAGGTTTTTTTACATTAAATTTAACATTTCTAACAAAACTCACATGTGAGTTTTAAGTAAAAAGAAAAGTTTTCCAAGAAACAAAATTCTCACAAAATGTTCCTGTTATTTTCCAACCATGTATGTGTGAATGTGTACATATACATTTTAAAATAAATATTAAAATCTACTGAGTGGGGTAATAAGAAAACATAATAATATTAAATTCCTAGACATTATTATCTAAATGGGTAAACTGGGGTTTTCCCCAAATCAAATATGAAATAATCAACTTAAGATGATTAGGAGAAAAATGATGTAATAAAATCAACTATTAAATAGTTCTGGCATGTTGCATTTCCTCAGACTCCTCACATGTTTGCTTAAGAATGGCCAAAGTAATTGGAATGAAAGATAAAACACTGCAACGAGAGTTTGAAATCACAAATTAAATTTCATTAACTTCCCTATTCTCTATATTAATTTGGGGGAAAAGTTACTTTCCCAGGAAGGAAAATTCACTTTAAAAAGCACTCCAGTAATCCCTTGCTCGGAAATAAGCTAGATTGTCCCACACATGGAATCTGATTGGGAAAATTTAGAATTAAAGGAATTAAAGGGAAACTTCAGTAACTCTTGATACTACCATTGTATAATTCTTAGACATTTCTTCTTGCTGAAAGATGATAAGATAATTTGATGGTTACTTAGAAAATCATATAGGCAAACAAATGCCCTAGAAACCAGCAGCAAGTACTTATATGGATTTGTATGACATTCTAGAAATAATCTGGACTGGGTTCAAGGTGCTGAAGTTTGCTATTTGCCAAAGAGTAGAATAAATTCCAATAGATATGTTTTAAAACCCACTTCACTATAAGTTTGATATTTGATATTTTTGACAAATGTATATACCTGTGAGACCACCTCCCCAACAGGGTATGGAGTATTTCCATCACCTTAGACATCTCTTATGTGCCATTACAGTCAACTCCTTCCCCCATTCCTGCTGCTGACTGTATTTCCAGCACTATAAATTAGCTTTACCTTTTCAAGAACTTCATCTAAGTGGAACCATATGTACTCTCTTGTCTGGCATTTTTGCTCAGTTGTTCATGAGGCTACGTGTCTATATACCACCTATATTGGGTAAGTTTCTCTTTTTGTTGCAGGATACATTCCATTATGTAAATAGGAAATTCATCCATTCGCTTATTGATGGAAATTTTCATTGTTTCCAGCATGGGACTATTATAAATAAAAGTTCTGAAGAAAACCCCTCATCTTGCTATTTGTTTTCCATTGTCCCTTTAAATTATTTGTTTCTCTGATTCTCCTTTTCTGCCTTTACTTGGATTAATCAAATATAGTTTTAGTGTTCATTTTATTTCTGGCACTGGTTTCTTAACTATAAGTTTCATTTTAATTTTTAAGTGGTTGCTCCAGCACTAACATTATCACAAGATCATGAGTCCATTTGCCATCCCTTATGTTACTGTCACATTTATACTTCTACATAGCTGTAAACCTCACTTTAAAACCATTCTATTTCTTTTCAGTAGTAAGTGACCTCCATATTACCACTTTCCAGTGATTCTCATTCCTTACTCTAGATTGGTATTCCATCTGGTATCACTTCCCTTTAGCCTGAAGAACATTTTTTATCATTTTTTTATAGTATCAGTCTTCATTATAAAAACTTTGGGAGACTATTTCCAAAATTCTTCAAAAATTGGTTTTCCTTTATCTTTCACCAGCTAGATTTTATTTTTCATAAAGATATTATTCCATTCTTATGGTACGTGTATAATTACTTGTGTCATTCTCCTGTTTTTAACTTTTTCTCTCTATTTTGGTTTTCAACAGTTTGATTTTGATGTGTCTACACGATTTTTTTTCTTTAATGATGCTAGTTTCCTGAATGTACATCAGTATTTTTAAATTTAGAAAATTTCAGTCATTGTATCTTTAAACATGTTTACTCTATCCTTACTCGTCTCACTTTCAGGGACTTTATTACATGTTGGCTACACTAATTGTTATTTTTCCACAGGCCCTTCAACACTGTTAATTTTACTTTAATTTTTTTCCCTGCCCCTTAGATAATCACTGACTCTTTCCTGCCATCCATGATTTACTATTAAGCCTATTGGTGAATTTTAATTTTAGTTATAACTTTCTATTCTAGAATTTCCATTTTTTTAGTTTTTAATTCTCAATTGAGATGCCTTATCTATACCCTGATTTATTCACTATATCCCTTTATTTATTTGAACACATTTTTTCTGATTCCTTTAATGTACTTATAAAACCACTTTAAAATATTTATCTGCTAAAACTAGTGAACACTTGAATTTAGTTCACATTTACTGCTTTTCTATTGACTATGAGATTTCTTTGTATCTCTAACAGTTTTTGTTCATATACAAAACTTTGTGATTATTCATTGCAGGGACATGTCTACTGAAGAGAATGGAATTTTGTTTTACAGATAGTTTGTTAGCTAATCAGTTTAAACTGGAATTGCTTTGTCTTATCCTTTCTTAGCATGTTCCTACGGAAAATTAAAAGTGTTTCCCAAAATTCCTGCTACTTGGCCCTACTTATCTCTATAGGGTAGACAGAGTTTGGAGGATAAGGCTTTGTTACAGTGGGTCTCAAGTTGAGTAATTACCATCAAATATAGCTTTATTGGTCTTTCAGCCTCATGGCTGGCATGTCAATGAGATATTAATTTAGTCACTCCATCATGATGGGGCTGGAACTCTGTCCTCCAGCACTGCCTGGATTCCAACTCACTGTGCCAGAACAAGAAATTGTCCACAGACAGAAGACAGGAGTGTGGCTCCCCTGTGTGATTTCCTTCCCTGAGAAATTAGTTTTGTGTTGTTTGTGGTCCACTGCCTGGAAAGAGGTGCCTCATATATTCTCTTTAGTTTTGTAATGATTTGTGGTAGAAGGTTAGTCCTGTGTTGGCTATTCAGTTATAACCAGAAGTCAAGAATTAAAGTTTAAAAAATTATCATTCTGTAACTGAGCCATCACTTTCCCATGATAAGCATCAGCTTATACCAGTTATAGAATGAAGGGCAATAAGGGGTTAGTCTGTAAAAATCTTTTGGCATATTTCAGGGGTAACAATTATTGGACAGAAACTTCACCATGTCTATTTCTGCAGGGAGCTGTCTTGCATGCAGTCCATGGCATTCCTTATCTATGGTTGGCAGCTAAGGGGGCTGAAAACTTGAACCAAAGGTACAGAGTGATTTGTACTTTCCTGAGTATGTTAAATACTGGCACTCATCAGAAGGAATATTAAATGCTGCGAATTTACAAATTTCATTCTTCCTCCCTCCTCCTCATTACTCCCTTTCCTTTCCTCCCCTGCTCTTCCTTTCCTCTCCTTGTTACGATATTCTCAGGTTCTACATTTTGTGCTATATAGACGCATGTTAATTTTAACTACTCTTGGTTGCATGAAGACAAACCAAAAGTACTATGTTTTGCCTTGAGGATCACAACAGCAGAAAAAAAATCAGAATGAATTAACATCCTTTAGTTAGTTTGCTGATAACCAGATAGTAGGTTGCTTTAAAGTCTGTATTTTATTTATTGATTGCTTATTTAAGTTCTTGATGCCTAACTCAGTGTCTAACCCATGGGATATGTACTTGACAAAGCTTTACTATTGAATAAACAAAGACAAAACACCTGCTCCAATTTTTTGGTATAGCTAACTCTAAAGAAAGGTAATATGTTGGCATTGCATCATCTTGGGTCCTAACTGTCCTCATGCACTTTCCTGCCTTAATGGAATGAATAGGCATACACTACCAAAAAAAATGTGTCATCAACTTTGAAAAGTGAAACTAGTCGATGACGCTAGGACTCACCTTTCTCATTTGTAAAATGCAGATAATAATTGCACTGATTTTATATGATTATTGTAAAGATGAAATATGAATAGCACTACATATGTGCTGGTCACAATGACATTTTAATAGATAGTTATTATTATAATTAATACTGTTGCTATTGAATAATTCTTAATGAAAGACATTAATAAGAAACAATGCTATGAACCCCTACCAGTAGTTTCATAAATTCCAAAAAGAAACAATAAATACACCAATTGGGGTCCATATCAAAATCTCTAGATCACATTTTTCTTCTAGAAAATAATAAATTAATTACTGTATAAACCAAAATTTAAAAATATTTGTATACTAATCTCATGACCAAAGTAATGTATAGTTTTTTTAAAAAAAAGTTATCTATTTTTTGCATAGAAGAACTGGGGTGTAGGCCAGACGTATGGAGAGTGAGAAGATTCACCAGAGACAGAGAGGGGAGCAGAACAGGCAGCTCTAGAAATAAACTGCCGAGGGGATTAGTGAGCAAGACAGGAGAGGTCTGCTCCTCCACATTTGGGTTAGCTCCCTGGCTGGGGATTGAAATTAGGCCTGATGTGGGGAACCCCAGGCCACCAGGGAGGCTCAGAAGTAGTTTATAGTCTTCTTTATTTATTTGATCATTGTAGTTCTCCAAATCATATCTCTGCAACATTGTATTGAAATCTTAAGTCTTAGTACCTTTGAATATGACCTTACTTGGAAATAGGACCTTTACAGATGTTATCAAGTTACGATGAAGCATATTGGATTGCACCTGCTTCTCTATATGCTATATCCAATGACTCACATCTGTATATGAGAAAGGTGGGGGTATTTTGATGCAGAGACAGATACATAGAGAAGTCTAGGCAAAGGTGGAGACAGACTGGGGAGATACAGCTGCAAATCAAGCAGCACCAAGGAATATTAGCACCACCAGAAGCTGCGGAGGCAAGAAAGACACCTTCCCTAGTCTTTCATAGAGATCATGACCCTCCTGACACACTGAATTTGAACCCTGAGGTTCCAGATTTCAGAGGGGATAAATTTCTGTTGTTTTAAACCACAGTTTCTGGTACTTTGTTATGACAATGCTAGGAGATAAATATAACTTACAGCAAAAAGTGGGAACACTTTCCTTCATTTTTAAAGTTCATTGTGTAGCAAAGCATTAAAAAATATCTTCACTTGGAGTTTGTTTAAAATATATGAGTTGTAGGCAGGAACTTCACACTTCATTTTCCTTTCTAAATTTTTTTGGCGGGGAATTACATTTATAAACTATGGAAAGACAACTGCAAGAAGAGGTGTTTTAAACATGGGATATGTCTAAGTAATGTTACTGATCTTTAAGGAGTGTGAGTTACATTCTAATACTGTAGAAGTTCTTTTTATAATGTTTTCCAGGAGACAAGGTTTTTGAACTCTGCGCAGGAAACCATTACATGGGGGAAAATATTGCTTTATGGGTCACTGGCTGGGAATTTAAGTGCTATGTATGAGAAAACATTGAAAGTGGGGGAAGAAAAAGATGTTATAACAAAGTGATCTTATATTATGTTCCAAGATGTCAAATCCGGAGACGTGTTAATAAGCATACTGCAAATTTGTCCTTATTGGGCTGCTTTTGTTTATATTTCTAGAGTTGATTTTACTTGTGTTAAACCCATACAAATACAGACAGCTTTGAGAAAAAGGGCCATGACCATAAAATAGAGAAAAGGAAGCCTCTTTAACAAAGTTTTAACTCCACACACAAAAATTAGTTCACAATGGAGTACAGATTTGTATACAAGACTTGAGACCATAAAATACTCAGAATGAAACTGGACATGAACCACAAAGATATATTCAGGGACACAACCCAACAGCAGGGAAACAGGCAAAAATGAACAAGTGGGACAACATCAAACTAGAAAGTTTTTATACCTCAAAAGAAACCATCACAAAAATCAAAAAGGTAACCTATGGACTGAGAAAAATTATTTGTACATCATTGTGCATGTCTGAAAGAGGGTTAATTTCCAAAACATAAAATCTTCATACAACTCAACAACAAAAAAACAAACAACCCAATCAAAAAACTGGCCACCTACTAAATGGACACTTCTCCAAAGAAGATATTCAGCTTGCCTACAAGCACATGAAAAAATGTTCAACATCACTCATCAAAACTATAATGTGATATCACCTCACCCCTGTGAGAATGGACTATATCAAAAAGAATCTTGAAAACAATTGTTGGCAAGTATGTGGAGAAAAAGGAAAACTTACTCACTGTTGGTGGGAATGCAATTCAGTGCAGTCTCTATGGAAAACGATATGGTGGTACCTTTAAAAAATGGAAATCCCATATGATCCAGCAATACCTCTGCTAAATATTTACCCCTAAAACATGAAAACACTAATACAAAAAAGATTTATTCACTCCTGCTCATAGCACCACTATTCACAATTGCCAAGCCATGGAACAAACCTAAATACCTAACAGATGATTGGGTAATGAAATAGTGGAATATATAATTAAAGGAATATTACACCACTATTAAAAAGGTAAATAGTGCTGTTTGAGGCAAAATAGATGGAACTAGAAGTGATTATGCTAAGTAAATTAAGGCAGAAAGTGAAAGAGAGATAGTGGATAGTCATATTTATTTGTGGAATAACCAAGAACACAAAGTAACAAAACACAACAAAAACAATTATTAGGCTTTGTGGAAAATGTTCCAGTAACCAGAGAGAAAAGGGAAAAAAGGAGGGGAAGGAAAATAATAAGACATTGCCATGGGATGTTTGGTAGAGTGTATGTGAAATAGGTGCACATATGGAAGAGTAAAAATGTAACCCCCATTAGTTATATAAACATATAAAATGACTTAAATTTAATTTTTTAAAGATTTTTTTATTTACACATATAAGCACTGGGGTACAGGCCAGAGGTGCAGGGGGTGAAAGGATCCACCAGACACAGAGTGGGGAACAGAACAGGCAGATAGACTGAAATACACTACTGAGGGGAGTAGTGGGCGAGGCAGGAGAGGTCTGCCGTGCCTTGCGGGTCCCCTCCCTGGCTGGCAGCAAGGATCGAACTTATGCTGCAGTGGCTGTGGTTTGCTTTATCATGCATGCATGGCAACTCATTGCAACACTAGGGAGGTCCCTTACAATTTAATTTTTTAAAATGTCTACTTCTGAGACAAAATCAAAATTAAAACACAAGGTATTTAAACCAAAATCAGAGTGCTTTCTAAAATATCACAGTACTAGTTAGGACACAGAACACATAATCAGCTTCCTAAATTATAAACACACAATTGAGTTCATCAGTGATAGAGAGCATCGAGATTTGGGCAGCAGACATCATGGGGGAGAAGACAAAGCACTGAACTTATATAGAGTTCATACAATGGTAGGATACTGGACAATTCATTTATGTTTTATCTTTAAGTCTTCTCATCAATCTAATGGAATATTTCTTATCTCACTTGTTCTTGATAGTAATTGAGCTAATAAATACAAAGTGGTAGAATAGTTTCTAGCATTTCTATAAGCTGAATAAATCTCTCTCCTTCCCCACTGAATCTTTAACAACAGTTTGAAATCATCTCTCTACCTTTACATTCAGGAACTGGGAAGAGATTGGATAAAATTCCAGCACTATGTTCATAGATCCAAGTTATAGGGCAATGACTAGGGAATTACCGCATCTGTCTTAGCCGCATGGAACTTTGGAAGAAATAGAGGCTTTCCATAATTCCAGGTCATGTCTGGGAATGCCAATTCACATTCTGTACCAAAATTTGAAGGAGATTTCTGCTGACTTTGCAATTTAAGTGTGGTGTGAAGGAAGGAAAAAGTGGGAGCAATAAGAAACAGGCTAGGGTAAATTTCTCTGATGTACTTTTTTTTTTTAAGAAGATTTATTTATTTATGCACACAAGAGCGGGGGTACAGGCCAGAGGTGGGGGTGGCGAGAGGATCCACCAGAGACAGAGTGGGGAGCAGAACAGGCAGACTGACTGAAACACACTGCTGAGGGCAGCAGCTGGTGAGGCAGGAGAGGTCTGCTGCTCCATGTGGTTCCCTCCCTGGCCGGGGGCAGGGATCGAACTTGTGCTGCAGAGGTTGCAGTTTGCTTCATAGTTCGTTGCTTAAGCCACTGCCACGAGGGAGGCCCTCTCTGATGTACTTGATCCCTAGTAGTTTCAATTGTAAATTCAGTAGGCAGAAATAGATTATTTTGGAAAGATGTTAGCTAAGGTACATTCTGTAGTACCTTAGATTCAACTAGTTTGAGATTCAACTGTACTACTTGGCCATTCAGTCTTTGCCAAGTCATTTAACTTCTTTGAGCCTCAGTTACACCAACTATAAGATAAAAACTAGTTCCTGGTTATAAGGATTCTTTTAAGATAAACTGAGAAAAAAATGTTGAAAACACCTGGCACAAAACAGACAATATTAATTCCCTTTCATTAGATTAGTGGTTCTCAAACTATAACATGAACCAACACAGTCTGGATCAAGAGTTGGCAAAGTATAGCAGTTGGACCCAATTTGGCTTACGGTTTGCTTTTGTAAATAAAGTTTTATTGGAATACACACATGCCCACTGCTTACATATTTTCCATAGCTCCTTCTGCACTGTAGTGACAGAGTTCAATGACTAAAAGAGACTTGGATGTTGCAAATAGTGCTGCAATGAATGTGGGAGTGCATTTGTTGTTCTTGCATAGCACAGTAAAGTGTCCTCTTGGGTTTGAAACTCAGCTCTACCACTTTCTACTATGTGACTTTACATAAGTTATTTCTTATGGCAAATTGGAACATGTAGAAAAGTCCCTGGCATACAGAAAAGCACTCAATAAGTGTTAGGTACTGCCACTATTACGACTGCTACTACTACGACTACTACTACTACTGAAAAAAGGAGCTTCAGAATGCTGTCCTCAATGTTCCCTTTCCAGGTTTTCCAAGTTTTTTATTTAGTACATGAGATCATTATGTATATTCACTGTGTGTTTTATGATTGCATTGCAGTTATTTACTTGTTTAAAATATTTGATCAGAAATCTTGCTAAGAGAAGCAAAGAGAATTACATTTTGAGGGAGTGATTCATTAGAATTAGTAACAATATTAATAGCATGTATTTCACCTAAATTCTTTCTTTTCTAGCAGTCCTTTGTGGAGCCTTAGGACTTTTCCATAGTGGAAAGGATATCAAAGATTCTTTAAATTGGGGGCCTCCCTGGTGGCTCAGCGGGTTGAGTTCCGCATTGTGAAGCATCTGCGGCACAGCAGCGTGAGTTTGATCCCCGGCCAGGGAGGGAACCCACATGGCACAGCAGACCTCTCCTGTCTTGCCCACTGCTCCCTTTAGCAGTGTATTTCTTCCTGTTCTGCTCCCCGCTGTGTCTGGTGAATCCTGTCACTCCTACGACCCTGACCTGTACCCCAACTCTCATATGCATAAATATTTTTTAAAAAATTGAAAAACCCAGTGTATCATACTAAAGATATCTTTGTAATCAAGGCTAATTCCTATCCTGAGTTGTTCTGAGTTTAAGTCTCCCAGGAAAGGCTTGAGAAATGATAGGCTTCTTTTGGGTTCTGTCATAGGACTATTTTTCTTTTAGAATTTTGTCTCTGATTTTGTTTTAAAGGTTTATTTATTTACATGTAAAAGAACTGGGGTACAGACCAGAGGTGGGAGGGGGTGAGAGGAATCACCAGAGACAGGGTGGGTAACAGAACAGGCAGATCAACTGCAATACACTGCTGAGGGGAGCAGTAGGCGAGGCAGGAGAGGTCTGCTGCACCATGTGGGCCACCTCCCCAGTCAGTGGCAGGGATCAAACTTGTGCTACAGTTGATGTGGTCTGCTTCACAGTGTGTTGCTTAATCCACTGCATCACCAGGGAGGCTCCTGTCTTCTAATTTTATTTGAACTTGAAGCTACAAGCACACAATTGATAAAATACAGAGGTCTCTCTGTATTTCCCTCTTGGAAGTTGTCAGTCTGCATCTCTATTTTCTCCTTTCTAAGATGGGAAAACTGAATGATGTTGGTACTGTCCATATTAATCATGAGAGAATATGACAAGTCTTTGGCTGTGTGCGAGGTTTCTGCAAACATTACAACTTTGTCTTCCATCCCTACTATCCCTGCCATGTTTGGAACTATGTAACAAAAACTTGTAATCTGTGTTGATTTTGTTCTTAAAACTGGTTTTCTAAATAATGGCAATCCGGTCTTTTACCTGAATTGTACCTCTAACTGAGGTGGGGGACAGCCATCAATGATGGGATGAAAAAGTTAACTCAAGGAAAGTTGGAGAGCTCCAGAAGGCAAGAACCACTTAGGCCAAGACAAATTAATTGCTGTTTGGGAGTAATTAATTGCTGTGGGAGAAGCCTTGTGGTGGTAACAAAGCAATTAACACGTGTGTTAAAAATAGTAGCTAAATTCATGTTGAAACAGATGGGGCTAACAGCAATGAAAAAGGTGTGGGGAAGTTATAGGTGTAAATATGATAAAAACACATTTTAGGAAAATAAACTGCTAAATTAGTAAGAATATATATACACTTTCTAAAAAGAAATGTCCTCTAACCATGATATTGCATAGGCAAGAAAATATAAGATATAATTAAAGAATTTATTTTATCTAAAAACATGTATGGGTGGGTGAGAAGGTGTGCAAATGGATGGGTAGGAGCACAAGAGAATAATGTGACAAACTATAGGTACTTTGGTGGTGGAAAGCTACAGTGACCACACCTGAGGGGAGAAATGATATACTGTCCAAAAGTTAAAAAAAATAACAAAACAAAACGAACAAAAAATGGGTGGGTAGACAGTGATTCCTGTATCTGCACAGTACTTTTCTCTAGAAGCAAATCAAACTATCTTGCCAGTATTTTTCCAAATTTGTATTTACTGGTAACAGCATTGGGATTGCTGGTAAAATTTCCACAAGCCTGTCCATCACTGCAGTGGATCCAAAGTTGTAGAACAAAACACTGATCTGCATGTAGGGCAAATGAAAACGATCAGGCTTTTCCACCTGCTGCCATTAGAGTTGATGATGGACAGACACCTGCGGTCCTGCACACATGCCTAATGGCGGGCACCTCAAGTAGGGTGTGGGCATGCGCAAATGGGCAACCTGGGCTGAGATACAGGGCCTATAAGGGCAGCATCATGGAGACACCAGTGGTTGCATAAAGAAATAAGCAACAGAAGCAGAGGCCAGAGAGAGTGAAGATTCGCTGGGAACTAGGAGGCCTGCCAGCCTCCTGCCCCTTGCCACCCTTCTACCCCTCCTCCCCTCCCCCTGCCTGCCATGTACCTGGCCACCTCTGATCCAGAAAGATCAATAAAAGCCTGAAAAAGTCACCGAGGGCTCCAGGACTCCTCCTTTACCCATCTGCCCAGATCATAGAGAACCCGCCCCTGTGTCATCCACACTGCACCTTTCTCTTGAGCCAAAATCAAACTCTAAATCTTAAATTCTGAAGCTAAAGCTCTACCATTCAGTCTCTGTTTCTCTCTACCTGTCTACTCAAACACATCGAACTTTTTCCCATCTCCCAAGTAGTGATCCTCTTATTTTTCGGTTCTTGTCACTGAAACTGGCATCACCTGTCCATCTCAAAGACTGTGAGGGCAGCAGGAATTACTCTGAGTTGACTATTCATATATATTGCAATGTTTTAGTGAAATAAGAATGTATTGAAATGTTTCAGTAAATATATCTAGTTGTTGGTTCAGAGTTACCTGCAGTATTTTAAATGAGTACAGTGTTAGAGGATTTGGTGTAACTGCTACACTTCAGGCCAGCAGTGACAGATGGTCCAGATTCCAACCCCATCCTTGTCCCCTTGACAGCTCAGATGCTTAGCATTGCAACTCCCAGGATTCTGTGAGTCTGACTTCTTGAATGAGGGGACTGCTGGGAACCAGGGGTGATGCTGAGCTGCCACATTGGACTTAAAACACTGATCATGTGTGGCCTGTATTCTCTCTTTACAGCTTTGGCATTTTGACAGGGAGTTTGATGCTATTCTCTTTAGAGACTATGGCAGCCAGCCATCTTGACCTCATGGTAGATTCAGCTTGGGTTGCACATGTCAAACTGGTTTTCTCCTTTCAGACCATATGGGCCCTGTGCAACCTCTTGCTTGTGTTTCCTGCTGGGAGATGCCTTGGATTTATTTGCATGGTGGCTCTGCTCCTGAGCCTCTGCTGCCGCACTCTGGGCCCTGCTTCTTTGATTGAACATTTGCTCACAGGGGAATGATTAAGTTCAGAGTTTGATTGGGAGTTTGTTTCTCTCCCTTATTCCTTCCTTTCTCTATTCTTTTTGAACTGCTCACTGATTAAAAATCTTTGAAAACACTAGAGTTTGATTACTTTGCTTTTATGTGTATTGGTGGACATGAAACCTTTAGAAAGAGCAACATGGGTTTTTCCTCTTAACAGTTTGGGGTTCCTGAGCACCTCTTGATTTTGCCCACTACCACAAAGACCTTTTATCACACAGTAATTTGGTCTCACTAACACCTTATTCGTGCCTGTTGGAAACTTCATAAACACTTGTTGATTAAAAAATAAATGATGATTAAATGATAAATAACTTATTTTACCCGAAACAAAAAGGCTGCAATATCTGAGGGCAGAAATACTTTGAATTAAATATTAAATTTATAACAGCTTTTGTGTGGCCTCATAGGTGATATCTTTGAAAATTTCATATAACCTTCACATAACCAACTAGAACCTCTTAAAGGACCTGAAAAACTGAATTAAGAGCAAAAGGTTCAAATATGATTTTCTGCTAGAGTATGTGGTACTTCTAGAAATTCATGTGATAGTTTAAATTTCTACCTTATGTCTATTTTTTATTAAATTATTTTTATTGAGGTAACAGTTTACAAAACTGTATTTAACACAGGTGTATAGGTTCATAAATCTACAAATATATGGTTACTACATAAAAGCACCCACAATCCTTTACCATAGTCCATTAGAACCTCCTACCCAATTTGTCCCCACTTACCCCTCTTCTCTTCTGGTAGCTTCAATTCTGCAGTCAGATTTCTAGGGATTGTTTTGTCTGTGCCTTTGCTTTGTTTATATTCCACATGAGTAAAATCATCCAGTATTTTCTTTCTCCTTCTGACTTATTTCAGGTATCATAGTACCCTCCAGTTCCCATCCGTGTCACTGCAAATGGAAAGAGTTCATCATTTTTATAACTGAGTAGTATTCTATTGTGTATATATACCACATCTTCTTAATCCACTCACTTGTCATTGTGCATTTAGGTTGTTTCTATAACTTGATATTGTAACTAATGTTGTGATAAATGTCCCAAATATTTTAAATTTATATATATTTGACATCAATTGTAATCCCCATGTATTCCCCATCACCATTTCACCAGTGCACCATCACCTCAGTCCCTTGTGTTCTTATCTGCCCTCAACCCTCTCCCTTCCCCCTCCCCACCAAGTGTCCCCAAATTGTCCTTGTCTTTTTGTTTTTGTGGTGTTTTTATTACTATTATTATTGTTGTAGTTATTATTCTTTTCCTTGATCCTTATTTGGTTCCCTTATATTCCTCCTAGGGGGAAACCATCCATTATTTTTCTTTTGCCTTCTAACTTACTTTGCTGAGCATAATCCCCTCCAGATCCATCCATGTTCCTATGAATGAGTCGTTTTTCTTTTTTGATTGCTGAATAGTATTCCATTGTGTATATGTACCACAGCTTCCTGATGCAGTCATCTGTTTTGGGGCATTTAGGTTGTTTCCAGGTCTTCCCTATTGTAAGGAGTGCTGCTATAAACATTGGGGTGCAGGTATTCTTTTGAATCAGTGTTTTTGTGTCTTTTGGGTATATTCCTAGGAGTGGGATTGCTGGATCATATGGAAGTTCCATTCTTAGTAGCTTGAGGAACTGCCATACTGCTTTCCATAATGGTTGGACTAGCTTGCATTCCCACCAGCAGTGTAAGAGAGTTCCTTTTTCTCCACATCCTCGCCAACATTTGTTGTTGTTAATTTTTTTGATATGTTCCATTCTCACTGATGTGAGGTGGTATCTCATAGTTGTTTTGATTTGCATTTCTCTGATGACAAGAGAAGTTGAGCATTTTTTCATATGCCTGTTGGCCATTTGTCTTTCCTCTTTGGAGAATTGCCTTTTTAGCTCTTTTGCCCATTTTTTGACTGGATTGTTTACTTTGTTTTTGTTTAGTCTGGTTAGTTCTTTGTGGATCTGTGTGATAAGTCCCTTGTCAGTAATGTTGTGTGCAAAGATTTTCTCCCAGTCTGTGGGTTGTCACTTTGTATTGCTTAGTGTGTCTTTTGCTTGGTAGAAGCTTTTAAGTTTGATGTAGTCCCAGCTGTTTATCTTTTTCTCCACTATGTTTGCTTTAGGTGCTATAGCTCTAAAGATGTTATTGATGTGTATGTTATGTAGAGTTTTGTCTACTTTCAATAAATTTTATGGTTTCAGGTCTTATGTCTAAGTCCTTAATCCATTTTGAGTTGATTTTTGTGCATGGTGAAAGGCAGTATTCTAGTTTCATTCT